>CM035838.1:490641696-491206696 GCA_020510985.1 Pholidichthys leucotaenia
CTCAACTCCTCCTCTGACCGGTGGTAGTGGGCCACAGCAATCAGACAGCTGACTAGATCTATGATTTCGTTCAAGTCCTGTTTCAGTATCTCAGACTGCTGTTTCACAACATCGTTTGAGTCTGCATGTAATATGAGAATTTTCACTGTAGGATGATCTGTCATTATCTGCAAGATTTTGTCTCTCACATCAGACACCATATCACTGGGAAACCACATTATTTCTGTGTGTTTACCACATAGGTTTCTCACATCTTTCACAGCGGAGTCACCAATAATCAGAGTTTCAAGCCCAGCTGTTAGCTTTCTCTGTAACCTTTTACCTTCTGAGTTGTTCTGATTTACCTTGCTGTGTGTGGGGGAGATTTTATCCAGGTCATCAGATGGAGATCCAGGGTCCTGCAGTAGCGGCACAAATCTGTTCTGAAGTGGCATGTTTGGTTGTTGTGGAGGAGGTTTGCTTTTAGGCTTTCCTTTGACAGCTATCCACGACTGTGTCTTGCTGACAGTCAGGGCTGAAGAGGCTCTTGGTCTAGTTGGTAAAGTAGGCCAGCCGTTCACATCACAGATCTCATCAAGTTGGGCCGTTGCTTGTCCTCCCCTCCCCTGATGATTTATTCTTGGGCTTTGCACCAAGGGCATTCCAGGGAGGTGTTATGTCTGTAAATACCTTTGTGCAATGATGAGGCCAGGTGAATGGGCGAACTCAGCTTTATTAAGGATAGGACATACAATACAGCCACCAGGCAGGGGCATCGGCAAAGAGGCCGTAAAATGGATGCCCCCTCATATTTATAGGGTGGTGTAGTGGTGGAACCGGGAAGTGGCCACCGCTACACCGCACTTCACAGTAATGGCCTCAATCCAAACATCACACCCCCTCCCCCGCCCCTGTAGAAAGTCCAAAACCACACACACGATTAAGACCCTCCCCAATTTAGGACCCAAATCACACACTGACAAAACAAAAACTGAAATCTCTAAATAGCCTAACACAATCACACAATAGAACCTAAAATAGGGAGAATGGGTGCACTACCCTCCTGCCCACATTGCAAGGTGGATTATTCTACCACCTGTAAAATAAATAAAGTCCATTAATAACTTAAAGTTACTGCTGTGTTCCTAAACTACTAACACCCAAAACAACATATTTTTTTTTTACATGCACGAACATATGAGCATCACAACTAGTTAGCAAAATTTACATTATTGTCTCTTGGGCAGGAAAAGGTAGAACCAACTTGGGGGGACCCAGGGCAGCCCCTCAGCAGACGTGCCCTTGGAAGCAGCAGGCTCCCAGAATAGTGGCTGATCTCATGGACAAAAGCACCTCTCCTCATTACCACCGACTGCTGCTGTCGTCAAGCCCCGCCACCAGAAGCCTCTTCCCGGATACGCTGTAGCTTGCTAGCATGCCTCGCCGAGCCATCAGCAGCTGGAAGTAAGCTGCATCCCGCTTAGTCATGATGCGTAGGTGTTCCGCTGGCTGTCGTCTGGTCCATATTTGCTGTGGACACCCCACTTTTCAAACCTGGACCAAGTCCATGACCCTAAGCGGGGTTCTGCTCAGCCTGATATAGTGCTGCTTGGCATGCGGTCTCTCTGTGCCTGTCAGTCTGGCCCTGTCCTCTTCTAAAGCCATTGTAGCAGTCGCCATCATAGCTGCTGATCCGCCATCCCAGCTGCTGATCCGCCGTCCCTCTGCAGCCAAGCTCTGGAGGAATTGGGGGCTAGCACATTGGCGTCATTCACCAACGCAGGTGTCTCGTCACCACGCTCGGTACCCCCTTCTATCGTTTTTTGAGCACTGGCACTGAGACCCTCCTGCACCAAATCTGGGTGAAGCTGGCCCTGCTTAACTGCCGTGGTGTCCATTAGTCCTTCGTCCCACACCACATTATCCTTTACCACTGGAACCGGAGGGTTCCACTGGCAACAATCAGACCATTCTTCCCCAGCATTGTCTTTAATCGTGAAACCCAGTCCATAAAACAAGTCATAGCCCATGATGTTGTCACCTCGGGCCACCACTTGAAACGTGAAGTCAGCCATCATCGCAGACTTGTACCGAACCATTAACTCCAACATTCCAACTGCGCACACCGTGTGACCTCCATAACCATAAAGCGGCACTGTGTTAGCTTTTATCCCGTAGTGGGGAAAAAAACCTCTTCACCGTGGCCCAATTCAGCAACAATCTTTCCACCCCCATGTCGAACAGCGGCAGCACCTCCACGCCGTCCAGTGTCACTGTGCAGAACGCGCACCCGTTGGTACTCGAGGACACGGTGTGGATAATTGTCGGGAACAGGCGATGTGATTTCTTCCATGGGCTCTCCAGCTCAGATACACGGCACAATCTACCATAATGGTTCAAGTGTCCGCACTTGCCACAACGCTGCCCTTTAGCTGGGCATTCCCTAGCCTTGTATTGGTGCTTTGTGGACCACAACCCATGCACAGGGGTTTTTCCGCGGCAGACCTTCAGCTGGTATCATTGGTTTCCGTGTTGTCATCGCCCAAGCTATCCTCGCTATCAGGGTCTGCTACTAATGCCATGGCAGTAGACTCCAGCTGCCATTGTGACTGGCGCCACTTTAGCTCCGAAACTAGCTTGTCTACGGTCTCCATGTGGAGAGCTAGCGCAACAGCCCTGGCTAACGTTAAGTCACTTTGCATCGTGAGTAGCCTAGCTCGTAAAGCGATGCTTTTCATGTGCTCCGCCAGCTGGTCACATAACATTTCTTCCTCCAGTCGCCCAAAACAACACTTGCTAGCTAGCTGCCTCAAGTTGGCGACAAATTGGTGGACAGGCTCACCCGCACATTGATGTCGCTGCCGGAACCAAATCCTCCAGGCAGTCACACTATCCGGGGTGTGAAAATGACTTGCTAGCAACCTGACCACGTCCTCGAAGGAGTCCAAAGCCCACAGTGTGCGCAGGATATGCTGGCCCTCAATTCCCAAATTATGTACAAGGAGCACATGTGCTCTTAGCTTATTTAGCTTACCCAGGTCAAATGCAACAATGTAATTTTGGAAAAACAAACCATCTTGGCCAGGGCACCGGTGGCTCGCCCAGGAGCTCCAGGAAGGGGCGAAGTGGTATAACACACGCCTCCATAATTTGTCCTCATAGCCAAAATGTTATGTCTGTAAATACCTTTGTGCAATGATGAGGCCAGGAATCAGAATCGGAAGTGGCCGCTGCTACACCGCACTTCACGGTAAATGGCCTCAATCCTAGCATCACAGGAGGACTATCACTTGAGGATTTATTTCTATGTACACAATCCTCCTGTCTCCTCTCAGCTGTATTATCAATCAATCAATCAATCAATCAATCAATCAAAAACTTTATTCCAGACTCATGGTCCATCAAAAATAAAATAAAATAAACAAGACAATTGAAACAGTTAATAAGAAAAAACAATCAAAAAGTTACAAAACAATAAGAAACAACTACTAAAAGAAGTACAAAAACAGTACAGAAAAAAACAGTACAGCTATCCAGTATTAGCACTGGATAGCTGTGAGTTAGCTGGGTTTGTCCACTGTATTTAGCCACTGGCAGGGTTGTATAGTATTATATACTATAGTTACACGTGTCACAGTAGCTAATATGGAAGCTAACACTAAGCTAACACATGCTATTGTTCTCACTGAGGCAGAGTGCCAAAGAGGATGACTCCCGCCAACAGTCCCCTTAAGTAGGCATGGCGTGATGACATCACCTGTGTGTCCGACATCACATCTGTAGCATCTGCTGTTCTTGATATGTCCATATAAAACAGTACAGTGGTTAGCACTGTTGCCTCACAGAATATTCCAGGTTCAAATCCCCAGGTTGGCAGAGGTAGCAACCTTTCTGTCTGGAGTTTGAATGTTCTACCTGTGCTGTGTGGGCTTACTCCCGGGGCTTTGGTTTCCTCCCACAATCCAAAGATAGGCATGTTAAGTTAATTGGTGACTCTAAATTGGCCCTAGATCTCTGATAGGCCCCTAGAATAGAGGGTTAGTGTAGTTACTAGTGGAGCACTTTGAGCGGTCTTGTGACTAGAAAAAGCACTACAGTATATAAGTACAGGTCTATCCTTATCCCTTAGTTTAACACCGACATGTTGCTGAAGCTGCTAGCCTGGCATTGATATGCTGCTGAAGCTGTTAGCTCAGCATTGCTTTGCTTTGCTGCTGATATGCTACTGAACTACGTGAAAATGTGTGAGCTTTACTATCATTTAGTACGTTGGTGGTGGTTTTGTTTTTTATTGTTGCTGCTGCATTCCTGTCAGCTGTGGTCAGACAGCCATTATCGGGCTAATTACAACTTTGCGGTAGTCTGAATAGAGGGCCTAAGTCACGTCCCATCTACTTCTGCCTATGGGTCCAATAAAATCTCCATTGGAGTGAATGACAAGACAGAAGATACAGTGGTGTGAAAAATTGTTTGCCCCCGTCCTGATTTTTCATTTTTTGTATGTTTGTCACACAGTAAACACAAAATGCAGTTTTTAAATGAAAGTGTTTCTTATTAAGGATAAACAAAATCCACACCTACATGGCCCTGTGTGATAAAGTGACACCCCCCCCCCCCGTTAAAACATAAATTAACTGTGGTTTATTACATCTTTGGAAAGCTGAGTTTAATTTCTCGAGCCATACCCAGGCCTGATTACTGCCACACCTGTTCTCAATCAAGAAATCACTTCAATAGGACCTGCCTGACAAAGTGAAGTAGACCAAAAGATCCTTAAAAGCTAGAGATTGTGCTGCGATCCAAATTCAGGAACAAATGAGAAACAAAGTAATTAAGATCTATCAGTCTGGAAAAGGTTATAAAGCCATTTCTAAAGCTTTTGGACTCCAGCGAACAACAGTGAGAGTCATTATCCACAAATGGCCATTATCCACAAATGGCAAAAACATGGGACAGTGGTGAACCTTCCCAGGAGCGGCTGGCCAACCAAAATTATGAGAGTGGGCAAAAAGGGCCTGAATGGCGGAGTTCCAAGACAAAAAACAGTGCTGAGCAAAAAGAACATAAAGGCTTATCTCAGTTTTGCCAGAAAACATCTTTATGATCCCCAAGACTTTTGGGAAAATACTCTGTGGACTGACGAGACAAAAGTTGACCTTTATGGAAGGTGTGTGTCCTTACTTCCGGCATAAAACTAACACAGCATTTCAGAAAAGGAACATCATACCAACAGTAAAATATGGTGGTGGTAGTGTGATGGTCTGGGGCTGTTTTGCTGCTTCAGGACCTGGAAGACTTGCTGTGGTAAATGGAATCATGAATTCTACTGTCTACCAAAAAATCCTGAAGGAGAATGTCAGGTCATCTGTTTGTGACCTCAGGCTGAAGCCCACTTGGGTTCTGCAACAGGGCAATGATCCAAAACACACCAGCAAGTCCACCTCTGAATGACTTAAGAAAAACAAAATGAAGACTTTGGAGTGACCTAGTCAAAGTCCTGACCTGAATTCCATTGAGATGCTGTGGCATGACCTTATAAAGGTGGTCCATGCTTGAAAAACCTCCAATGTGGCTGAATTACAACAATTGATGAGTAATGATGAAGTAATGATCAAGATGAGTGGGCCAAAATTCCTCCACAGCGCTGTAAAAGGCTCATTGCCAGTTATCGCAAACGCTTGATTGCAGCTCTTGCTGCTAAGGGTGGCCCAACCAGTTATTAGGTTTAGGGGCAATCACTTTTTCACACAGGGCCATGTAGCTTTGGATCTTTTTACCCTTAATAATAAACACCTTCATTTAAAAACTGCATTTTGTGTTTACTTGTTTTATCTTTGTCTAATATTTAAATTTGTTTGATGATCTAAAATATTTAAGTGTGACAAACACACAAAAAAATGAGAAATCCGGAAGGGGGCAAACACTTTTTTACACCACTGTATCTTTCGATCCAGATTGAATTTTGCCATGACACATATGATGTTTGTCAATTTAAAAGATAATGTTCTATGTAATTAAAGTTGTCGGTTGTTGTATAATAAAAGAGTAATATTTAGTTTTTGTGAAACCATTTAGTGGACTACAGTACATTTACAGTACTTGTCTTGGACTGTACATGTCCCCAAACATGATCATGGCGGTTCCCGTCTCAAAGCTCACTTCCTGTTTCCTGACCAGTGAAGGAAGGATCCAAAGAGGAGAAAAACAACACAAAGGTTTTGTTTTGTATCATGGGAGCTGCAGCTGATCCAGAGGACTGTTAGTTACTTCCCCCTGGGTGTGCTTTGAACACGATGACGTAACTTAAGGTAAGTCTGTCTGTAGTCTTCTGATTTATGTATTTTCACAACCTTATACCTGAACAGTTAGACAAGATCCTACACTGTTTTTCACGTGGAAAATCTTTTAAATTGACAAACATCATTTGTGTAACTCGCGGCAAAATTCCATTGCAATCAAAAGATAATTTCTCTCTTGCCATTCACTTCAATGGAGATTTTTTCTGATTTCAGATCCCATGTGTGAAGAGGGGGTGGGACTTAGACTCTCGATTGGTTTTTCCTACAGAAGGCTCCGTCCCTTTGTTCATGCACTGTGGTTAGCCACACGGTGGGTATAAGCTTGAGTGTCATGTGACCATGTGAGGTTGACCCAGGTACGAACCTGGTACTCCTGCAGCATGCGCTGGTTCTGCTGGTCCTGGACCATCAGACGGGCTTCACACTCCTCCTGACGCAGAGCGGCAACACGCAGCTTCTCCTGCAGCAGAGCGATCTCCTGCTGGTACTGCACATGCACACACATGCACACAGATTTTCTCATTTCCAGGAAAAAAGGAGCAAATTTCACAGAAATGGTTCAAAGTCATTGACTGCACTCCACATTTTAACAACTCACACACGTCTTAATGAAGTGCTTGTCACATATTTTGTTCACATTTTCTTTCTTGAAACACTGATTTAAAGCCTGTCACCTTAAGAAACAGACTTCAGCTGTTCAACTCCTCCCTCCCTCTTACATCAATTAGCCATTAGCTCAGTAGTTTCTAGCTTCTCCTTCTAGCTTGGATGAGCTGTGCTGGTTCACTGATCCGCATTCGTTTGTGCATCTCGCATCATCCCGGCCCACCCCCCAACAACCCCGCCGAGATGCCACAACAAATCGCCAGCACCACATGCCGGGTAATCCATCAATTGCTGCAACCCGAGGCCGCAGGCCGAGCCACGGGATCTCAAAGGGCAAGGTGTTGCTTTCCGGTACTTCACTCCTCTCCTACGGCTAGCTGGAGGATGCCCCATCACGAAGCAGCATCCCCACACTACCCACAAGAGTACGCCCGGAGGATGGTGGGGGAGTTGCTGGCTCTTAGCTTCCTGTGACCGGCATGCTGGCACCCCGCTGTGGAACCACGGCGAAACCACAGGGAGACAGGCTGGAGTGACGCGTGGCACAATGTGGACTGCGGAGCTGTGAACCAGGTGGTAACAGAGATGGTTATTAGGGTGACTAAGATCTGAAGAAAATAACAATATAAGCCGCACTCAGTCCGAGCTTCCTGTTGCCAGTGTTAGCTTGGGGGCTAACAGGCTACCTTTAGCACCACGTCCATCTACATGACAGACAGCTAGGTGGGTCAATAATAGAGCAGTGGGCGGGTCTCAAGGACAGCCGTGGGTTGGCTTTTTCTAGACATGACATATGTATAAGAATTCAACAAAAAAGTCAAAAACGTTTCTGGGAGAGAAAAAACAAGATAAAGGCTGTATGTGTTTTTTAAGAGAATTGACTGTTTTGAAAATTTTGGGATAATTAGGTGACCAGTAGACTCATTTCAGACAGTTATGACTGGCGCCTAGCGGCTGCCCTGGCCTTGGATGCGCTCTGCAGAGCGTGCCCAAATGCCAAGTCACGTTTCGTTACCTTGTATTCATACATGTGTAATGACAATAAAGTTGAATCTCAATCTCAATCTCAAAATCTGCAAACACACCATTTTTCAGTCAATGACCCCTTTACAATTTGGGCCAAAAGGTCGCAGACGTCAAAGATCAAGTCACAAATTTAAAAGAAGAAACAGAGAATTCATGAGAAGAGTCATAAAAAAGAAATAAGATCATAAATGTTTGTCCTGACCTTCTCCACCAGTGCGTCGTCATGGCGATCTTCCTCAGCCTCCCCATAGGAGGAGGTGGAGTTCATGTTGAGCAGCCAGGCAGCGGTTCGGTCCAACGCACACGGAGATGGCGCCTGGACACGGACACACACGTCAGCGTTTGTTCAGGTTACCATGGTAACAGGTGGTGTGCGAGTGTGTACAGGTTATTGCGTTAACAGGTTTCTGGTTACCTTGGTAGCTGGCCGCTGTTTCTCAGGGCTGTCACCTTTGGACGACGACGACATCTGTCTGAGCCGTGACTGGCCGCCGCTTGGCCAATCGGGGCTGGATGACATCATACTGCCGGAGGCAGGACGCGGAGGGTAGGCAGGGCCTCCTACACCACCACTAAGCATGCTGGGAGGAGTCCGGCCTCGGGGAGGTCCCGGAGGTGCAGAGGAGGGCGGAGGCGGCTGGTCGATCCGCCTCTGAGGGCCCGAGGAGTTTTGACGGGGAGGGGCAGAGCTTCCTAAGAGGGAGGAGCAACATGAGTGATATCATCAGTCCTGCTGACCAATACGGAGTCTGTGTGGAGGTTATAATAGCCCTGTATTCCAGTGTATGAGCCTGCAGCTGATTGGACAACACGTGTGTGAATGGGCCAATCACATCAAACACTGAAATGTTCTCCAAAGCTGCAAAACTTCAACTTTTGAAAACATTCAAGCGATTTACTAAGAATCTATGAGCTCTAATTTATGCAAATCAGGTGCAGGTGCCTCAGAGCCCTGCCTCTTCTACAGTGACCACATGACACCTCATAATTGTTCCCCAGTCAATCAGGAAGTCGTGACCACACTTTCTACCAACTCAAAAATTGAAATGTTTCAGAGAACATGTTCTGGGCTCATGCTAACAGTTGGCCCTGCTTTAGCTGAGTGGAAGGAGTCATTGGAAACGGCGATGATGGCCCTGCCCTCCTCACCTGTGAGCGTCTCGCTGAGGGAAAGTGCTCTCCTGGAGTACTCCTCACCACTGCTGCTGCTTGACATGGCCGACATCCTCTCGCTCCTCTCGCCCACTCCTAGGCCTACTGACATCTGGGTGAGGAAGGCCGGTTTAGTTGCCCCGGCGCTCTTGTCGTCAGCATTTCCCTGGGACCCCGCCGATCCATCTGACGGCGTGGCCTCTGCCTGCTGCTGTGGTTGTCGAGGGGATGTGGTGGTCATGTGATAGACGGGGTTTTGGAAGGAGAGTGGGAGGAGGCCCGTCCTTCGTTGCCATTGGCCATCGTCTAGGCCTTCGTTGGGGGAGGAGTCCTGCAGATCCACCAGGGAAAGGCTGCGGCTCTCATTGTTCAGTTCATGCCCCTCCCTCCGGCCCCCATTGGTCATTTCATACACCGCGTCGTTCTCATTGGGCTCCGAGTAGGAAGAGCTCGGCGCCGGGGAACCCTGCATGTCTACACGAAGTGACATTGGAGTAGAGGTCAGAAGTGAAGGAGACCAGGGCGAGACATTTGATTGGATAAAGATTAGATCAGAAAGCTCACCTGACGCCGGCTGGAGACTGGACCCTTTAGTGACAAAGAACAGATCTTTGTTCTCCGGAGTTGGAGACGGAAGCCGGGTGAAGTCCACCAAACTATACAACCATAAACAGAAACACAAAAAACATGATTGCTGCTGATGTCATCTAAACCCTGCCCCCAGTCAGCTGTGATTAACCAATGCTGACCACTAATGAGGACTAAGTTAGCATTCTTACCCTCCGTCCAGTCCCATGCCACCCTGCATGCCCACAGAGGGATTACAGGCTGCCAGAGGAGGAGACAGCGGCGGGGACAGTGGGGGTGGAGACAGAGGGGGTGGGGACACCATACGCTGAGGCTCTGGGGAGGAAATGGGCATGCCCCCTGCACCGGCCATGCCCCCTGGATTAGCGAGAGCAGCAGAGACGTCTCGAAGGATTCGGGGAAGAGGACCGAGCTTGGACAGACACAACTGAGGATGGGAAATAAAAGAGAAAGACAGGTTAGTGTGCTACCCTGTTAGTCAGTTGGGTTACCTGGTCAGTTTAATGTTTATTTGAAAGGGACATTACATACTAATGAACATTAATACAAATGTAAGCATGCCAGATAGCAATACTGCTAATTTGTATCTGTAGTCCCCTGGCGGGTCACAAAAACACACAAACAAACAATTATATACGAGCAGAACAACTGCAACAAAAATGTACAAAGTGCATATGCTAAAGTGTAAGAGTTAAGGTGTTACAAAACAAAACATTCAAATGTCACACGAGTGAAGTGCTGTGTATGCGCACACACACACACATGCACCCAAGCACCTCACAGCAACAAACAAACAAGAGGCGGGGCATATGTGTGTGACACACGAGCATATACAGTGTGTATATATATATATATATATATACTGTATATATATATATATATATATATATATATACACTACCATTCAAAAGTTTGGGGTCACCCAGAGAATTATTTTGTGTTTTCCATGAAAAGTCACACTTATTTACCACCATGAGTTGTAAAATGAATAGAAAATATAGTCAAGACATTGACAAGGTTAGAAATAATGATTTGTATTTGAATTTTTTCCTTCAAACTTTGCTTTCATCAAAGAATCCTCCATTTGCAGCAATTACAGCATTGCAGACCTAACATGATTGCACAAGGGTTTTCTAATCATCCATTAGCCTTCTGACGCAATGAGCAAACACATTGTACCATTAGAACACTGGAGTGATAGTTGCTGGAAATGGGCCTCTATACACCTATGTAGATATTGCACCAAAAACCAGACATTTGCAGCTAGAATAGTCATTTACCACATTAGCAATGTATAGAGTGTATTTCTGATTAGTTTAAAGTTATCTTCATTGAAAAAAAGTGCTTTTCTTTCAAAAATAAGGAAATTTCTAAGTGACCCCAAACTTTTGAACGGTAGTGTATATATATATATATATATATATATATATATATATACACACAGCATATATGTGTGTGTGTGTGTGTGTGTGTGTGTCGCAGAGCAACCACTAGTTATGGATACAGTTTTAGTTGTTTAAAAGCCAATTTTTACAGTGAGTCTTAAAATAATAATAATAATAATAATAATAATAATGACTTCCGGTTATGGCGGCCACGTAGGAAGACGTGTTTCACACTGCTCTGCTCCTAAAAATAAAAAGTAAGCTAAAACTCTCTCAATTGGAACAAAAACCTATCCCAGCGTTTAGGCGCGGATATGGTAAAGACCAAGGCTGGGAAATTAGGCGGAGGAAAAAGCGATTCGTCAAAACAATCCAAGCTAACAGACTTCCACACTCGTGATGAAGCAGAAAAATCTCCAAAGACAGTGACGGAGGAGGGAGCTAGCGGCGGAGCGGTGACTGCTGAGGAGGGCACGAGTGCGGTACTTGCTGCCATCAGCTCCATGAGAGCAGACTTTTCGTCTAAACTTGATGGGATTATAGCAGTGATAGAAGGAATGAGAAAAGAAATAAGTGACTGTATGGAACGAGTATCGCAGGCGGAGCTCCAAATCTCAAGCACTGAAGATGACGTCACCAGCCTACAATTAAAGGTGCAAACATTGGAATTAAAAAATAAACGTCTGGAAGATAGTGTCCTGGACTTAGAATCCCAGTCGCGACGGAATAATTTGAGGCTGGTGGGCCTCCCGGAGGGAGCGGAGGGACGGGATACATGTTCCTTTTTGGAAAAGTGGATTCCAGAAGCGCTGAACAACACAGATCTGCAGTCATCGGTCGTCTTAGAGAGCGCTCACCGAATCGGCCCACCAAGAGATAATAAGACACCACCGAGGACGCTGATTATGAAGTTCCTCAGCTACAGAGACAAAATGATGGTCACCAGCGCGGCGCGAGCTAAAGGAGAAATTAAATACCAGGATCAACAGGTGCGGTTCTACCCAGATTTAGCCACAGGAATTTAACAATTAAGGAAACAGTTTGACCCCGTCCGTAAAGAGCTGCGCAACCTCGGGATTCGTCACGGAGTGATTCATTCGGCAAGACTGCTGGTCACATATAAAGGAAGAACCCATATCTTCAAGACCCGTCAGGAGGCGCAGGAGCTTATCAAGCAGATCCAAGAAGAGACTGGTGGGAGCTAAGCATGAAGCATGAACGGTGCTTCTTCTTCCCCTTCTTCTTCCGGCTTTCAGAGAGAGCAGACGCTTTTCTCTCCCTCTCCCACCTCCCATTCCCTTACTGATCCCAGCTTGCTGTGTTCTGTCTGTGTCGCTCTTCTTCTGGCTGAATCTTATTCCAAATGGAAAATTATGGATTTGGTGGGATTTGGTGGGCTTTATATGCGATTGACACCACTTCAAAAGAAGATCGGCTAGGGGGAGCCCAAGTAGGCTCATGGACAATTGGGAATTCATGTGTCTGTGTGATTCGACTGAGATGCGGAAGACATCTTTATTTGTTTGGCTTTTGATCACAGGATTTCTATTTTGGCTCTGGAGTTTCCTGATGTATCAGAAATTAAAGAAGTTGGGAGAGCTGATCAAAATGCGGACCCGGCAAAGCTCCTTCAACAACAAATTCGACCAGTTGGGGAGTGCACTGATAGCGGCAATGGTGAACTGAATGGTGGCTGATTCAGTAGGTGGTATACATCCGGAGTCGCTGGTGCTCTCCAGGGAATGATTTTAAAGCCTGTATATGGAAATTATGAAGCACAGAATCGCAAGAGAGATGGAAATTCTATGCTCTGAGTGAACTGTGCCTTTGACCTTGATTCGGCGCCCTCTCCTCCTGGATGAAGACAAAACAGAAGAGAGTTTGGCTTCTCTTTAACCCAAACAATTAACATCAATTGCTGTTGTTCAGCAGACCGGACTCTTCAAGGACAGCGCTATCATGTGTCTAATACAGAACTTTGCCATCTGGCATGCACGAAGAGAGAGAGACTCTGGGACATGCTTATCTGTGTTTTGAATACATGAACATAACAACTATCCGTTGCCAGGAGGCGCCCCCCTTTGTTGTACATCAGCAACTGATACATTCAACACTGCACTCACACTGATTATTATTTACATGCTGACTACACACACACTGGTCTCTCTTCGCTCCTTTGTATTGTGTGATCTGTATTAGTCTGCTAATTGTGCTTAGAGGGTTTTTTTCTATGTAATCACAATTTTGATTATCTATGTAATCTTTATTTTGATTAACTATGTTTTTTCTCTCTGCCTATTGTGTCATTCCCTCCCCCATTCCCCCTCTTTACCCTCCACTGATGACAGGCGCCCTCATGGCAGCCGCGTCATTGGAGGCGCTTATCGCGCGCCCAATGTCAAGTCAAATTCCTCGTTTGTTTACACTGTAAAAATGCTTTGCAATAAAGCTTTCTGATTCTGATTCTGAACAAGATATAAAGGTAGAATATTTAAGCATTTGCACAGACATCTGATTGATCTGAAACATATATCATGTCTACAAAATATAGATTGTATTATATATATATAAAAAAAGCTATGATGTACAAAGTTGCTATAAAATTTTGGAGTTATGTTGGAAAAACTACAGAAGAGAGTTAATGTCATGTCATTAAAAAGTAGTAGAGTCAGGGTGATCGAGAGGAGAAAGAGAGAGTGGTTTGACTGATCCTCGCCGGTGTGGAACAGTCACTAGCTATAACGGGAGACAGAATTTTTTTTTTTTTGATTTTGGGGGGATTACCATGAATGTGGGGAAAGGGAATTTGTTTTTGTGTAGTTTGTAGGATGAATGTTCAACCACTCATGTTTTTGCTTCTCTGTATGAGCATGTTTATATTGCAAGGTAATCTCAAACTCCTTATTGATCATAGACCAAAGCGTTAATCTTAATTTAACTTCATGGAATTGCAGAGGTCTACAAAATCTAAAAAAACTTAAACAAGTTATGAATAAGATAAAAGACATAGGTTCAAAAATTTGTGTTTTTACAAGAAACTCATCTAATAGAGGAGGATGTAAAAAGAATTAGGAGAAGACGGCAGGGAAATGTCTTCACCTCATCATTTTCATCCCGAGCCAGGGGAGTTATGACTCTCATACATAAAACAGTTCCATTTCAAGTGAAAAATGTAATTGGAGACAAATTAGGAAGATATCTAATCATCCAAGGATCTTTGTTATTAGAAAATATAAATCTGGTGAACTTATACGGTCCCAATATAGATGATCAAAACTTCTTCGCTAATTTATTTCTTACTTTATCATCACTTACAGGGCAACATATAATAGCAGGAGATTTTAATTGTACATTGAATCCCAGTATAGATAGATCAACAGGACTGGACTGTACGCACAATGGATGCAGGACGACCATTAATCATTTTATGAAAGAATTGAGATTGCTAGATATATGGAGAGAAATGAAACCACAAGTCAAAGCCTATTCTTGTTATTCTAATACCTACAAGACATTCTCACGTATTGACTATTTTTTTGATCTCCACAGAATTAAGGTCCAAGATTCAAAACTGTTTCTATGATAACATCGTGATATCTGATCATGCACCCTGCTGTCTAATATATGTAGATAAGAAATTGACAAAGGATCAAGGTAGGTGGCAATTTCGGCATAAATGGCTTCAGGATGAGGAATTTGTTAAGTACTGTTCGAATACCCCACGCCACGACCCTAATCACCGCCGAAGGGTAGAAGGTGGTCGGCCTTCCCCATCACACCGATATACCCCCTATGGAAGGAAAATGGGCAATTCTGCTGCTGATCATAACAGGCTTCAAAGATCCACTCAGGGTAACCAGCAAAATGAGAGGAATTATCAGAAGGCCCAAAATCCAGCATTCAGAAAAGATGGCAACAGACAACATTGGTGAATCACAGAGACTGAATGTAAAAGCCATGTTAAATTGCATATATCATGCTATGTGATATTTTCTGTATGATTAGTAAATCAATATGCTCATTGAGTTAAAAGTACATGTAATGTATGTAATCACCTGAAATGATGAATGTAATCAAACTGTATAATTATATGTATCTTTTAACTGCACAATAGAAGGTTTTATGCAAAACAGATTGTGATATGTTGGAAAGAACCCTGTTTACTGGAAATGTGTTAGAAATGAGGAAATGGGCACAGATGTCCAGCAAACTGAGGTATTTTGGTAATGGAAAATGCTGAGAGGCTAGTGGGAAAGGCCATGAGTCATGAGCGCCTGACCAGTCACATGGTTTACGAGAATTGACTAGCCTGAACATGTGCAGAAATGAAGTAATGGTATTATATAAATGTGACTTTAAACCAATCATAAGAGGCCAAGAAAGCCTAGGGTGAGTTTGGAACCAATCAGAGAACTTGGGCAAAGGTTATAAAAACCAAGCCTATTCTGCCCCAAATGTTCACTTTCTCGGCAGTCTACAATGAGGCAACAACATCATCGGAGCAGCGGACTGAAGACGGGGAACGCCAGAAGAGAAGTGATCCAGTTTCTGCCTCAATTCTTCAGCCTTTAAACAACTTTTACATCTGCTGCTAAAGTGTTATTATAACACTTGTGTAAAAAGAGGAACAAGCTACGGCTGCTGGCCCCAGCTCTCAGCCAGGAGGCTGAGTCATCGGGCGTCGCGGAGCAACAGCGGGAGAAAGCAGAAGCTCCCCCGGGCTGGAACACCACATCGGAGTCGACTCATCGCTCTTTCCCGGCCAAAGGTGGCCACCACCCAAGCCCGAGGAGGAAGCATCTGGCTGGCCGCAGCAGACTTGTTCCTTCCCTGCCTTCCCTATCTCCCTACTCCCTCTTGACAAGAGGGGCTTCGAGGAAAGAAGACCAGCGATCACATCCTTTTTCCCAAAACTCACCCTTCAGGTTTCTTAGATATAACCAACAAAAATTAATCAGGTATTTTTATCAGGTTTTAGTTAAAGGACTATGATTTATTTTGATTTTTATTCTGATTTTTTGAACTTTTTGATGATTTACTGAACATTTTATTGGGTTATTTTGAAACTTTTTGATTTTAAATCTTTTTGATCAAATGACTGATTTTTACAATTTTTCAACTTTTGACAACTTTTGAATCAAGGTTCTGCTATCAGGGTTCTGGGTTTGATTTTCAACTTTCATTTTTATTATGGACTGTTTAATGCAATTTATCCTGTTTTGGCTGAGCTTTGCTGATTTTTAATAAATACCACAGCATATCAAAGACAGTATGGGACTCTGTGGGCTTATTGATTCAGCGTCCATTCTCATGGGATGATTTTTGACAATTTTTGAGCTTTTAAAGGTTTTCCTTACTTAATGGTATTTAAAACAGATCCCCTATAAACCAATTTTTTCCTGGTTTTAAACATTTACCCAGATTACCAAGAGCAATGTAAGACCATGAGAGGCTGTCGTTAATATTGGAGGTGTATTCCAGGTATCTGACTGGATAGGTCACTCAGTCGGAGGTCTGGTGTACAGGCAGTGGGGGTCCTCCAATAAATGAAGACAGTACAGCTGGGGTAACTCTCAAGTCACCAAGCACACCTACACAGGTAACAGAATTTCCTATGAGGAAAATTCCTCTAGGAACTGCAAGCTGGTGAACCTAACCTCAATTCCTGAGGTCCAAGGTCAAAGGGTCTTCGACAGTACATAGAAAAACAGATAGATGAGTTCTTTGATATCAATACTACACAAACAACAGCATGTATAAAGTGGGAGGCTTTCAAAGCTTTTATTAGGGGGTACATTATTAGTTATACAGGTTCAAAATCTAAGAAGACTTGAGAGGAGAGAGTCCAGTTGGAACGTAAAATAAAAATTCTTCAAGAAAAAGTGTATGCAGAAAGTAACCCAAAGTTAGAGAACGATTTACTGATTCTGAGAGCTGAATATGACAAAAAATCAGCGACTAGAGCTGCCTCGAGTCTTCTAAGATTGAAGCAAACTTTTTATGAACAAGGTGAAAAATCAGGGAAATTATTGGCATGGCAGATTAAACAATTAGAATTTAAAACACCAATTACCAGTATTATAAGTAACGGACAGGCAGTTGTAGATCCTTTAGAAATTAATAGTGCCTTTAGAGATTATTATGAAAAACTATATGATACAAAAAAATGAAACTGACTTAACAAAACTAAATGGGTTTTTGGACGGATTATCTATACCGTGTATTCCAAATGAAAACAGGGAGATACTGGAGTCTAAAATTAGTCAAGAAGAAGTTGGGCTAGCTATTGATAATATGAAATCAGGAAAAAGAGCAGGACCAGATGGTCTTCCAGTTGACCTCTATAAAAAATTTAAGAATAAATTAATAAAACCACTTTTGGAAATGGTTTTAGAAGCATTTCAAAATAGTAATTTACCACCATACATGAATAATGCCTTTATACTGTTGCCAAAAGCAGGTAAACCCTCTAATAAATGTGAAAACATGAGACCAATAAGCCTATTAAATGCTGACCTTAAGATAATCTGTAAAATTTTAGCAAGACGACTACAAGAAATATTACCAAATATTATTAACCGAGATCAGAATGGCTTTATAATGGGAAGACAAGGCTTCCATAATGTAAGAAGACTATTTAATATTATTTATTCTAATAAAGAAGCACTGGATACAGCTCTCCTATCATTGGACGCCGAAAAGGCCTTTGATAGGGTCGAATGACCCTTTCTTTTTGAAGTCCTACAAAGGTTTGGACTTGGAAATAATTTCATAAAATGGGTTCAGATATTATACAATAATGCTACAGCAGAAATCCTAACAAACAGCAATATCTCAAAATCAATAAAAATCAATAGAGGATGTCGACAAGGCTGTCCACTTTCACCTTTACTGTTTACTATGGCAATTGAACCTTTAGCGATGGCAGTACGTTTACATCCACAAATATATGGAATTAAAGTAGGACCAACAGAACATAAAATCTCCCTGTATGCCGATGACATAATTTTGTTTATGTCGAATTTTAAAAAATCAATTCCGACCTTGTTGAATTTAATAAAGAATTTTGGGGAAATATCAGGATATAAAATAAATAAAACTAAATCTTCAATATTAATGCTAAATGAGACCCAGAGAAATCACCCAGCTCCTCAGGTAAATCAATTCAATGTTGTAAATCAGTTTAAATATTTAGGAATTCAAATTGTGCCTAAGCTAGAATCATTCGCCAGTACCAACTATGAAGTCTTAATGACAGATATTAATGAGTTACTTCAGAGATGGATGTCACTACCAATGTCGATGATTGGGAGAATTAATATACTTAAAAGTAATATCTTACCCAAAATACTTTATTTATTTCAATACATTCCTTTACCACCACCTTCAGATCTATTCTCAAGAATTAAAAAAAAGTTAGTGAAATTTATATGGAACAATAGGAGGGCTAGATTACGTCTGTCTTTATTATATTTACCATTTGATCGTGGAGGTCTGAAATGTCCAAACTTTATGTTGTATTACTGGTCAGCACAACTGAGGTCTATGACATATTATTTTTCATCAAATGATCTCCCTCACTGGACTGAAATGGAATCATACAATTTACCTTTACCTCTTCCCTTATTCATATACTCAGATTCGGCAAAAAAATTACAGAAACAAGTTAAAATCCAATTGTAAAGCATATGATCAAAATATGGTGTGAAACCAAAAAATATTTAAAAGAACCACACTTATTGTCACAATTTAGCCCAATATGGGGTAATCAATATTTTACACCAGGGAGAGTGGATGCTGTATTTAAAGTATGGAATTTAAAAGGGATTCAAAAGATTCAAGACTTATATTTGTCACGTTCAGATAACATAATGTCTTTTGAAGAACTGAGGATCAAATTTAATCTTAATAGAACACATTTTTTTAAATATCTTCAGCTTAGGAATTTTATTCGATCAAATCAAAATAATGCTCTCACCAGACCTACTTATTCATCCTTGGAAAAAATTTTGACGAAAGATAGTAAGAGAAAGGGTATTATTTCAGAGTTTTATAACTCATTGACACTATCCTCAAGTGAAAACTCACAGAAAAGACTGAATTATTGGAAAGAAGACCTGCAAATTGAAATTTCAGAGGAACAATGGGAATTGGCTTGTACAGAAGCTCAAACCAAATCAATAAATGTACGTCTTAAATTGATACATTTTAAATGGTTAATGCGGATGTATGTTACACCGGTGGAGTTAAATAGATATAACAAAAACATACCAGATGCATGCACAAAATGTATGGAAAGTAAAGGAACTGACATGATTTACGACCCAAGAGACAGACGCTGACACGAGAGATACAGACAATTATCTTTATTGTGATTTTGTGAGTGAAGTGTGAGTGAATGTGTGGATGTTCCTCTGGCCACCGGAGCTGAGCCCGTCTTGCGGTAACCTGGCAACCTTGCAGGTGCCACAACGAGGGGCTGACTGACTCCTGGTGTCCGTGCGACGTCGTGCTCGTGGTGTCCGGTGCTGTGGAGATGAGGAGGAGCTCCGCGGAGCGGAGGACGGTGCCTCGTCAGCAGAAGAGGATGGTCCGCCGCCAGGGAGGTCCACCTGTGCACAGGGGCTAGAACTAGCAGAGGGTGAATGCTGAGATTACTTACGTGACTTGGCTTGGCGAAGCGTAGGTTTCTTGACGAGTGGTCGAGATCTTGGCGCGTCGCTTGGCAAGAGTGACAGACGACTCCGTGCTGAGGCGTCCGCGCGTTGGGCTTTTATGGCCCGCTGATTGCCACCTGCTGAAGTGAGCGCAGCTGATGTTGATGACGCTGACGACGGCCTAGCGGCCATCATGACAGTACTCCCCCCTCTAGAGGTGCCTCCAGGCACCTGCCCAATCCTACCTGGATGCGCCCGATGGAAATCGCGGATCAATTGCTTATCGAGGATCAACGCAGGGCGTATCCAGGAGCGGTGCTCAGGACCAAACCCCTCCCAGTCCACCAAATACTGAAGGCCCCGACCCCTCCTGCAGACGTCCAGGATTGCCGTTACCCCCCAGGCCGGATGGCCATCAATCATCCTCGGGGGAACAGGAGCCGCAGGGGGCGGGCACAGCGGGTCGGCGACGTAGGGCTTGACCTGGGAGACGTGGAAAGTGGGGCAGATGCGCATGTGTGAGGGGAGAGCAAGACGCACAGATACAGGGTTGACAATGCGGGAAATAACAAAGGGACCGATGAAGCGCTTGGTTAGCTTACGCTTCTCGGCAGGCACACTGATGTTCTTCGTGGACAACCATACCTTGTCACCCACCTTGTAATCCGGGGCAGGCCTCCTATGGCGGTTGGCCACTTCAATGTTCCGTTCCGTGGTCCTCAGAAGGGCTCTGCGGGCAATGGACCAAACCTGCCGACAGCGTCTGGCGTGAGCCTGAACAGACGGGACTGCCACCTCCCCCTCCTCCTCCGGGAACAAAGGTGGATCGTACCCCAATGATGCCTTGAAGGGGGACATCCCCGTGGACGAGGACACCGTGGTGTTATGAGCGTACTCGATCCACGGGAGATACATGCTCCACGAAGAAGAGCAGGAGGAGATGAGACAGCGCAGCGCAGCCTCCAGCTCCTGATTGGCTCACTCGCACTGGCCGTTACTCTGCGGGTGGTATCCAGAGGAGAGTCTGGCTGTGGCCCCAAGTGCCGTACAGAACGCCTTCCAAACCTGCGAGACGAACTGTGGCCCTCGATCAGAAACAATATCAGCAGGGATTCCGTGAGGACGAACCACATGAAGAACGAGAAGGTCCGCCGTCTCCCGTGCTGATGGCAACCCCCGGAGGGGCACAAAATGGGCAGCTTTAGAAAAGCGGTCCACGATGGTCAAAATAGTCGTGAAGTGGCTGGAGGGGGGCAAGCCGGTCACAAAGTCCATGGCTACATGGGACCAGGGGCGGGAGGGGACGGGCAAAGGGTGTAGCAGCCCCGCCGGAGCCGATGATGATGTCTTCCCCGTGGCGCACTGAGCGCAAGCCCGGACATAGTTGTTAACGTCCTTCCGCAGTCCTGGCCACCAAAAGGTTCTCTGGAGGAGGTCAACGGTCTGACTCACACCCGGATGGCATGCCAGCTTGGACGCGTGGCCCCACTCTATCACTTGACTCCTAACAGGACGAGGAACAAACAAGCGACCCGGGGGCCCCCCACCCGGATCAGGCTCCACCTCCTGTGCTCTCCTGACCTTATCACAGATGCCCCAGGTCAGCGCACCCACCACACAAGCGGCTGGCAGAATCGTCTCCTCCTGGTCGTCAGCGGAGGGCGCGTCAAACTGCCTGGAAAGGGCGTCAGGCTTACCATTCTTACTTCCTGGCCGGTAGGTGATCGTAAAATTAAAGCGACCGAAGAAGAGTGACCAGCGAGCCTGACGTGCATTCAACCGCTTGGCAGTCCTAAGGTATTCAAGATTGCGGTGATCAGTCCAGACGACAAACGGCTGGGCAGCCCCCTCCAGCCAGTGTCTCCACTCCTCCAGCGCAAGTTTGACAGCCAGTAGCTCCCTGTCGCCGATGCTGTAGTTCCTCTCAGCAGGTGTCAAATGATGAGAGAAGTAGGCGCAGGGGCGGATCTTCCCGTCCGTCGGGGAGCGCTGGGAGAGTACCGCCTCCACCACCGAGTCCGATGCGTCCACCTCCACCAAGCATTGGAGCTCCGGGTCCACCTGGGTCAACACACGGGCCGAAGCGAACTCTCCCTTCAGCCTGTCAAACGCCGCGGCAGCCTCCTCACTCCAATGGAAAGGGACCTTCGGGGATGTGAGCGCAGTCAGGGGGTCTGGCGATGTTCCCAAAATTTGGCACGAAGCGCCGGTAAAAATTGGCAAATCCCCAAAACCCCTGCAGCTGTTTCCTGGATGTGGGCGTAGGCCAGTCCACCACTGCCTTGACTTTATCCGGATCGGGAAGCACCTGGTTACGGGCAATGATAAACCCCAGAAAAGAGGTGCGATCCATGTGGAACTCACACTTCTCCGCCTTGACGAACAACTGATTCTCCAGGAGGCACTGTAGGACCCGTCGTACATGCACCTGATGCTCCTCCAGTGTGCGCGAGAAAATGAGGATATCATCTAGGTAAACAAAGACGAAGGAATTCAGGAAATCCCGGAGAACGTCATTTATTAGGCGCTGGAACACTGCCGGAGCGTTGGTTAACCCAAACGGCATCACAAGGTATTCAAAGTGGCCGCTTGGGGTCCGGAAAGCAGTCTTTCATTCATCACCTTCCCGGATGCGCACCAGGTGATAGGCATTCCGTAGATCTAACTTAGTAAACCAGGACGCCCCCTGGAGGGAATAGAAAGCAGTGTTCATCAAGGGGAGAGTGTATTTATCCTTAACAGTAATGTCGTTAAGACCCCGGAAGTCGATGCAGGGGCGCAGCGACCCGTCCTTCTTCCCAACGAAGAAGAAGCCTGCCCCGACGGCCGAGGAGGATGGATGGATGATGCCGGAGGCCAGGGACTCCTTGATGTACGTGTCCATGGCCTCGCGTTCCGGAGCTGACAGGCTGTACAGGCGGCTCGCCGGGAGAGGGGCCCCAGCCTTGAGGTTGATCGCGCAGTCATATGGGCGATGGGGGGGAAGAGACAGCGCCCATGACTTGCTAAACACCTGGCCCAGATCGTGGTAGACGTCAGGCACCTTCGACAGGTCCAGGGGGGGTGTTGAGGGAGGCGTCATCGGTACTGAGGGAGCGCATGCAGCGGACTGAAGACAGGCGCTCAGACAGAATGAGCTCCAGGCCATTATTCTCCCAGCTTGCCAGTCGAACGTGGGGTTATGCAGCCGGAGCCAAGGGTACCCCAAGATGACGGGTGAAGAGGAGATGGGCAAGACCAGGAACCGTATTTCCTCCCTGTGGTTACCAGAAACAATCGTCAACACCGGTGCCGTCTGGTGGGAAACTGACGTCAGAGATGCCTTTGACAGGGTGACCAGATGGATAGGGGGGCGTAAGGGTTGACAGCTGAGGCCCAGCAGGGTTGCCAGGTCTCTGGAGATGAAGTTATGCTCAGCTCCAGAGTCGACTAAGGCAAGAGTGGTGTGTTCCTTGTGTTTATGAATGAGCCTAATGGGGATGTGGCAACTAGTGAGGGGCTTTTCCTGATTTCTGTCCGCGAATCCCCCTACCGTGATCCGCGGACCTCCCCTTTTAACAGGCAATCCACTACTCCATGTGCCCCATTCCCACAGTAGAAGCACAACCCCTGCTCCCTGCGGCGCTGTCTTTCTGCCGCTGTAAGACCCGATTGCCCCACCACCATATCCTCCTGCTCCGGAAGCTCTTCAGATGCGGGCAGAGCGAGGAGGGAGGCCCTAGCGGAGCGAGGGCGAGACTTACTCGCACGGCCAGCTGTTTGCCGTTCTGCTGCTCGCTCTCTTAGCCTGCTATCTAGACTGATGGTGAGGGAGATTAATTCCTCAAGTCTGTCTGGTCTTTCCTTTGCCGCTAGCTCGTACTTTAGCTCTGAGTTCAGGCTGCGGAGGAAAATTCCACAGAGCGCTGGCTCCCTCCACCCCACCTGACCAGCTAAAACCCGGAAGTCAACTGAATAATCAGCGGCAGATCTACTGCCCTGCCGAAGTCCAAGCAGCCGTTCGGTTAACACCGTGCCCCGGTCGGCATGATCAAACACTTCCATGAACTCTGCCACGAACTGCTGGTAAGTCAACAATGAATAATTTGGTTTGGCCATGATGGTGTAAGCCCAATCTAGAGCTCGGCCTCCCAGCAGGTTGATGATGTATCCCATCTTATTCATATCCGTGGCAAAGTCCCCCGGGACGTGGAGGAACACTGACTCACACTGCAGCAAAAACCCCCGTGCCTCCCCCAGTTTACCTAAAAAACGTGCGGGGGTTGGAACAGGAGTTAGGCGATGTGTGGAGGATGAGCTGGTTTGGCTAATAGTCGCAGCTGCGGGTGCAGAAGGCGCCCTGCTAGCCGGGTGGAACGCCTGGTGTCCTTCCAAGCAATCCAGCCGGCTGTTAATCTGGGTTAGTTGATTTAAGACGACTGTCTGTTGGTGGGAAATCATGTCTACTCGTGCGCTGAGGGTGTTTAAACGGCGTGACAGCGCGCTGTCTGATGGGTCATCCTGACGGAGTCGTACTGACATGATTTACGACCCAAGAGACAGACGCTGACACGAGAGATACAGACAATTATCTTTATTGTGATTTTGTGAGTGAAGTGTGAGTGAATGTGTGGATGTTCGTCTGGCCACCGGAGCTGAGCCCGTCTTGCGGTAACCTGGCAACCTTGCAGGTGCCACAACGAGGGGCTGACTGACTCCTGGTGTCCGTGCGACGTCGTGCTCGTGGAAGAGGATGGTCCACCGCCAGGGAGGTCCACCTGTGCACAGGGGCTAGAACTAGCAGAGGGTGAATGCTGAGATTACTTACGTGACTTGGCTTGGCGAAGCGTAGGTTTCTTGACGAGTGGTCGAGATCTTGGCGCGTCGCTTGGCAAGAGTGACAGACGACTCCGTGCTGAGGCGTCCGCGCGTTGGGCTTTTATGGCCCGCTGATTGCCACCTGCTGAAGTGAGCGCAGCTGATGTTGATGACGCTGACGACGGCCTAGCGGCCATCATGACAGGAACCCCATTTCATTGTTTATGGGAATGTAGAAAAATTAGAATGTTTTGGGAAGAGGTGAAGGTAACAATTGAAAAAATTATTTCAAAACATTTCACATTGAACTCCAAACTGTTTTTGTTGGGTCTGTATCCAGAAAAGCATAACTTTAATAAGAGTGAAAGAACATTCATAGACCTCAGTTTGCTTAATGCCAAAAAATGTATTGCACTACTGTGGAAAAAGACTCATAGACCAGATGTGACTCAGTGGTTAAGACAGATGTTAACAAACCTTCCATTAGAAAGAATAACATACATACTGAAATAAAAGGAAATTGTGTTTGAGAATATATGGAGACCTTTTATTGATTATGTAAAAAATTTAAACATAACTCTTGAAGAAGAAGGTGAATGATGTGTGTGGACCTTGTAAATTCCAAACTGGTGAATGTATAATATGTATACTTATGTAATAGATTGCCTAGACTAAACAGAGGAGCATTGTTGAAGACCTGTTCCTGTTAGTGGTTGTTGGTGTTTTTAGTACATTTTTTTTTCTTTTTCTGGTAGTTAGTGTTTTGTTTTTGTTTTTTTTTTAAATTACTTTAGTGTTAGTGTTTGATTGTTTGTGTCATGTTTGTAAAAAAAGGTTCAATAAAAAATATTGTGGAAAAATAATAATAATAATAATAATAATATTTATTTATATAGCACTTTTTAAAACAGGGTTACAAAGTGCTTCACAAGACAGAATAATAAAAACAACCAAACAAGACACAAATAGATTTAAAAAAAAATATACTGCTCAAAAAAATAAAAGGAACACTTTTTAATCTGAGTAAACTGGACTAGCCTGCCACAGTTTCTCCGCTTTAAGTTTTGGAGTGTTTTCATTTCCATCAAAAGACATGACATCTTTTCATTCTTAACACATTATCCAGTCCATATCAGTGTAGAGATCCAGCTTATTTTTTCCCATTAAAATCTGATGTGTTTTCAAAGTGTTCCTTTTATTTTTTGAGCAGTATACAATTAGAATAAAAACAAGCAATAAAAAAAATGAAAATATACATACACAGCAAAACTTAAGTAAAAGCACATTTATAAAAGTGAATTTTTAAAAGTGATTTAAAAGCTAACAAAGATTTGCCTTGCCTGATCTCCTCAGGAAGGTCATTCCAGAGAGCCAGTGCCCTAACAGCAAAGGCCCAGTCGCCCTTGGTTTTGAAGTTGGTTCTAGGTATTACTAAGAGAGATCTACTGGAGGATCTCAGGTTACATTTTGGGACATAAGGAGTTAGCATATCACTGATGTAGTCAGGGACCAGTCCATTCTGCGCTTTAAAAGTGATTATTAAAATTTTCAAGTTAATTCTAAGATGCACAGGCAGCCAGTGTAATGATGCTAAAATTGGGGATATGTTGTCAAGCTCGCGGACCGCAAACAAGACACTATAAGCCACCGATGAGTTTGCATAATTTATTAAAGGAAAACAAATGACAAAATAATGAGCCACGGAGGGCAAAACACACAATAACTAAGACTACGACTAAGGGAAAAGAAGAACGGACTCTCAGCGAATACACTTACTGTGAGAAGGCACAAATCGTGAATCTAGGACGAGAGGATGTTAGACAAGGTCGCAGCCCGGAGTAACCTGAACTGCTCCCTTTAATAGGGCTTCACAGAATACTCAGCTGATGAGAATGTCATCAGCTGATTGATTACGAGCCATCCCAGTGGAGCGCAGCTCTGACAGCTGGAAGCACCGCCGAGACGCTGTCACAATAAGAGCCCGAAGGCCCTGTGGTAAACCAGAGTAGAGAACGGAGAACTACCGGACAACCCGAGTGCGGACAGAGTCAGCACTCGGACCATGACAGTAGCCCCGTTCGCAAGGCAAATTCTAGGCGCCATGTAACCTCAAAGCCCCCCCCCCCCCACCCAGAGGGTCAACAGGACCACCCCAGGGAGGGAGGCGGGGGAAAGGCCAGGCGGGCAAGAATCAAGGCTCAAAATCAAGGACAAAAAAACCCAAAAAACTCCAACAATCAGAATATGGCAACCAGTACAGACGAAAAACACGCACATACACTGTACACAGGAAAAAAAAAAACCATGAGGAGAAGATCAGAGGAAAAAAACTCAAAATGACCACAAGCAGAACCTCAAAGGAAAAAAGAACCCAAATACAGGCACAAAATTGCAGCATGTCCCATAATACCAGGGGAAAAAAAAAAACTCAAGCCACAAAGCAGCGATACATATCATTACCACACGAGAGGAGGAAGAGAGAGAAAAGAAAAAAAAAAACGGACGCTACCGGGCGGTGACATACAACAATTCAATAAAGATAAATAAACGGCACAGGCAACACAGAAAACGACCCTCGGATTACAGAGGAGAGGGAAAAAATAACACAAGAAAAAGAGCGGCGATAAATACAGTTCAAAATAGTCCAAGACCCCAAACACAAAAGCATCCCGAATCATACAGAGAAGGTGGGGGGGGAGGGATGACAACAGGCAGAGCGCAATGGAGTAAAAAAATACAGTTCAGGTGGTCTGGCGTCCAGATCGCTAACAGGGGAAAAAGGATCAGTTCAGGCAGCCTACCCCAGTCCCAGGCCCAGAAAAACAGTACTTCTGGCAGCCGGACCAGGCGCCCGAATCGAAAGGCCAATCTGTCAGGCGGCCAACCCAGAACGCCAAACGGGCGAAACAATGTCCCAGGCAGCCGACCCACGTCATTCCGCCACCAGAACCGCAGGAGAGCACTCAGAGACGGCCTCCCTATGGAGAGGGATAACGAGGGAGAGCTGGGCCAAAAACGGGAAGTCCCAGTGGCCCCCGATGGACGGAAACAAGGAATGGGGAAAAAACGAGGGACCAGTCCAGCTATGATCAGCGGAGGATCTGCAGCTCCACCTCCGAACTTCACTAGATTAGGCACTGTCCTTCTGTCGGATCCCACGTGAGCCCGCGCTGCACCCACGATGGACCCCGATCGGATCGTGGTTGCACCCACGATGGACCCCGATCAGATTGTGGTTGCACCCACGATGGACCCCAATTGGGTCATGACTGCACCCACGATGGGCCCCGACTGGGTCGGAATAGCACCAGGAACGACCTCCAACCCTGAGCCCAGATCCTCCAGAACAGAGACCAGGACCGACTCATCACCGGCGACCCAGGGAGAAGGCTCAGGAGAGGGAAAAGGACCGGAATCAGGATCACCGGCAGCGACAGAACCCGGCAAGACAGGCTCGGATGCAGCTGACGGCTGCACCTGGCTCGTCTCCCCGAGAGACAGGCAAAAATGCTCCAGAGTAGAAAGGAGGAAGACAAAGTAGAGCACTTGCCTGATCTCGAGTTCTGTCGCCGTCCAGGACTTCGGCGATCCAGGTTTGGGACGTAGAAGGACATCCTCTGGCTCCCACTCGGCTACGGCGGGCTCTGCAGCCGGCATGATGGTCTCCACAGTCTGAGGACCCTCCAACACTGACATCCACATCGACGACCCACACGGCGTGGTGGCAGGAGATCCTCGACCTACTGGGTCGAACCGCTCCTCCATGGAAACCTGGGGACGCTTTGTCGTTGGCGCAGGCTCCAATTTGCAGTCCGCCCTCCTCCTCTCCCCGTGACGTGGCTGTGGGGCTGGATCCAAACTCTCCAGGGCCACAGGCTCCTTTCTCGTCCGGCAGTGTAGTCCTGACCGCGGGGAATGCTCAGGGGAAGGAGACCGGATCCGGACGGGGTTCTTGCAGAGGCTTACCGGTGGCTGTGTGATGATGTTTACCGGCAGAGGGCGAGGTGAAGCCAGGGAAACGCTGCACCTGGGCTGGACGAGCGACAGGAGCTGACCCCCGAGGCGAGGAATGGAGTTGCCCCACCATCGGCCTCCTGCCGGGATTTCCCTCCAGTCCACGGGTCTCCCTCCTCGTCGGGGATGTCGTTCACGGGGAAGTAGGTGAGGGTTCCTTGGCTGCGCTCATGAGCGCCCTCTCTATCCATGTACATTGTGACACAATCCACGTCACTCGCTCTTTTCCCTCTGGAAAGGAGGTTAGGTGGTATTTTAATAAAGTCCTCTGAGCGAGACCCAGGGGCTCGTACGCTGCGTAGGTGGGCATGAGGAGACGGCCATACTGCTAGGTAGCCATCTACCTCCTGAAGCCACTTGGGGCAATACCCACACTCGAGAGCAGACATACTGAGCAATACGAGCTCCCCAGAGAAGGGAAAACAACACAAGTCCAAAGCAAACTCACGGTGACCGGTGTCTCAGTCTGGCTGCGACCTACTGTTATGCTGCGGTCCTTGCGGACCGCAAATAAGACACTATAGGCCACCGATGAGTTTGCATAATTTATTAAAGGAAAATAAATGACAAAATAATGAGCCACGGAGGGCAAAACACACAATAACTAAGACTACGACTAAGGGAAAAGAAGAACGGACTCTCAGTGAATACACTTACTGTGAGAAGGCACAAATGGTGAATCTAGGACGAGAGGATGTTTGACGAGGTCGCAGCCCAGAGTAACCTGAACTGCTCCCTTAAATAGGGCTTCACAGAATACTCAGCTGATGAGAATGTCATCAGCTGATTGATTACCAGACATCCCAGCAGAGCGCAGCTCTGACAGCTGGAAGCCCCGCCAAGACGCTGTCACAAAGGCCCTGTGGTAAACTAGAGTAGAGAACGGAGAACTACCGGACAACCCGAGTGCGGACAGAGTCAGAATTTGTGATAAGTCTAGCTGTGGAATTTGGAATTAACTGAAGTCTAGAAATATTGTGTTTATTAAAGCATGAATAAAAAGAAGTGCAGTAATCCGGATAGGATGTAATGAAAGCGTGAATGACAATTTTCAGATTTTTAGGGGACAGATAGGAACCGATCTTAGATATTCTGAGTAATTGTATGAGGCAGGACTGAACAACCGATTTAACTTGCTGATTGAAAGTGAGATTGCTGTCAAATATTATCCCAAGATTTCTACAATTAGGGGTAACATTGATGGAGAAAGAGCCAAGTTGTGATGCAATCTGAAGGTGTGTAGAGTCTGGACCTATGATAATGACTTCTGATTCATCTGCGTTGAGTTGAAGGAAATTGGTTGACATCCAGTTTTTAACATCATTGAGGCATGCACTGTGAGTGCTTAATTGATTACTACTGTAAGGATTAAAGGAGAAATACAGCTGTGTGTCATCTGCATAAAAATGGAAACTGATGTGTTTACGAATAATACTGTATATCCAAGTGATAACATGTATATGGAGAACAGCAGGGGGCCAAGGACTGACCCCCGAAGAACTCTAAAATGTCTGTTACGTGGATATGAATAAAACCATTCTAAAACAGTGCCAGAGATACCAACCCAATTTTTAAGACGCTCAGTTAAGATATTACACTGGCCAACACCAAATTTATTGTCTAAGTTTTTTTTAGCTGATTTAGGACAATTTTGATGTGCTGAATCCAAAAATCACATTGGTTTTGCTCAATCAGGTCAACTTTTTGAATTATGGCACATGTTGTTTTTTATGTTTTTGTTTACATGTACGGGTATTTTCGCTTTATATGATACAAAATTCTTTTTTATTTCTTGAAATTTCTCGAACTCTGAAGAGTTTGCATGCGCCAATTTATGACATGATGTCATCAATTGTCATGATGGCTGATTACTGTTGGACTCTGAAGAGAGACATCCCTGCCGCTGAGAATTCTAGAGGTTTGAATAAACGGAAGTTGAAGCTCTGAATTTTGAACAATGATGACGTAACATTCAATTTACATGTACTTACCTTTATCAATGCCTACTATTCAATTTACAGTAATTGAAGTTTGTAACATTTAATCAATAAATTATGTTAGAAAATGATTTTTTCTCTTAAAAATCTATTTTGGATGAGAAATATTAACAAAAATCAACCGATAATGTCACAAAAATGTAATCGATTTAGTCAGTAAACATCAACTTAGCATGAAAACCTGACCTGATCGAGAGAAACGGATGTCATTTCTGGATTCAGCAGTGCAAAACTGTCTTAAATCAGTTGAAAAAACACAGACAACTTACAAAAAAATTATTGTTGTAACCCCGTGTGATCATCCACAGTATCAAAAGCAACAGAGAGATCGAAAATGATTAAAGTCAAAGTGCCTTTATTGTCATTCCATTGCTAATGAACAATGCAATGAAATTGAGATGCTGCTCCCTAAAAACAAACTATCACATTCACAGTTCACTCATGCATTTAACATTCTTATAATTACAACAATAAATAATGCTTGAAACAATATTACCTAAAAGTTGAATACAATATGTACGTAGCAATAATGAAAACATACTGACCGATAAATACAAAAGACCAGCTTATGCACACAAGGTTGTTGCTACAAAATAACCTAAAATAACAAAAAATATCAGCAGTCTGTGCGTGTTACATAAATCCGTTCAAAATACGTACTGCTGCTGGGAAAAAACTATGATTAAACCTGGTAGTCCGGGTTTTATGGGATCTGTACCGCTTTCCCGAGGGGAGCAAGTGAAAGAAATCATGGCCTGGATGAGCACAGTCTTTGATGATGGCAGTAGCTCTGTTGAGGTACCGAGACCTGGAAATCTCTTCCAGAGAAGGGAGAGAACAGCCAGTGATTTTTTGCACAGTCTCCATCACTCTCTGGAAGGCTTTGCGGTCTGCGGCTGAACAGCCCTCATACCAAACCGTGATGCCATGTGACAGAATGCTCTCAATAGCAGAGCGATAAAATAAAACCAGCAAGTGTGCATTCAGGCCATTCTTCTTGAGGAGCCTCAGAAAGTGTAGACGTTGTTGAGCCTTTTTTTTTATCATAGCTATGGTGTTAACTGTCCAGGTAAGGCTGTGAGAAATATGAACACCCAGAAAGTTAAAAGCCTCCACGCTCTCCACACACTCCTTGTCTATACATAGAGGAGGTGGTTCACTGCTATGCTTCCTAAAATCAATAATGAGTTCTTTTGGGGGTTTTTTCTATTCAATAGCAGATTATTATCTGAGCACCATCTCACCAGTTTCTGGACCTCATCTCTGTATGGAGACTCATCTCCTCCTGATATGAGCCCCACTACTGTTGTGTCATCTGCAAACTTTTTTTTTCCCCAAGATTTTCCAAGATGGCGCCCACAGTGGTCGCCATGGTGCTTCGCTGCGCTTTTCTTTATTTGTTTTTGTTTGTCAATTGTGTGTCTGCCTGCTCTTACACCCGTGAAGAGCTACTAAATATCAGGACTTTCACTCCTACGGACCTACTCCCAGTTTTTTTAGCTCTTGCCGCCGATCTGATTCACTGTTTAGCTCAAAAAGTGAGACGGCGAGCGGGCGCTCTCGTCCGGCTCCGCAAGAGAGGCACGCGCACGCCTTTGCCTGGCACATTTCTCTCCAATGCCAACTCTCTCCCTAACAAGGTAGATGAATTGAGACTGCTGATGCGATTTAAGGACCTCGCTTCCTTGTCTGCTCTCTGTTTCTCTGAGACCTGGCTCAGGGGGAATATACCGGACAGCGCGCTTCACCTCGATGGATTTCAGCTGTTTCGTGCTGATCGCGTCACAGAGCTCTCCGGTAAGCCCTCGGGAGGAGGAGTCTGCTTTTACATCAACAGCAGCTGGTGCTCTGATATAACGGTGCTCTCCAAACACTGTTCTCCCACTCTGGAATATTTATTCATCAACTGCAAGCCTTTTTATTCCCCGCGGGAGTTCGCCTCATTCATCCTGGCCGCTGTGTACGTCCCGCCCGACGCGGACGCGCGCGAAGCTCAGCGCGTGCTCGCCGATCACATCCAACATACGGAGCGGACTTTCCCAGACTCTCTGGTTATTGGGGTTGGCGACTTTAACCAGAGCAACCTGAGCCACGATCTCCCCCGATACAAACAGTTTATTAAATGCCCCACCAGAGGAGAGAACACACTGGATCACTGTTACACTACAGTGAAGGACGCGTATCGCGCTGTTCCCCGCGCTGCACTCGGACTATCTGATCACGTGATGGTCCACCTCATTCCCACATACAGACAGAGACTGAAGCTCACTAAACCTGTTGTGAGCACTACGAAGAAATGGACCAGTGAAGCTGAGGAGAAGCTGAACACGTGCATGGAAATAACTGACTGGGACATGTTTAAAGGAGCCACGCATGATCTGGATGAGTACACGGACACTGTGAACTCATATATCCACTTTTGTGAGGAGAACATTCTTCCATCGCGCACCAGGGTGAGGTACTCTAATGACAAGACCTGGTTCACTGCTAAGCTCAGACAGATCAGGAAGGAGAAGGAAGCAGTGTTGAAAAGTGGAGACAGGGACTGCTACAGGGAGGTTAAATATCGGTTTAACAGAGAGCTGAGGAGAGCTAAATCTGTGTATTCTGAGAGACTCCAGCAGCAGTTCACTGCTAACGACTCTGCTTCTGTGTGGAGAGGACTGAGGCAAATCACCAACTATCGGCCTCAGGCTCCTAAAGGTCAGGATGACAAAGCCCTTTGTCAAAAACTGTCCCAACATTACACCCGTTTTGACACCTCGTCAGCTGTGTCCATCTCCCCCCCTCCCCCCAGCTCCACTGCCTCCTCGGTCCCTACTTCATCAAAAGCGGTCCCCCCCTCCTCCCCCCCCTGCCCTTGTCATCAGTGAGCAGGATATGCACAGACAATTCTCCAGACTGAACCCGCACAAGGCCCCCGGTCCGGACGGCGTGTCTCCCTCCACCCTGAGACACTGTGCGAAAGAGCTGACTCCTGTCTTCACAGACATTTTTAACACCTCCCTTAAGCTATGCCACGTGCCGACCTGCCTCAAATCCTCCACCAGCATTCCTGTCCTCAAGAAGCCACGGATCACTGGACTTAACGACTACAGACCTGTAGCGCTCACCTCTGTAGTCATGAAGTCCTTTGAGCGCCTGATCCTGCCCCACCTCAAGTCCATCACCATTCCCCTCCTGGACCCGCTGCAGTTTGCCTACCGAGCCAACAGGTCTGTGGACGATGCAGTCAACCTGGCCCTCCACTCCATCCTGCAGCACCTGGACTCCCCGGGAACCTACGCCAGGATCCTGTTTGTGGACTTCAGCTCTGCATTCAACACCATCCGCCCCGCTCTGCTCCAGGACAAGCTGTCCCTGCTCGGCATGCCTGACTCCCTCTGCAGGTGGATCACCGACTTCCTGACGGACCGGAGGCAGCATGTGCGGCTGGGGAAGACTGTCTCTGACTCTGTCAGCATCAGCACCGGATCACCCCAGGGCTGTGCACTTTCCCCCCTACTCTTCTCCCTTTATACCAACTCCTGCACCTCCAGCCACCAGTCTGTTAAGCTGATCAAGTTTGCGGACGACACCACCCTCATCGGGCTCATCTCCAACAGCGACGAGTCCGTCTACAGGAGAGAGGTGGCCCAGCTGGTGTCGTGGTGCAGCCACAACAACCTGCAGCTGAACGCTCTGAAGACAGCGGAGATGATTGTGGACTTCAGGAAAGTCACAACCCCTCTGCCCCCCCCCTCACCCTCACAGGCTCTCCCATTACCACTACAGATTCCTTCCGCTTCTTGGGCACCACCATCACCCAGGACCTCAAATGGGAGCCGACCATCAGCTCCCTCATCAAAAAGGCCCAGCAGAGGATGTTCTTCCTGCGGCAGCTGAGGAAGCTCAAGCTACCCACCAAGATGTTAGTGCAGTTCTACACAGCCATCATCGAGTCCATCCTCACCACCTCCATAACCGTGTGGTACGCAGGAGCCACTGCCAGGGACAGACTAAGGCTGCAGCGCGTCGTGCGCACTGCTGAGAAGGTGATCGGCTGCAAGCTCCCATCTCTCCAGGACCTGTACATCTCCAGGACCCAGAGGCGTGCAGGCCGGATCATAGCCGATCCTTCACACCCTGGTCACGTACTGTTTGCCCCCCTCCCCTCAGGTAGAAGACTTCGGTCCATTCAGACTAAAACCTCCCGTCACATGAACAGCTTCTTCCCCTCTGCCATCAGACTGTTGAACACTAAGTGACTTATTGACTCTCGTGCACCATGTACAGCAGCTCAACCAGACTCATGTCAATCATCACTGTTTTCTTTGGCACTACCGACTGCACTATGTGGTACTCCACAATATCTGCTGCTCGCTAATATATTTAAAAACTGCTTTGACTAGTATTACTCATTCTTATTCTACACTTATTGCATGTATAGTTTTTTATTCTTTTATCTTATCATGTTTAATGTTGCAGCATTGCACCGAGACAAATTCCTAGTTTGTGTACTACATGAACAATGGCAATAAATCTGATTCTGAATTTCACTATAATGTTTGTGGGATGAACAGGTATGCAGTCATATGTGTACAATGAATACAAAGTGGGGCTCAACACACAGCCCTGTGGCGAGCCTGTGTTAAGCATGACTGTAGAGGAGGAATGGGGTCCGAGTCTAACAGTCTGTGTTCTGTTTGTTAGGAAGTCCTTAATCCAGCTGCAAGCGTGAGTAGGCAGACCAAGCTGAAGCAATTTGGTGATGAGAATGTTTGGAATAATCTGTGTGTTTTTATATATCTACATATTTATTCCATCTAGCTACAATGCTCCACACTGTGTGTTTATATACTCATATATTTATTCCAGCTACAATGCTCCGCACTGTGTGTCTACATATATATATATATATATATATATATATATATATATATATATATATATATATATATATATACAGTATATGTACATATGTATACTTGCTGCTCTTGTTTTTGTTTTTTTTTGTTTTTTTTCTCTTGCCTTCTGATTGTTGCTCTGAGTGTTGCTATCCCTGTGCTGTTGCAATCCTGGAATTTCCCCATTGTGGGACCAATAAAGGCTTATCTTATCTTATCTTAATTGTATTAAATGCTGAGCTATAGTCAACAAACAACATTGTTACCTAGCTCCCCTTGTTTTCTAAATGGCTGAATGCCGAGTGGAGAGCTATAGCAATAGCATCTTCAGTGGATCTGCCGCACCTGTAGGCAAACTGGCGCCGATCAAAGTCTGGGGGGAGACTAGGCAAAAGATGTTTCAATACCATTTTCTCAAAGCACTTCATAACAATGGGTGTTAATGCTACTGGTCGATAGTCATTCAGATTGCTCATAATATGTTTTTTTGGTACAGGAATAATGACTGCAGATTTTAAACACTGTGGAACAACGGCTGCCTTGAGAGACAGGTTAAAAATGTCAGTCAAAACAGAGCATAGCTGATCTGCACATGCTCTGAGCACCTTTCTTGGCACTCCATCGGGACCAGTAGCCTTTCTCGGGTGAACTGCTCTCAGTGTCTGTCTCACCTCATGATCCTGCAGGATAAGCACATCAGAGCTGGCATTCAATAACATCTGTGAGTCCGGGCGAGGTGTATTTGCCTCAAACCGTGCGAAAAAGCAGTTCAGTTCTTCTGCCAGTGAGGCGCTGATGTCACTGGAAATGATGCTGCTGCCCTTATAGTTTGTGATATGGTGAAAGCCTTGCCATACTTGTCTCGAATCCATCCATCCATCCATCTTCTACCGCTTTTCCGGAGGTCCGGGTCGCGGAGGCAGCAGTTCAAGCAGAGAAGCCCAGACTTCCCTCTCCCCAGCCACCTGCTCCAGCTCTTCAGAGGGGATACCAAGGCGTTCCCAGACTAGCTGGGAGACATAGTCTCTCCACCGAGTCCTGGGTCTGCCCCGGGGTCTCCTCCCAGTGGGACGTGCCTGAAACACCTCAAGTGGGAGGCGTCCAGGAGGCATCCTAATCAGATGCCCATACCACCTCAACTGACTCCTTTCAATGTGGAGGAGCAGCGGTTCTACTCTGAGCCTCTCCCGAATGACTGAGCTCCTCACCCTATCTCTGAGGGTGAGTCCAGCAATCCTACGGAGAAAGCTCATTTCAGCCGCTTGTATCCGCGATCTCGTTCTTTCGGTCATTACCCAAAGCTCGTGACCATAGGTGAGAGTAGGAACGTAGATTGACTGGTAAATCGACAGCTTTGCCTTAGAACTAAGCTCCCTCTTCACCACAACAGACCGGTACAACGTCCGCATCACTGCAGATGCTGCTCCAATCCGTCTGTCGACCTCTCGCTCCATTTTCCCCTCACTCGTGAACAAGACCCCAAGATACTTAAACTCCTCCACTTGGGGCAGGAGCCTGTCCCCAACCCGGAGAGGACAATCCACCTTTTTCCGGCTGAGGACCATGGACTCGGACTTGGAGGTGCTGATTCTCATCCCAGCCGCTTCACACTCAGCGGCAAACCGTCCCAGCAAGAGCTGTAGGTCATTGCTGGATGAAGCCAACAGGACAACATCATCTGCAAACAACAGAGATGAGATCCTGTGGTCACCAAGCATGACGCCCTCCATTCCCTGGCTGCGCCTAGAAATCCTGTCCATAAAAATTATGAACAGGACCGGTGACAAAGGGCAGCCCTGGCGGAGTCCAACTCTCACTGGGAATGACTCCGACCGAGTGTTGGCAATGCGAACTAAACTCTCACAACGGTCGTACAGAGACCGAATAGCTCGTAACAACAAGCCCGATACCCCATACTCCCGAAGCACCCCCCACAAAAATCCACGAGGGACGCGGTCAAATGCCTTCTCCAAGTCCACAAAACACATGTAAACTGGTTGGGCAAACTCCCACGAACCCTCAAGAATTCTCGAGAGGGTAAAGAGCTGGTCCGATGTGCCACGGCCAGGACGAAAACCACATTGCTCCTCCTGAATCCGAGGTTCGACCAACGGCCGGACTCTCCTCTCCAGTACCTTGGCATAGACCTTCCCAGGGAGGCTGAGGAGTGTGATCCCTCTAAAGTTGGAGCACACCCTCCGGTCCCCTTTTTTGAAGAGAGGAACCACCACCCCGGTTTGCCATGCCAAAGGCACTGCCCCCGACCTCCACGCAATGTTGCAGAGGCGTGTCAACCATGACAACCCAACAACATCCAGGGCCTTGAGGTACTCGGGGCGAATCTCGTCCACCCCCGGGGCCCGGCCACCAAGGAGATTTTTAACCACCTTGGCGACCTCAGCCCCTGTGATAGGCGAGTCATCCCCCTCGTCCCCAAACCCTGCTTCCTCTGTGGAAGGCGTATCAGTGGGATTGAGGAGATCCTCGAAGTATTCCTTCCACCGCCCGACGATATCCCCAGTTGAAGTCAACAGTGTCCCATCCGCACCATACACAGTGTGGACGGGGAGCTGCTTTTCCCTCCTGAGCCGCCGAACAGTTTGCCAGAATCTCTTTGAAGCCGACCGAAAGTCTTGTTCCATGGCCTCACCGAACTCCTCCCATACCCGGGTTTTTGCTTCAGCAACCACCCGAGCTGCACTCCGCTTGGCCTGCCGGTACACCTCAGCTGCTTCGGGAGTCCCACAAGCCAACCAAGCTTGATAGGACTCCTTCTTCAGCTTAATGGCCCCCCTCACCACTGGTGTCCACCACTTGGTTCGGGGGTTGCCACCACGAGATGCACCGACCACCTTGCGGCCGCAGCTCTGGGCTGCCGCTTCAACAACAGAGGTGGAGAACATGGCCCATTCAGACTCCATGTCTCCAGACTCCCTCGGAATGTGGTTGAAGTTCTTCCGGAGGTGGGAGTTGAAGACCTCCCGGACAGGGGCCTCAGCCAGACGCTCCCAGCACACCCTCACTATACGTTTGGGTCTACCAGGTCTGAATGGCTTCCTCCCCTGCCATCGGATCCAACTCACCACCAGGTGGTGATCAGTTGACAGCTCTGCACCTCTCTTTACTCGGGTGTCCAAGACATACGGTCGCAGGTCTGATGATACGATAACAAAATCGATCATCGACCTGCGGCCTAGGGTGTCCTGGTGCCAGGTGCACATATGGACACCCTTATGCTTGAACATGGTGTTCGTTATAGACAGACTGTGGTTAGCACAGAAGTCCAATAACTGAACACCACTCGGGTTCAGATCGGGCAGGCCGTTCCTCCCAATCACCCCCCTCCAGGTTTCACTGTCGTTGCCCACGTGCGCATTGAAGTCCCCCAGTAGGACAATGGAGTCTCCAGGAGGAGCACCCTCCAGCACCCCAGTCACAGACTCCAAAAAGGGTGGGTACTCTGAAACATCATTTGGTGCATAGGCACAAATGATGGTCAGGACCCGTTTCCCAACCCGAAGGCGCAGGGAAGCAACCCTTTCGTCCACCGGGGAAAACTCCAATATAGAGGCAGCAAGGTGGGGCGATACAAGAATACCTACCCCTGCTCGTCGCCTCTCGCCCGGGGCAACTCCAGAAAAGGCCAAGCTCCAGCCCCTCTCCAGGAGACTGGTTCCGGAACCGGAGCTGTGTGTTGAGGTGAGGCCGACTATATCTAGCCGGTATCGCTCAATCTCGTACACCAGCTCAGGCTCCTTCCCCACCAGAGAGGTGACATTCCACGTACCAAAAGCCAGTTTAGAAAGCTTGGGATCAGTCCGCCAAGGTCTCCGCCTTTGACTGCCACCTAATCCACATAGCACCGGACTTCCATGATCCCTCCTGCAGGTGGTGAACCTACTGGAGGGCGGACCCATGTAACTCCTTCGGGCTGAGCCCGGCCGGGTCCCATGGGTGGAAACCCGGCCACCAGACGCTAGCCTTCGAGCCCCTCCCCCAGGCCTGGCTCCAGGGTGGGGCCCCGGTAACCCCATACCGGGCGGGGTACACTGAATCCTTGATATACAATTTATCATGAGAGTCTGTTGGATCGTTCTTCGTCTGGCCCTTCACCCAGGACCAGTTTGTCTTGGGAGACCCTATCAGAGGCAAATTGCCCCGGACAACATAGCTCCTGGGATCACTGGGGCACGCAAACCCCCCCACCACGATAAGGTGACGATCCATGAGGGGGTTGTCTCGAATCATTATCAGAAAAATGGTCCTCGACTTTCTTCTTATAGGTCTGTTTAGCCTCCTTAATGCCTTTCTTCAGATTAGCCCGGGCAGTGCTATACAGATCTGTATCCCCTGACCTGAAGGCTGTATTACGAGCTCTGAGGAGTGCCTGGACTTCTTTTGTCATCCAAGGCTTCTGGTTAGGAAAAACCCTGATGCGTTTTTCCACAGTCACCTGGTTGATACAGAAGATAATATAGTGTAATACAGTCTGTGTGTACATTTCCAGATCCTCATTCTTGAATAAATCCCATAGAGTGTTTGAAAAACAGTCCTGCAGCTGAGAAAGAGCTCCCTCAGGCCATGTTGTGATGTTCTTTATAGTAGGTCTAGCAGTTCTCTTGAGGGGGGTGTATGCTGGGATGAGGAGCAATGATAGATGGTCTGACAGGCCAAGATGTGGATACAGCACAACTCTGTAAGCATGCTTCAGGTTCGAATACACCCGATCAAGACAATTCTTTCCCCTAGTGGTACATTTCACATACTGTGTGAAATTAGGCAGCACAGTTTTCAAGCATGCTTGATTAAAATCACCAGCTATAATGTGAACACCCTCGGGATAGGCCTGCTGCTGTTTATTTATTACACTGTACAAATGACTAAGGGCCGCTTTAGTATTTGCATCAGAGAGAATATAGACGGCTGTTATAATGATCATGCTCAGCTCTCTAGGAAGATAAAAAGGCCGACATAAGACTGACATTGTCTCTAGATCAGGAGAACAGTAAGTGTTAATAATACTGCTGTGATTAGTCCAAGTGTTGTGAAGAAAAATGCAGAGGCCCCCTCCTCTTTTTTTACCGGATTCTGCTGTGCGGTCCAATCGGTGAAGTGTACGTCTTGTGAAGTGGTGAAGTGTACGTCAGCTGTATTGCAGTATCGGTGATCAGTGGGTGGAGCCAGCTTTCCGTTAACAACAGCACACAGCAGTCTCTCACAGTTTTATTAGTTGCCAGCTGTAGCTCTAGATCATCCATCTTGTGGACGATGCTTCTGGAGTTGGAGAGAAAAATGCTGGGTAGCGGCAGTCTATGCGGTTGTCTCTTTAGCCTTGCTTGCAGGCCCGACCGGCATCCCCGCTTTTCTTTCTCTCCCTCCTCTGTCTGCGTCGCTTCCCAGGACCGACAACAATCCATGGTGATCCCGCTGGTCTACAGATAGCCTCCAGTATGTCTTGTGTGTTCTCGAAAACTGCTGTAACAGCAGACTTTTGTTGAAGTCCAATGTTTATCAGCTCAGTACGACTGTACACAAATCCAGCTTCACACGGTCCAATATCCAAAAACAGCATACATACACACAAAAATAGGGAGAAAAGAGCCGCTGCACAACCGCGCGCCGCCATCTTGGGTACATAAAATAGTAGAGTGATCAGAATCTGCTGCTAAAAGGAGATCATTGAGCACTTTCAGAAGCGCAGTCTCAGTGCTATGACCTTTTCTAAAACCAGACTGAAATTTCTCAGAAACCATTACCAGACATGAATGATATAACCTGCACTGTAACTACTTTTTCTAGGACCTTGGTCAAAAATGGAAGATTAGAAATGGGATGAAAATTGTTCAGAATAATAGGATCAAGTGAGGGTTTTTGAGAATTGGCTGAACTATTGGGGATTTAAAATAATCATGGACAATGCAAGATGAAAGAAAGGACTTCATTATTGCTGCAACATAAGGACAAACTATATGTAAGATTTCTTTAAGAAAATGGGTGGGAAGGATATCTAGAGGACAAGATGCATTCTTCATATCGGTAATGATCTTGGTTAGCTGATGAAATTCAGTTCAATTCAAATTTATTTTTATAGCGCCATTTCACAACAACAGTCATCTCATACCACTTTCAACTGTAGGGGAAACCCCCACAATTGCAGAAAGACCCCAGCAATCAGGCGATCCCCTGTGAGCAGCGCTTGGCGACGGTGGAGAGGAAAAACTCCCTTTTAACAGGGAGAAACCTCCAGCAGAACCAGGCTCAGGTAGGGGCAGTCATCTGCTGTGACTGGCTGGGGGGTGAGGGGACAGAGAAGATGAAAAGAACAGACATGTAGAGAGCAAACAGCACGATGGGGACTCAATCTATGGGAGAGAACAAACAGATGTTAATGACCAGCAAAAAAAAAAAACAATATTTCATTGAGAGTGAAGAAAGGAGTGAGGCCCAGAGCAATTATTGGAGGTCCCCCGGCTGTCTAAACCTAATAGCAGCATAACTAAGGGAGGGTTCAGAAACACATGATCCCTCCCTAATTGTAGGCTATATCAAAAAGGAATGTTTTAACCCTATTCTTAAAAACAGAGATCGAGTCTGACTCCCAAATCCAGATTGGCAGCTGGTTCCAAAAGAGAGGAGCTTGATAACTCAAGGCTCTGCCTCCCATTGTACTTTTGGAGATTCTAGGTATTACAAGTAATCCTGCATGTTGGGAGCGTAGTGCTGTGTTAGGATAATAGGGTAATATCAGATCTTTTAAATAAAAAGGGGCCTGATTGTTTAGAGCTTTAAAAGTGAGAAGAAGGATTTTAAACTTAATTCTAAACTCTATGGGAAGCCAGTGAAGGGAGGCCAGAATCAGAGAGATATGATCTCTCTTTCTAGTGCCTGTTAAAACTCTTGCAGCAGCATTTTGGATCAACTGAAGACTTTAGAGATGTTTTAGGACAACCTGATAATAAAGAATTACAATAATCTAATCTCGAGCTAACAAAAGCGTGGATCAGTTTCTCAGCATCACTCTGAGACAAGATGCTCCTAATCTTGGCAATATTATGCAAATGATAGAAGGCAGTCTTTGAAACGAATTTAATATGTGAATTCAAAAACAGATTTTGATCAAAAATAACTCCAAGGTTCCTCACAGAGCTATTAAGAGAAAGAGTACCTGCATCCAAACTAAAAGTTTGATTTGGAAAGGAATTTCTAAGGTTTTTTGGACCAACAAGAATGACTTCAGTCTTATCTGAATTCAATAGCAGGAAATTACAAGTCATCCAAGCTTTGATTTCCTTAAGACAGGCTTCTAACTTGGCTTGATTACTATCATCTGGCTTCATTGACAGGTATAATTGTGTGTCATCTGCATAACAATGAAAATGTATACAGTGCTTCCTAATAATGTTGCCTAAGGGAAGCATATATAAACTAAAAAGAGTAGGGCCTAGCACAGATCCCTGTGGAACTCCACGAGTGAGCTTTGAGTTGAAAGAAAACTCATTACTGATATGAACAAACTGGAACCTATCAGATAAATAAGATCTAAACCACTGCAACGAAATTCCATTAAGTCCAACATAGTGTTCTAATCTGTCAAGTAGAATATTATGATCGATGGTATCAAAAGTTGCACTAAGGTTTAAAAGGACAAGTACAGAAACTAGTCCATTATCAGATGCGATCAGGAGGTCATTAGTGACCTTCACTCAAGCTGTTTCAGTACTATGATGGATTCTAAACCCAGACTGAAACTCTTCAAATAAACCATTTCCCTGCAAGTGGTCAAATAATTGCGTAGCAACAACTCTTTCTAAGATTTTTGAAATAAAAGGGAGATTAGAGATTGGTCTATAGTTAGCTAAAACTCCTGGATCCAGCGTTGGCTTTTTGAGTAAGGGTTTAATTACAACAGTTTTAAAAGCCTGCGGTACATGGCCTAAAGTTAATGAAGAATTGATTATTTGAAGAATAAAGCTACCAATAAGTGGGAAGACTTCTTTAAATAATCTGGTAGGAATAGGGTCTAAAAGACAAGTTGAAGGCTTGGATGAGGAAACTATTTTGTCTAACTCTAAAAGGTCAATTGGAGGAAACTGATCCAAACAGATGTCAACTGAAGGAGTTGTAGTAGTTAATGTATTTAAGTTAACGGTGGGAAGAATCTGACTGATTTTGTCTCTGATAGATGAAATTTTATTATTGAAAAAGTTCATAAAGTCCTGACTAGTAAGCTCTAAGAGAATGCAATGATTGACAGAGTCCTGACTCTTTGTCAGCCTGGCTACAGTGCTGAAAAGAAACCTGGGATTATTCTTGTTCTCTTCTATTAATGCAGAATAATAACTCGTTCTCCAAGCTAAATAGATTTCATCTAAATTAGTGGAGCACCATTTTCTTTCTAATTGACGAGTCTTCTGTTTTAATCTACGAGTTTCTGTGTTGAACCAAGGAGTTAGAAATCTCTGATTAGACTTTTTCTTTTTTAAAGAGGCTACCATGTCTAGAGTCTGATGCAGAGAAGCTGTAACACTATCCACCATGTTATCAATTACAGAAGGAGCAAGCTGTCTATAGCTTATTTCCGTTGTGTTGACACATGGCATAGAGGAAACAATTTGCATAAATTTGGTAACAGCATCATCTGAGAGGCATCTACTGTAACAATATTTTTCCTTAGGAGCCAAATAGTTAGAAATAGTAAAATCAAAGGTTAACAGACAATGGTCTGACAGTACAGGGTTATGAGGATACACTACCAGATTTTCTATTTCTATGCCGTATGTCAGAACAAGGTCCAATGTATGGTGGAGATAATGGGTAGAATTTCCTACTTTCTGAGAAAACCCCATCAAGTCTAAAATTGAATTAAATGCCAAATTACTAATGACTATCTACATCTACATGTATATTAAAGTCCCCTACTAAAACTATTCTATCTGATTTCAGCACTAAATCAGCTAAGAATTCGGCAAATTCAGATAAAAAACTCTGAGTAGGTTGATGGGGGACGATAAACTATGGCAAATAAAATTGGGTTTAGCCTGAAATTGCTAAAATGCCCAATACTGAGGACTAGGCCCTCAAAGGAATTATAACGTGTTTTTTGCTTTACATTAACTAGTAATTCGGAATGGTAAATTGTTCCTACTCCTCCTCCACGACCAGAACTTCTGGGATTTTGACAGTTTAAATAACCAGAGGGAGTTGATTCATTTAAACCAACATAATCCTCTTGCCCTAACCAAGTCTCTGTAAGGGAAATTAAATCAATCTGATGATCAATTAACAGATCATGGACTAGCAGAGACTTGGGAGTTAGAGACCTAATATTTAACAAACCGCATTTAATTTTTAAATTATGAGGAAAAACAGAGGCCAAATCATTAAATTTAGAGGTTTCATGTTTAATTTGAGATTTACCAACTTTTTGCTTAATCACTTTGGGATGCTTATACATTATATTTTTATTTACTTTGGAGGGAGCAGACAACGATTCTCTGATGGGGAAGACAGAGGCTAAGCTGAGGGGTGGCGGATGAAGAGGAGCTGCAGAGAGGCGTGTAAGACTGCGACTCTGCTTCCTGGTCCCAACTCTGAGTAGTCAAGGTTTTGGAAATTTGGATAAAAATGATGCCAGATTGTTAGATAAATGAGACGCACCATCCAAAGTGGGATGGATGCTGTCTTGTCTAATAAGACCAGGTTTTCCCCAAAATGAGCTCCAATTGTCTATGTAGCCCATGTTGTTTGCAGGACACCACACAGACAGCCAGCGGTTGAAGGATGACGAGCAGCTAAACATGTCATCATTGGTCAGATTGGGGAGGGGTCCAGAGAATACTACAGTGGCAGACATCGTTTTTGCAAAGTCACACACCGATTTCACATTTTGTGACTTCCGACTGCCGGAGACGGATGTCATTAATGCTGGCGTGGATAACAATTGTGGAGTATTTACAGTTACTTTAAGCCAGCATTTTCAAATTTGACTCGATGTCGCCTGCTCTGGCCCCAGGAATGCATTTGACTATGGCCGCTGGAGTCTCTAGGTTCATGTTTCTGACTACAGAGTCGCCAATGATCAGAGTTTTTTCCTCAGCAGGTGTCACTGAGCGGGCAGAAACGATTAGAAACGTGAACAGGCTGGTGATTAACCGGGGCCTTGTGACTAGGCTTCCTTCTCACTGTCACCCACCCAGTCTCCTCGCTGCTGAGAAGGACTGGAGGACCGCTAACAGGCCGCCCTATGCTAGGGAGCTCCGCTATAGCTAGGGGACGTCCGTCAAGATTAACTGGCACAGACATTGTTTCAACGCAGCGGAGCCGGGATTCCAAATCAGACAATCTCGCCTCGAGCGCCTCAAAAAGACAACATTTATTATATTGAACGTTATAACTAAAAGAGGCAGAGGTGTAGCTAAACATCTGACAGAGAGAGCACACCAGAGGAGGAGAGGAAGGAGAGCTAGTAGCCATAGCTAGTGGCTAACCTGAAGCTAACAAAAACACCGATGAAAGGTGAACAGAAGGCTAAAGAGGGTGATTAGGTGACACTGAGTGCACACAGGTGCAAGAGACTTGATAAACAGAAGTGAGAGCTAACGGTAGATGGAAAAAAGTGATTAAAATACAATTAAAAGCAAAATCCTCGGGAGAACGAGGAGAGCTAACCACAGACAGACAGCAACACAGGAAGGTCCCATGGGTTGAAATATATTTAAGAAGGACTGCAGGCTCGGCGATTCAGTTAAGACAAGTGACAGTGGGGAAACTTGATTTCTTATTGTAATGATTTTTTTTTTAGAAGAAAGACAAATTTTTCACATAGCTCTGTGGATGGTTCAACTAAGATTGGGGGGGGCATCTGAGGTGTGGCTAATAATATCAAACAGCACTGGAATTATGCTGGTTTTTTCTAAAATTTCTGAAAAATATTTTTTTGAGTTTTTAATTTCAGAATTATACTTTTTCATTAATACTTTTAGATTTTCAAAGTGAACAGTCAGTTTTGAAGCCTGCCACCTCTGTTCAGTTTTTCAACAGATTCGCTTCAGTGAACGAATATCCTCATTTAGTCAGGGCTGAACAGTGTTTTGGGGCTTTTTCAGTTTCAAAGGTGCAATTCTATTTAAAATAAAAAGTGTTCAGTGTGGTCCGTTCTCTGATTGCAGGTGGCATATTATTCCAGATCTCGGTGCCCCTCACTGATAGCACAGATTGAGCAAATGTGGTGCATCTGTGGGGGACCTCACGGTCTCCTCTAGTGATTGCTCTGGTGGTTTTACCGGTGACAGTCCTCAGAATAACATGTTCTCCCGGGGAAGGGGGGGCATAACCATTTAACATTTTATAAATTGAACAGGCAAATTTGAGAGTTTTATCATTTTCAAACAATAGAAAATTGTATTTTTTGTAAATGTGACAGCAATGATATGAGGGATCTTTCTTATCAAAGATTTTTATGGCTTTTTTGTATAAAGATTCAGTGGGTTCAATCACGGTTACACCAGTGACTGACCAGTTGATAAAACAGTAATAGATGTGTGAGAAGATCATTGCATCCAGAAACATTTTGGCTGCATTAACTGTCAGCAATGGTGTGATTTGTTTAAAATTTCTTAGATTGAATTTGATTATGTTTGAGATTTTTTTTAAATGTTTTTTTAAAGGTTAATCACGCTGAGGTACTTAAATTCCTTTACTAGCTGCAGCTCCTCCCCTTTTAAGAAAATGTTTGAGTTTGTAATATTTGATCGTTGTTTGGTGAACATCATGCAAACAGTTTTTTTAGTGTGTAGTAGGAGACATGAATTATTCAGCTAGTCATGGATTTGGGTCATAGCTGCTGTAAGAATACAGGCGGCTTCTTGTCACTTCTTGTCAGTCTGCTCTGTTACCTGGTCACCCAGTTGAGTTACCTGGTCAATCTGGTCTGTTACTTGGTCACTCAGATGAGTTACTTGGTCAGTCAGATCTATTATCTAGTCACTCAGGTGTGCTACCTGGTCAGTCAGTTGAGTTACCTGGTCACTCAGGTGTGTTACCCTGTTAGACAGGTGAGTTATCTGGTCAGTCAGGTGAGTCACCTCGTCAGTCAGATCTATTATCTGATCACTCAGGTGCGTTACCTGGTCAGTCAGTTGAGTTACCTGGTCACTCAGGTGTGTTATCGTGTTAGATAGGTGAGTTATCTGGTCAGTCAGGTGAGTTACTTGGTCACTCAGGTGAGTAAACTAGTCAGTCAGTTGAGTTACCTGGTCTAGCTCAGTCAGGAGCGTGTGCAGGCTGGATAACTCGCGGCCAAGGTCGATGTATCCATCAAATCCAGCAGTGTGGTTTAGTCCGTCTGGGTTTGAGATCTCCTGCAGGAAGCGCTGCATGCTGCTCCACTGCCGCTCCACAAAGTCGTTCATGAACAGCATGTACTCCTCTTTGGTGCCAAACCTGCAGGTGAGAACAGGACAGATATGGTGACCCAGGACAGCCCCAGAGCAAGATAAAGGAACGTAATTATGTCAGTTGTTTGGGGATCAGCCATGTTGGCTGGTCGTTGGTTAGCTGTTGATCTAAAATGCTATAAAAGTGGACACAGAGAAAAGCGCTGACATACTTGCTGAAGTTGGCGAGGTTCTGGATTACTTTGGCGATCAGGGTCAGGGTTCTAGCCGTGCGCTCATCGGGGTACTCCTGCATCAGGTCGAAGAGCGATGGCGACATGACAGCAGGACACAGGAAGCGGAGGAACAGTGAGGCGCTGATGAGGCGCTCGCTGATGTCTGGTCGCCCCCGGTTACCACACTCCTGACGCCACGACGCAAACACCTCCTTCAGCTCACGGGGGAAGACCCTGATGTGGAGATGAAACATGTTAGACTGATGATCTCACCTGTCCATTTCTCTGAGTGTCACCTGAGTGTACCTGTAGGAGTCCAGGATCTTACAGAATGCCAGCTCACAACACATCCTCAGGTTGGCCTGGTGCTCTGCGAGGTCGGCTGCTGAACATCGGGATGGGTCAACCTCGCAGTTTTCATCAGACTCATACAGGGCTTTGATGAACTCACCTGGACACAAACACACACCTGAGATGACCTCACCTGAATCACGTTAATAACCACAAACACAGGTGTGGATGGGTGGGTCAGGTGTGGGCTCACCGAGGGCGTCCTGCAGGTACTTTTGTCCAATCAGCTTCAAGTATTCTTCAATACTTTTAGTCGCCAACGTGTTCTCTCTGAAGATCAACTGGTCATTGTCACGACAACGGTCAACCTCAGACATCATCAGGTCAGTCAGGAAGTCCTGCAGATAGGTGGACAGAGAGTCATGTGTAGTGCCAGTGTGACTGAGGTAGAGTGGGTAGAGCCAGAGGCGAAGTGTGGTGGGTGTGGCTAAAGGTCAACTGGGGTGGATGGAGTTAGTGGTCAATTGTGGAGGGCAGAGTCAGTCGTGAGGTGTGGTGGGCAGAGGTAGTGGTTATATGTTGTGGGTGGGGCTAGTAGTCGGGTGTTGTGTGGTGGGCGGGGCTACCTTGGCCTTGCCCGTGCTGTGCAGGATGTGCACCAGGGCAGCAGCCAGCTCCTCCTTGGCCCTCAGACTGATGGAGGCCTCCAGGGTGGAGCAGAGCAGCAGGTAGTTGGAGCTGATGTACTCGGCGAACTCCTTGTACTGCTCCATGGGCAGGATGACAATGCTCTGGTACCGCGCCTTGACCCGCACCGTTGGCACCGAGGACTTTGCTTTAACCGTGAAAAGTAGGGGAAACAGAGTCAGACCAGCTCCTGCCTATACATTACCATAAAGTGCTGCAAAATTACCTTAAACTGTCCCAAAATTACCCCCAAATGGTCCCCAATTTAGAATAGAACAGGCTTTATTGTCATTGTACAGTTGTAAAGTACAACAACAACAAAATTACCCCTAAAATACCCTTAACGCGCCCCCAAAATATCCCCAAACTGCCCCTAGATTAAGTTACCCCTCAACTCTCCCTAAATTACCCCACCCTGCCTCCCCATTATTACTGTCAGGGACATTGTCTGGGTCTTCTGGTCTACGTACCTCGGATTGTACTGGGCGTGCTCAGCGTGTACCACTTCTCTACCAGCTGCCTGCCAGTTACTGTGGCTACAGGGATGTTGACCAAGCCCACGTAGCTGCTCTTGTCCTTCTTCCTCTTGCGGTCTGTGTCCTTGTACAGGTGCAGTGTGATGGAGGCCACTGGTGGCAGGCTGCTGAAGTCAAAGCGCTCACCCCAGAAGATGTTGTCTGTCTTCAGCTTACAGGATGTCCGAGCGTAGAGGCTGTCGTCCAGACATAGCTCGCAGAAGTATCTGTGGGTACATATCCGTTGTCACCACAGAGTACTACAACTCATACTGTGGTGCTGTAGCGCCACCTACCGTTTCTTGGCGGGCAGGTCCTTGGCCTCTACCACCCACACCGTCAACACGTTCTCCAGCCGTCGACTGTTATCCTTGTTGGGGTGGACGGCGCGGCGCAGGTTCTCCATCCATTTGTCTCTTTCTGCTGCCGAGCGACACGAGAAGCACTTTGTACCGGTGGAGGTTGTTACCTAGGAGACACAGAGCCACATCATTGCGATGGAAACAAAGGAGATGCTAAAGACCAGGGTGAGACATGTCTCCCCATGTCTACCATAAACACGGTCGACATGGGGAGCCTTTGTTTGTTTTTGTGTTTGGACATTAATGTTGCACAAAACAGTGGGGCAGTTTTAGAGGAATTTAGGGGCACACTGGGGGTCATTTTTGAGGGCAATGTTCCCACAGTGTAGGGACAGCAGGCAGTGGGGACATTGGGGACAATAAAACAGTGGGGACAGCAGGGGACAACAAAAATAGTGGGGAGAGTGGGGAAAAAAAACCATAGTGGGGTCAGTGTGGGCAGTAGCTACACTGGGGACAGTAGGTGCAGTGGGGACAGTAGCCATAGTGAGGACAGTGGGGGCAGTAGCTACAGTGGGGACACTGGGGCAGTGGGGACAGTGGCTACAGTGGGGACAGTAGCCATATTGAGGACAATGGGGACAGTAGCTACAGTGGGACAGTGGGGCAGTGAGGACAGTAGCCATAGTGAAGACACTGGGGACAGTGTGTGTCATACCTCAAAGCAGTAGTCCTGTCCCAGCAGGGATGAGTGAACAGGTTTGATGATCACTGATTGGTCCATCCTGAGCTCCAGAGACGACACACAGCTGGCGCTTAGCAACGACTCCTGGCTACCAAAACGCAGCTGCCGCATCACACACCTGAAACACACAAACACGGCTTGTCAGCTGACAGTCTGAGGACCATCCCCCAGGTAATCCCCCTAGAACTAGAGTAACAGTGTGCTACCCAACTCCACCAGTTAAATTATTCAGCTGACAGAAGAAAGTAAAGCTTTATGGTGTCTCTGAAAGTTGAAAACCAAAGAAAATAATTAGATCAATATTTGATGAATATATACTATTAGTACAGTGGCAATCAAAATTATTCAACCCCCACTGCAAATTAAGTTTATTGGCCAAATGTACAAACTAGCAGCTGTTTGCAATAAACAAATCAAACAAGAACAATTTAAAACCAGAGAATCAGAATCAGAATCAGATTTATTGCCATTGTTCATGTAGTACACAAACTAGGAATTTGTCTCGGTGCAATGTTGCAACATTAAACATGGAGTAGCACTAAAGATAAAAAACTATGCATGCAATAAAAGGTAGAATATGAATAAGTAATACTAATCTATGCAATTTTTAAATATATTAACAAGCAGCAGATATTGTGGAGTTCCACATAGTGCAGTCGGTAGTGCAAAAAGAAAACAGTGATAATTATCATGAGTCTGGTTGAGCTGCTGTACATAGTGCATGAGAGTCAATAAGTCACTTAGTGTTCAGCAGTCTGATGGCAGAGGGGAAGAAGCTGTTCATGTAGCGGGAGGTTTTAGTCTGAATGGACCGAAGTCTTCTGCCTGAGGGGAGGGGGGAAAACAGTACGTGTCCAGGGTGTGAAGGGTCGGCTATGATCCGACCTGCACGCCTCCGGGTCCTGGAGATGTACAGGTCCTGGAGGGATGGGAGCTTGCAGAGTGGTGGCCTAGAGGTAGAGCATCCACCCCACAACAGGGAGGTCAGGGTTCAAGTCCAGGCCTGGTTATGCCAAATCCCATATAAACATACAACTTTCTGCCATCCAGCTTGGTGGTCAGCAAAAATGGAACAGAGGAGGGAAATGTGGGCAGCAGTGGCTCAGGAGATAGAGCGGATTGTCCAATAACCAGAGGGTTGGTGGTTCGAATCCCGCTCTCCCCAGACATCCTGCTGTTGTGTCCCTGGGCAAGACACTTTACCCACCTTGCCTCCAGGTCCCTGACATTGGGTAAGAATGTGTATAAATGTTCGGTAGAGATCGGAGAGGTCGTAGGCACAGATTGGCAGCCATGTTTCTGTCACTACAGAGGTAGCTTACCACTACCAATGTACGTATGTGGAGTGAATGAATAATGTATCTGTTGTAAAGCGTCTTTGAGTGTCTATGAAAAGTGCTATATAAATCTGATGCATTATTATTATTAAAATAGCTCAACACTGTCATGATGGCCCTTCTGGTACAAAGAATTGGACCCATGCGCAGGCTTTCTCTTCTTAGGCATGATTTTATGAACAGAAACCAAACTTTCAGACATGAGCAAAAAAACAAACGTCAGAGCGTGATCAACGTGACAGCATGAAGGTCGCCGTGCCGAAGGCAGCACGCAACCTCTATAAATGAGACAAAAATCAACAACACCCGTGAACAATGAATAATCAAGAAATCAAAATCAGCCGTCAATAATTAACAACAAAGCAAAAACTCACAACGTAATACACGGAAATAAACAAATGTTGCTGTCAAAGCAAAAACCCAAACCCAGATCATGACAGGAATAAACATGACCACCTAACCATGAGAACAACAATCATCAAAACCAAACATAACTGTGAGCATGATAATCTATCTCATCATCATCATCATCATCATCATAGCAGTCTGTCGGGGGCGACAATGACTTTCATTTAGATCTGATCAGATTCTTCCACGCAGCTCTGTCCTTCACCTTCCGCTGCCAGGAACTCCTGACCTTGTTAACCCAGGCGACGTCTGAGCTGGTATGAATTGCTTTCTGACTGATCGCTTCATAAAATCTATGTCTGTCTGTGTGTGTGTCTGTTCCATGCATATCTCTTGAATCATTTGTCAGACTGGCCTAAAATTTTATATGTGGTTTCCTCAGGTTACCAGGGTGTGCATCCCCGAGTATGGAGTCGCTCAGTCAAAATATGTCATTTTTATCAATAAAAGTTTAGCCACTGCTCTGTCACCGTGCTATCTGTTCATGCCCTGGCTTCAGGAAGTGTGGGCGGGGTTTCAGATTGACCCCATGCAAATTGGATAATACATGGCATGACGACCTGTCAATCACCACATTGTTCACTGAACAAAACAAGGAAGTGAAAAATGACAAGTCTGACGAGAAAAAGATAATACTGAAGATTTAATGCTTAAAAAATTAAAACCACAAAGTTGCTGTGATTGTGTAGGTTTAAAGAATAATTCGCCATATATGGAGAACACGAGGTATGCAGCAGACTGGGTGGAGCATCAGTGGGGACCAGGTCTGACAAAGAACACCGGTGTATCAACACAGAACATGCTGGGAGAAGCAGCGGCCCGACACAACCTGGCTCAAAGACACGCTAACTGATGGCGATAAAAAAAAACCTTTATTTTCAATAAAATGAAAAAAATAAGATAATGCATGGAGTGTGCTTTTGCCAGGAGGAGCAGCCCACAGCAAAGTGTGATTTATCATGGAAGACAGCAGAGCTCTGTGCTTCGAGCGATCAGCTGATTGGATCATCCGCTGTTCTGACAGTTTGGCATATCTATCAGAACAGCTGATGGTACAGACTGCAGTCAAAGGTAAAAAAAACCATGGGGAGGGCTAACAGTGATTTGGATCTTTATTCTGTAGATTGAAGGTGCTCAGACACATCCCCAACAGGTCCTGCTAGACGAACAAGTACGTGTGTTTAGCTCTGTGTGTGTGTGCTGCAGGCAGCAGCTGAGCAGAGCTCTGTACAGGTTTTTCCTGTGAACCAACGCTGCAAATATGCCATTATAGGGTAGCTGTAAGTTAGAAACACATTCAATAAGATACACATAGGTTCAAAGAGCATTACTCATATGTTAGAAAATTATTTTTGGGTATGCTAGACATTAATCTCAGCATATTTTGACTTTTGACAAGTAATGTGTGCAAACAAACACATAACTTCCCTACAACCTTTGTTCCATGAATGCAGGACGTATCAACCATACACTGGATACGTTGTCAGAGGAGCTCGGCGAACTATGCCGTATACCAGCGTTCTTCAGCTCTTAACTTAGACAAAACTTAGCCAGAACTGATTCAACGTACGCCAGCATATTCTCCAAATTTTTCATACGTTTTGCAAATGCTGCTTAAAGTCTCTAGGTGTGACAGGGCCTAAACACAGGACACAAAAACTCCCAAATAACAAAATAAATCATTTTTAATGAAATATTTACTGTTAAATGGGCAACAGTGATGCAACGGTTGCAGTCAGACGGGTCCTTCTGCTGTGTATAATAATGTTGGTGTTTTGTAGTTAATTCAGTTGATTAGTTTAAAAAAAAACTTTTAATAACAAAATATTGCTAAAATATAAACTGATGCACTACAATGGGTCTGAAATATTAGGAAAGGTGTCCTGTTATAGTACTGTATGAGTTTATTGACGATACACAGAAGAAATTCAAGATTCCACTGAACTCCATCACTGAACAGTGATAGAAACTAAAATAATTATGATGATGACTGAACAGCTGCCATTCCTGAAGTGAAGATTCACTGTTATGAATAGAAGTGATAAAAGATCAGACAGATCAGTGATAAATAAACAAATAAACAAGGATCTGAAACAGTCGCTAATATTGGATGTCCCATTCATTTTCAGTGTTTAGGTATTCTATAATTAACATTCACACAGTCAAATAAATCTTAGTGCCGTTTACTTCCTTTCATATTTGTCAAAGTCTAAGGTGATTGCCTACATATAGGCTCAGGGTTTCCTCTGGTAACATTTCTGGGTGGCGGCCCACCTCGCCAGAAATGTTACCGCCATGCCAATAAGGAGATATGAATTTAAGAAAACTATATGAAGCAATTACTTTCCACAAGTGTGCACATGAACGACGTGCATGGCCGTCATCCACGCAGACTTTTGAAGTGCCCCGCCCACGCAAGCTTTCCAGTCAGTCAGAAAGCGAGAATAAAAACATACATGAATCATACATACATACTTTCTTTCACAGCGACAGCAGCATCTTCGTGGAAAAGGAGTGAAAACCGGGAAGTCAAACAGCAGAAATGGACTCTCTTTGAAGAGAAACTTTGTGAAGAAGTCCATCGTTTCTTTGTTGGTGAAAATCCTGGCGCATCAGCGCCTTGGCGCTACCGATCAGGTGGGAGTGAAACTACAAATGATGGTTGTGCGCATGTGTCAAGCGCTTGGCCTGGGTAGATGAAAAAAGTGAGCATGAACAGCGCTGCGTGAGTGCTGGGCTCGTCCAAAGCGTACGCAGACCAAGGTGGACTAGAGGGAAATGCAGCATGAAAAAGGCTTGACTGTCCGACAGAAACATGAGCTTATTAAAGTACTTCAAACACGAGAAAAAAAAAAAATCAGAAGAGATATGTAGGCACTGGAGGCATTTATCATGGTTTTAACCCGCTGGGAATGGGAGCAATAACGGAAGAGCCGCTTAGCTAAGAGATGTGGTTAGAATTCAAATACAGCCGGTTTCATATGAAGGGAAAGGCGGGGGGGCCTGATGATGCTGAGGATATATTTCACCAGCCACTACAATATTAAGTTATGTTGCCAATTATGTACCAGGCAAGTTAAGATGACCGAAATTCACAAAGTCAATGACTTTAATCTGTCAGCAGCCTTCAGACAAACTAAACATGCCAGGTTCAGGTTCAGGTTCAGGTTCCTTTATTTGTACCCGTAGGTAGATTTGTTTTGCAGTTGGTGACAGTTAAACTACAGTTGGTGACAGTTAAACTTAAATTAAATGCATGATTTTTTGCAGTTGGTGACTAAACATGCCAGCATTTAGATTTCAAAATAAGAGAGGATTTTCTTGGCGGTGAGGAGATTTCTAAAAAAAAACTATAAATATATAGGAATATTATAACAGAAATAACGGCACCCTTGGTCATTTAAGTTAATTTAAATCATTAAATACAATTTTATTAATATTTTTTTCTTTGCAATGAGAGTTAAATTATTGTTCTGTTCTGACTGCAAAGTTATGGTCAAAAATATAAATTGTTATAAGGAAAAAGTAAAAAAAAAAAATACCACAGTCTCTTTCAAATTTCTTTAAAAAACAGTAATTTTATTTTAAAAAATAGACAAAAATTAGCCATAAAATAATCCACAAATTTATAATAAATTTCAGCTGTACAAGAAAAGTCATAATTTTACAAGAGGAAATTACAAATTTGAGGAAAATGGTTTCAAATTTAGATAAATTTACAGAGAAAAGAAGAAAACTATAAGAAAATTGTTATAAATTTTGGAGAAAAACCTCAAATCTTCAAGACTGAAGTCATTACTCAAGTTTTTAAGAGGCTGCTCTTTGCATCCTTAACTGAAGTAGAAATTTTTGGTTGTCTTCTTTTAATTAATAATTTCATAGCACTGCTTTTACATGAGTAGAATTTCTGGTTACTATACCCACCTCTGAACATATAATTAAAGTACGCAGGAGTAAATTACTATTATGAATGTTTTTTCCTTCTCCTTCCTTTTTCTCAATGGAAAAAATACCTGAATAAAAATACAAAAAAATACATATTTTTGTCATTTATGTAAACCATGGCAAAAAAAAAATCCTGCAGGACAAAACATGTGCATGTTGTTGAAAACATGATGCTTTAACCGATGTCTACAATGACATTTGATATTTTCTAACCTGGTTGTATCCCACCATAGACTGAGAGAGAAGCTGAATGAGACAGAGCTCAGAGAGGGAAAGATGAGACAGAAGAGAGGAGCCAAGGAGAGGGAAGTGTTCAGGCAGAGGGTCCAGGAGAGGTGAGAGCAGAGGAAGGAGAGGAGGATGACACCAGGAAAAAGTCCAAACGCAGGATGTCTGGGTGGGACCCCAACTGGCCCAATATTCCAACATTCAAGCTTTGGTTGTACAATACTTCAAATGGTAAGTTCCATTATGCAATATTACTGTGAAAAATTTTAAAAAATAAAAATAAATAGTGTAAACTTAACATATTCTGGTCACAAGCGTGTCATGTGTTTTCTGCCCCCTCAGAAAAATATGTTGCCACTGCACCAAGATCTTTAAGCCAGAGGAAACACTTTAGGCTACACCTCGGTATTCCACTTTCAAACAGGCGCTGGCCTGAGCCACCAGGAGCAACTGGGGGTTCAGTGTCTTGCTCAAGGACACTTGGACATGTAGACTGCAGACAGAGCAGGAATTGAACCCCTGATACTCCAATCAGTAGTCAGCCACACTACACCTGCACCGCAGCTGCGAGCAAAAAACCAGACGTTAGAGCGTGATTGTGATGTGAGCATGAAGGTCACCATGCGGAAGGCAGTGTGCGACTTCTTTAAATAAGGAGACAAAAATCAACAACAGCCGTCAACAAGCAATAATCAAGAAATCAAAAGCAGCCGTGACTAATTAACAGCAAGGCAAAAACTCACAACAGAAAACACGGAAATAAACAAAAGTCACTGTCAAAGTAAAAGCCCAAATCCAGATCATGACAGGAATAAACATGAGCACCTAACCATGAGAAGAACAATCATCGAAACCAAACATAACTGTGACCATGATAAGAATCCTAATAAACAGCACTATGCAGAACTAAACTAAGAAAATGACAAGGCAGAACTAAAAAGAAAATCATAGCAAACAGAAATGAATGGCAAATTCAAAGAAGCACAAACAGGGACATGATTGTGAAAATAAGCACAATAACCAAACTGAGCTAAGGGGGGGAAAACACAGAGAATAACAGAAATAAACTTAAAGCGTGAGCATGGTCCTCAGACCATGCCCAGACCCTGACAAACACAATCAATAGAATCACTGGTTTATCCAAATTCAACACAAAATGTCACTTTTAATGACTCCTGCAGTCTCAAAATTATTCAAGCCCTTCATGACAAGCATCTTGAGGACTTGGCAGATCACCCTTTGCTGCAGATGTGATGCATAGCCAGACACCAGCTTCTGGCAGAGTTCCTGAGGAACCTTAGCCCATTCCTCATGGGTAAAGGCCTCCAGTTCACTACTGAAACTACCTCTAGTGCTCTACCTAGAGCACCCACCTCACAACCGGGAGGTCAGGGTTCAAGTCCTGGCCGGGTCATGCCAAAAACCATATAAAAATGGAACTTCCTGCCATCCAGCTTGGTGTTCAGCAAAAATGGAACAGAGGAGGGAAATGTGGGCGGCAGAGGCTCAGGAGCTAGAGTGGGTCGTCCAATTACCAGAGGGCTGGTGGTTCAAATCCCTCCCCAGCCATCCTGCCGTTGTGTCCCACAAGGCACTTTACCCACCTTGCCTCCAGTGTCCATGACACTGGGTATGAATGTGGATAAATGTCCAGCAGTGGTCAGACAGGCCGAGGTGCAGACTGGCAGCCATGTTTCCACCAGTCTGCCCCAGGACAGCTGTGGCTACAGAGGTAGCTTACCACTATCAATCTCTGTCTGCAGTGAATAATGAACTCACTGTAAGCACTGTGAGATGTCACTTGACATGTAAAGCGCCATATAAATCTAATCCATTATTATTATTATTATATTCTTGGGTGTATTCTTCTACCTTCCAGCGTTGGGCGTTGGTAGGATTCAAGCCTGGGCAGGAAGATATGGAGGACAAGATGTTGCCCATGCAGCATGTTCCCCCTCTCCACGTCACTGATGAATCCAAAGGAACAGCAGGGCTGCTACAGTTTGGCACCAGCGCCATTGCAGGAGCTGCCAGAACAATGTTGAGCACAACATAGAACTGCCTTAGGGGCTCCGACTCCGGATTTTTCCTCAGGGTTGACTCCCGAAGCCTTTCCTGTGACCGGGTGTGCCGCAAGGCAGCGGAGGTTTGAAATCAGGGTTTGCCTTCCCCTAGATGGGCTACCTTCCCAGGTTGACGAGCCACCATCTACCTGAAGCATCTGGTTTTAAGGCGCCAGAGATCCGCCTCGCCCCTTCTCCTATTAGTAAAAGCAGTTCCGCCGGGCTTAGAGACTAAACCACACGGGCAGGCTAGGAGTTGGACTTAGTTGTCAGAGGCTTTTTGAGACGCACACCATAAGGAGCATTTTATGAGCACTGGGAGCTTAACCCCAGTGTCGCTCCTGGCTATGACAACCTTGGAACCATATATATATATATATATATATATATATATATATATATATATATATATATATATATATATATATATAGTTAGGCCCAGAAATATTTGGACAGTGACACAATCTTCATGATTTGGGCTCTGCATGCCACCACATTGGATTTGAAATGAAACAACTACAACGGAATTGAAGTGCAGACTTTAAGGTTTAATTCAAGGGGTTGAACAAAAATATCTGATTAAACATGGAGGAATTGTAGCTATTTTTATACAAACACTCCTCATTTCAGGGGCTCAAAAGTAATTGGACAAATAAACATAACCCTAAGTAAAATGTTACTTTTCAATATTTTGTTGAGAATCCTTTGCAGGCAATGACTGCCTGAAGTCTGGAACCCATGGACATCACCAAACGCTGGGTTTCCTCCTTTGTGATGCTTTGCCAGGCCTTTACTGCAGCTGTCTTCAGTTGTTGCTTGTTTGTGGGTCTTTCTGCCTTAAGTTTTGTCTTGAGCAAGTGAAATGCATGCTGCATTGGGTTGAGATCTGGTGATTGACTCGGCCATTGCAGAATATTCCACTTCTTTGCTTTAAAAAACTCCTGGGTTGCTTTTGCAGTATGTTTTGGATCATTGGTGAAGCGCCGTCCAATCAACTTTGCTGCATTTGGCTGAATCTGAGCAGAAAGTATATCCCTATACACTTCAGAATTCATCCGGCTGCTTCTGTCTTTTGCCACATCATCAATAAACACAAGTGACCCAGTGCCATTGGAAGCCATGCATGCCCATGCCATCACACTGCCTCCACCATGTTTTACAGAAGATGTAGTGCTTTGGATCATGAGCTGTTCCAATTCTTCTCCAAACTTTCTTCTTCCCATCATTCTGGTACAGGTTGATCTTAGTCTCATCTGTCCAAAGAATGCTGTTCCAGAACTGGGCTGGCTTCTTCAGGTGTTTTTTGGCAAAGTCAATTCTGGCCTTTCTATTTTTGAGGCTGATTCATGGTTTGCACCTTGTGGTGAATCCTTTGTATTTACTCTCATGAAGTCTTCTCTTTATGGTAGACTTAGATACTGATACACCTACTTCCTGGAGAGTGTTCTTCACTTGAGTGGATGTTGTGAAGGGGTTGTTCTTCACCATGGAAAGGATTCTGTGATCATCCACCACTGTTGTCTTCCGTGGACATCCAGGCCTTTTTGAGTTCCCAAGCTCACCAGTGCACTCTTTTTTTCTCAGAATGTACCAAACTGTTGATTTGGCCACTCCTAACATTTCTGCTATCGCTCTGATGGATTTCTTTTTTTTTTTTCAGCCTCAGGATGGTCTGTTTCACCTCCATTGAGAGCACCTTTGACCGCATGTTGTATGTTCACAGCAACAGCTTCCAAATGCAAACGCCACACCTGGAATCAACTCCAGACCTTTTAACTGCTTAATTGATGACAGGTTAATGAGGGAAGAGCCAATGCAGCCTTGTTATTTTTTGGGGGCAGCCTTCTGAGTCAATTGTCCAATTACTTTTGGTCCCTTGAAAAAGAGGCGGCTACGTATTAAAGAGCTGTAATTCCTAAACCCTTGCTCCAATTTGGATGTGAATACTCTCAAATTACAGCTGAGAGTCTGCACTTTAAGCCCATATTGATTATATAATTGTATCCTGAATATGTACCAAAAGCCAATCTCCTTGGTGGCCGGGCCCCGGGGGTGGACGAGATTCGCCCTGAGTACCTCAAGGCCCTGAATGTTGTTGGGCTGTCATGGTTGACACGCCTCTGCAACATTGCGTGGAGGTCGGGGGCAGTGCCTTTGGCATGGCAAACCGGGGTGGTGGTTCCTCTCTTCAAAAAGGGGACCGGAGGGTGTGCTCCAACTTAAGAGGGATCACACTCCTCAGCCTCCCTGGGAAGGTCTATGCCAAGATACTGGAGAGGAGAGTCCGGCCATTGGTCGAACCTCGGATTCAGGAGGAGCAATGTGGTTTTCGTCCTGGCCGTGGCACATCGGACCAGCTCTTTACCCTCTCGAGAATTCTTGAGGGTTCGTGGGAGTTTGCCCAACCAGTTTACATGTGTTTTGTGGACTTGGAGAAGGCATTTGACCGTGTCCCTCGTGGATTTTTGTGGGGGTGCTTCGGGAGTAAGGGGTACCGGGCTTGTTGTTACGAGCTATTCGGTCTCTGTACGACCGTTGTGAGAGTTTGGTTCGTATTGCCAACACTTGGTCGGACTCATTTCCAGTGAGAGTTGGACTCCGCCAGGGCTGTCCTTTGTCACTGATTCTGTTCATAATTTTTATGGACAGGATTTCTAGGCGCAGCCAGGGAATGGAGGGTGTCATGCTTGGTGACCACAGGATCTCATCTCTGTTGTTTGCAGATGATGTTGTCCTGTTGGCTTCATCCAGCAATGACCCACAGCTCTTGCTGGGACGGTTTGCCGCTGAGTGTGAAGCGGCTGGGATGAGAATCAGCACCTCCAAGTCCGAGTCCATGGTCCTCAGCCGGAAAACGGTGGATTGTCCTCTCTGGGTTGGGGACAGGCTCCTGCCCCAAGTAGAGGAGTTTAAGTATCTTGGGGTCTTGTTCACGAGTGAGGGGAGAATGGAGCGAGAGATTGACAGACAGATTGGAGCAGCATCTGCAGTGATGTGGACGTTGTACTGGTCTGTTGTGGTGAAGAGGGAGCTGAGTTCTAAGGCAAAGCTGTCAATTTACCAGTCAATCTACGTTCCTACTCTCACCTATGGTCACGAGCTTTGGGTAATGACCGAAAGAACAAGATTGCGGATACAAGCGGCTGAAATGAGCTTTCTCCGTAGGATCGCTGGATTCACCCTCAGAGATAGGGTGAGGAGCTCAGTCATCCGGGAGAGGCTCAGAGTAGAACCGCTGCTCCTCCACATTGAAAGGAGTCAGTTGAGGTGGTATGGGCATCTGATTAGGATGCCTTCTGGACGCCTCCCACTTGAGGTGTTTCAGGCACGTCCCACTGGGAGGAGACCCCGGGGCAGACCCAGGACTCGGTGGAGAGACTATGTCTCCCAGCTGGTCTGGGAACGCCTTGGTATCCCCTCTGAAGAGCTGGAGCAGGTGGCTGGGGAGAGGGAAGTCTGGGCTTCTCTGCTTGAACTGCTGCCTCCAAGACCCGGACCTCCGGAAAAGCGGTAGAAGATGGATGGATCCTGAATATGTTTTCGTAAACAGCTAAAATAACAAAACTTGTGTCACTGTCCAAATATTTTTGGGCCTAACTGTATTTATATTTATATGTACATATGTATACTTGCTGCTCTTGTTTCTTTTCTTTTTTTTTTCTTGCCTTTTTTTTTTTTTTTTTTGTTACTTATTTGTACCCGTAGGTAGACTTGGTTTGCAGTCTGGTGACAAGCCACCGGCTGCTGGTCGCTGCGTGCGCGAGCGCCCTAAACCTACATGTTTTTGGTGTGCGGGAGGTGCCTTCTGATTGTTGCTCTGAGTGTTGCTATCCCTGTGCTGTTGCAATCCTGGAATTTCCCCATTGTGGGACTAATAAAGGCTTATCTTATTTTTGAAATATCCAATATATATATATATATATATATACACAGGGTATTTTTTGCAAAGTTTGGGAGTTTACAGTTTTTTTGGTGGCCAGTCCAATGTTGCACAATTGGTAAATATTCTCATATTTTTTTTCATATTTTATTTTGGGATGCCTGAGAGCAGATAAACAACATTGGGCTATTTTATTCAATTTTTTGAAGTGTCAGTGTAATTTTTCAGCTGACAGTTGCATTATCTGTCTGATCGAGGGAAAACAGTGAACTTTACAGGGAAAAAGGGCAACGGACTAACAGTCTGACATGACAACAAGGGCCGCACCTTGGTTCCTCCCTCCCCCTGCTCCTCTCTCTTCTGCTCCTCAGCCATGGCCCTGCCCCAGGAGTCCATCAAATGACATTACCCCTCCTCTGCTCACTCGCACGCCTCCTGTCGACAACCAAGCCATGTCGGATAGCCAATAAGTTAAGTAAAAGTGCACGCACAGTATGATAAATTAAACTGAAGATTATGGAATAATGCTGTCACTAAATAATACCCAATGATTAAAAGCTTTAAATGCAGCTTATATGACATGATTCAAAGCACAGACAAGGTGATGCATATGATTTGCCCGAGGCTGTTGATTACACTGGCCAACACCAAATTTATTGTCTAAGGTTTTTTTTTAGCTGATTTAGGACAATTTTGATGTGCTGAATTCAAAAATCACATTGGTTTTGCTCAATCAGGTCAACTTTTTGAATTATGGCCACATGTTATGGTCACATAAACTGTAAACCCTTTTATTCACCGCGAGAGTTCTCCTCGTTTATTCTGGTCGGAATTTATATCCCGCCTGCTGCTTGTACAACGGAGGCACTGCAGCACCTCGCTGACCAGATAGCAGACGTGGAGGAAAAACATCCAGACTCTCTGCTTATCATTCTGGGTGATTTCAATAGAGCTAATCTCACAAATGAGCTTCCTAAATACAGACAGCATATTAAATGTCCCACCAGGGACACAAATACACTTGACCACTGTTACACAGTTTTAAGAAATGCCTATCATGCCGTCCCCCGTGCAGCTCTGGGTTTTTCTGACCACTGTCTGCTCCATCTTATTCCAACATACAGACGGAAACTAAAAACTTCCAAGCCTGTTGTAAGGACTGTGAAGAAATGGACTGAGGAATCAAAGCTGAAGTTACAAGCCTGCTTTGACTGTACAGATTGGAGTGTTTTTGAAGATGCAGCCATTAACCTAAATGAACTCACTGACACTGTGATGTCATACATCTGTTTCTGCGAGGACATGTGTGTGCAGACCAAGACCTTCTGCATATACAACAACAATAAATCCTGGTTCATTCCTAAACTGAAGCAGCTACGTCAGACCAAGGAGGAGGCCTACAGGACTGGTGACTGGACTCTGTACAAGCGGGCCAGAAACATGCTGACGAAGGAGATCAGGCTTGCTAAGAGGAGCTACAGTGTGAAGTTACAAAAAAACTTCTCAGCCAACAACTCTGCTTCTGTCTGGAGAGGCCTACGGAATATCACCAACTACAGGAGACCATCCCCCCACCCTGCGGAAAACCTCCAGCTGGCTAATGACCTAAACAGCTTTTACTGCAGGTTTGAAAAGAACCTACAGTTCTCACCTCCCACCCACACAAAAGGATTATCTGCAGCCCCAGGAACTCCATCCCTCCTCCACTCTGACCTCCCACCAGCACTAACGATCTGTGAAGAGGAGGTGCGCCGGGTCTTTCAGAGACAAAAGATCAAGAAGGCTGCAGGACCTGATGGTGTGTCTCGGTCCTGCCTGAGAGTCTGCTCCAACGAGTTGGCCCCCATCTTCACCCGGATCTTTAACAGATCACTGGAGCTGCGTGAAGTGCCTTCCTGCTTCAAACGCTCCATCATCATTCCAGTTCCCAAGAAACCCTCTGTTACAGGATTAAACGACTACAGACCTGTTGCCCTGACCTCTGTGGTCATGAAATCCTTGGAGAGATTGGTGCTGAACCACCTGAAGGTCATCACAGGCCCCCTGATGGACCCACTGCAGTTTGCCTACCGGTCAAACAGGTCAGTGGATGATGCAGTGAATATGGGACTACATTACATCCTGCAACACCTCGACTCCCCAGGGACGTACGCCAGGATCCTGTTTGTCGACTTCAGCTCAGCGTTCAACACCATCATCCCAGGCATTCTTCATCAGAAACTCCTCCAGCTCAAGGTGCCCCCCTCCACCTGCCAGTGGATCTCCAGCTTTCTGACTGACAGGTGGCAACAGGTGAAGCTAGGGAGATTTACATCCAGCTCCCGAAAAATTAGTACTGGCGCCCCCCAAGGATGTGTCCTTTCCCCACTGCTCTTCTCCCTCTACTCCAACGACTGCACCTCAGAGGACCCTTTGGTGAAGCTCCTGAAGTTTGCGGACGACACCACAGTCATCGGTTTGATCCGGGATGATGATGAGTCTGCATACAGGCGGGAGGTGGAGCAGCTGATCCTCTGGTGCAGCCAGAACCATCTTGAACTTAACCCAGCCAAAACGGTGGAGATGACTGTGGATTTCAGGCGACACCCCCCTTCATTCCCCCCACTCACCATCCTCAACAGCACAGTGTCCACTGTGGACTCCTTCAAGTTTCTGGGTACCACAATCTCCCGGAACCTGAAGTGGTCCTCCCATATAGACACTGTCCGGAAAAAGGCCCAGCAGAGGTTGTTTTTTCTGTGTCAGCTCAAGAAGTTTGATTTGCCTCAGGAGCTGCTGGTTGTCTTCTACACCGCCATCATCCAATCTGTCCTCTGCTTTTCCATCACTGTCTGGTTTGGATCTGCCACTAAACAGGACAAGACCAGACTGCAGCGGATCATTAAGTCTGCGGAGAGGATCATTGGTACCGACCTACCCTCCATTGAGAACTTATATCGGTCCATAACCAGGAAACGGGCGGGAAACATCTATGCTGACCCGTCACACCCCGGCCACAAACTGTTTGAACTTCTATCTTCTGGTCGTCGTTACAGATCACTGAAGGTCAAAACCACCCGTCACAGGAACAGTTTCTTTCCTCAAGCCATCACTCTGATGAACTCCTAACATTCACCTAGTCCTACCTGTTTGCTGTACTCATGACTTTTCATCCATTATTACATTGCACATAACTCTCACACTGCTTTTTACTTCATTCACATTATATCACTGAATCTGAGTCCACATTGAAATACTGTGTGATTGTATATTTTTTCATATATTTCTGCAAAGTGTGGTTAGTCTGAGTAAATAACTGCATATATTCCTGTATATATTTGCATCCTTTTATAGAAACGTGGACAGACTGTAATTTACTGTACATACTCTGTTGTCATTGAATCCTTATTTAAATCCTCCACCTGAACAACGAGAGCAAGTTTTTAGCCAAAGTCAAATTCCTTGTATGTGTTGTGCATACTTGGCCAATAAAGCTGATTCTGATTCTGATGTTGTTTTATCATCACTGTTTTCTTTTTGCATTACCGACTGCACTATGTGGTACTCCACAATATCTGCTGCTCGCTAATATATTTAAATTGCTTGACTAGTATTACTCTTTCATATTCTACATTTTATTACATGTATAGTTTTTTATTTCTATCTTCTATTTTTATTATGTTTAATGTTGCAGCATTGCACCGAGACAAATTCCTAGTTTGTGTACTACATGAACAATGGCAATAAATCTGATTCTGATTATACGTTTTTGTTTACATGTACGGGTATTTTCGCTTTATATGATGCAAAATTCTTTTTTATGTCTTGAAATTCTCTGAATTTTGAACGATGATGTAGCATTCAATTTACATGTACTTACCTTTGTATAAAGGTAAGTACATGCACAGTACTAAGTAAGTACAGGTTTTTATTTAACACCTGATTGAGAGAAACGGATGTCATTTTCGGATTCAGCGGTGCAAAATTGTCTTAAATCAGTTGAAAAAACAGACAACTTAGAAAAAAAATATTTTTGTAACCCTGTGTTATCAAACAGAGGCTTTAAACGTTTCTTTGCCATATTATTGTTCTTTTGGAAATAGAAAAGTCACTCTTAATGAATGACTATGTGATTATTAAAGTTTTAATTCTTTTACTGTTCATGACAAAACAGCAAAGCTCTGAAGGATTATAAGATTTAGAAAAAAACAGAGGAAAAAGTCCCAATACTGGGCTTTCTGATTAGATTTGATTCTGTTGACATTAAAAAAAAAAAAGACCAGTTGGTTGGTTTGCTGTCTTGTCAATTTAAAGAAATGACAGACTGTGTGAAAGTTGACATTGTAATACTGAGTGTATCGGTTAAGGGACATTATGAGGACAGACAAATATGCAAATCACTACTGAAATACTATGAAATCATCACTTTTTCTGTCTTACTGTTGATATGGATAAGCTTGAGTAAAAGGAACTATCTTATTTTTCTCTAACCTATTAAAAATGAATCACCAAAATTCAAAATAAAAAAATGTCATTTATGGTATTTACTTAGAGGAAAATGACTAAAATATCAAAGAACACAAAGATGTTGCTTTTGACAAGTTTCTGGATCAAGTAATGCAAAGAAAATCAAGTTCATGTTACTCCTTGAAAAACTGTAATGCTTAAAAATTTTTACCTAGAAAAAGAACTCAGGAAGTTCCAGTCTGAGTTTCCCGCTTAAACAACATATAGTCTGTGAAATTTTTCCCTTACTGAAATGGAACAAGTTTAAGGGCTCGGTACAAGGTGGAAAGCACCTTGTGGAATTTAAGCCCGCAAATTCCATCAATCAATCCTTTACTACTTATCCAGTCACAGGGACAGCAGTCTAAGCAGAGAAGACGGACTGCTGCCCGGCTGACTTATTGCTATGACCTCTTCGGCAGATAACTAGGAAAAGTTCAAAACATTTAACATGAGGAAAGAAGAGATCTCTCCCACTCCCGCAGAACATTACAGAATAAGCCTGGGTCATTCTTCTAAATGTACAGGCAAAAACGAAAAGTGAACCATTAGTAACACTAAAAATTTCAATCAACACTAGATTAAGCACTGTAAAAACTTAAAAGGACAAAAATTGAATAACTATAACAGTAACACAAAAAATTTATGAAAAGACAAATTTGCACTCCTGTTTGTGTGATTTCTGATGCGGGGGGGGGGGCTACAGGTTCCCCCAATTTTATTTTTTCAGGATGGCACCGACTTTGAACACTTGTGGTGGAGGGGAGGACAGAGAGAGGTGTGGGGCAGTCTGGCTGCAGCAAGGGGAACACGACGTTTGTCATCAATCTGAACGTCACAGTCATTGGCTGGGGGCAGTGGCAGCATGGGGGGAGGAGGACCTCACAGGCAGACCACAACATGTGACAAGCAGACCCAAAGCTAAGTAAAACAAATGGCATTGACAATGACATAAGGCATATCAATTACCTGACTTTGAAAATGCAGTGTTCACCTGAAATGACATTGCAGATCTGACACATTGCAATGATGCCTCTCACCAGGTAATAGTATGGCAGTATCACATTTCAGAAATGTGACAGGAATAAGGAATAATTGCGTTGCATGATTTTGGTGTGCTAAGGAAGTGAACTGTGTTCATGGTGCCTGGCTTTCATCCGAGTCAGGCCTGCCAACTGCAGGCCAGATCAAAATTTAGGAAGAAACATAGGAAATAAAGCATTCCTTTTGCAGAATGAAGCCAACTTCAAATTAAGCAATATGTCCACCCTTCCATTAACAGAAGGAGTGGAACAAACCCTTTCACAAACATGCACTAACACAAATTCAAGCTGTCTGTGGTCAACAGAACAGGCAGATGTGGCCTTAATGACTAATTCAAATTTGGTTGCAATAAATGCTAAATCACATTAAATCTGCACAGACAACTGGGTTAATTGTTCTAGCTGAAATTTGTAAATTAGGCCAAAGGAAGACACTCACAAAAACAGGCGTGATTACAGAAACCTCATTTTAAGGGAGTTATACTACTCACAAAATTTAATCTAAATTAATCACATGTAAATGTGCCACAAATATTAATGACACAGACTGTATCTCTAAGGAAAACGATAGAACAAGGAAAAATTATCACACTGTTCAAGTAAGCCGCCATTTTGATGCATGGGGGTCTCCGTGCATGGGGGAGGGGGGGGTTACCACAATAATTAATTAGAAAAATCATCAGAAAAATAGATAATGAATAAAAATTATCAATAAATGATCAATAATATAGGGAAGAAAAAATAGGTGAAACAGCTTGGTAATGGAATCACAACATTCAACAGGAGAAATTAAATTTACATCAATAAATTAGCAGGTATTTAAGAAAATTATGTGCTGAAAAAATATTTGCATATTACTGTGAAAAAAGATCCTAAGACTTTATAAGAAATACAGTAAAATTAAGAAGAGAAAAAGAAAAGAAAAAAAATATATCATGTTTATAATTTCAATTCAATTCAATTTCAATTCAACTTTATTTATATAGCACCATTTCACAACAACAGTCATCTCATAGCACTATCAACTGTAGGGGGGAACCCCCACAATTACAGAAAGACCCCAGCAATCAGGCGATCCCCTGTGAGCAGCACTTGGCAACGGTGGAGAAGAAAAACTCCCTTTTAACAGGAAGAAACCTCCAGCAGAACCAGCCTCAGGGAGGGGCAGTCATCTGCTGCGACTGGCTGGGGGGTGAGGGGATAGAGAAGATGAAAAGAACAGACATGTAGAGAGCAAACAGCACGATGGGGACTCAATCTATGGGAGAGAACAAACAAATGTTAATGACCAGCAAAAAAAAAAAAAAATATTTCATTGAGAGTGAAGAAAGAAGTGAAGCCCAGTGCATTACTGGAGGTCCCCCGGCTGACTAAACCTATTAGCAGCATAACTAAGGGAGGGTTCAGAAACACATGATCCCTCCCTAATTGTAGGCTATATCAAAAAGGAAGGTTTTAACCTTCCTTTGGCATGGGTAGCGCGCTTTGGAGTTCTGTCGGACGTAATGTCTGACAGAGGTCCTCAATTTGTTTCCAAGCTTTCGTCAGCGATGGCCCGCAGCCTGGGGGTAACGATCCACTGCACTACCGCGTACAACCCGCAGGCTAATGGGTTATGCGAACGTTTTCACAGGTCATTGAAGGCGGCCCTCAGAGCGTCGCTTACGGATGCAAATTGGGTGGACAGGCTACCATGGGTTTTGTTGGGGTTGCGTTCTGCACCCAAAGAGGACTTGGAAGCCTCCCCAGCTGAGTTAGTTTTTGCGCAGCCACTCCGGCTACCCGAGGAATTTCTCCCAGATAATCCTGTGCCAGAACGTTTCCCGGCTCAGCGGTTGCAGAGTGGCACGGAAGCGGGCATGCTGCCCGGCCCCGTTCACCACAGTTTTCCGTGCGTTTTTGTGCCTAAGGCTCTAAAAAATGCGGAGTTTGTTTTTGTCAGACACAAGGCGCATCGCCCACTGTTGCGACCGTCTTATGATGGACCATTTAGAGTGCTGGAAACAGGGGATAAGCATTTTTTGCTAGATTTGGGGGGCAGGAAAGAAAAGATTGGCATAAACAGACTCAAACCCACCTTTGTGTTGGCCGACGAGGATGTGCTGTTGGCTACGGCTCCTCGGCGCGGCAGACCCCCTAAGGAGCATTCACCAGAACACCCACAGGGATTGACTAACAGTTCTCATCCTCAAACAGCAGCTCCCCAGCAGGAGGGCGCCGCGAAAGTGGTAAAGCCCGCTTACAGCAGATATGGGAGGAGATTGAGGCCCAAGCGACACATGGACTGATGTGTAATAATTTTACCATGACTTGCAGACTGTTATTACGTTGTTCCATCTTAGACGTTTGGGGGGGGTCATGTGGGACACATATATTCTCATACGTATACCACTGTATGATTCATACGTATACCACCTTAGGCTTCACATCTGAGACGGAACAAAGGACTGAGCCGCTTTGGAGATAACACGAGGATGTGAAAGTTTAGTCTTTGGCATGCAAGGAGACAGCCTTGGGGGATTTCGCCCAGCGGCCAGAGACTGAAGGTGGGGGGTGTTAAGATCGGGAGGAAGTTACATTGTTATTGGGGATTAAGTGCCATGTGTTTTGATGTCCTGGTATAAAAGGGACAGATGTGGGGGGATTCTTTCTCTTTCTGTTTTTGGATGATGTTGGAGAATGTGAATAAACCTGACTTGTGAAATAAACTCAGCCTCGTCCTTCCACATTCTCCACAATTCTAATATTACTGTCCTTTATTTTTATATGGTTCAAATATCATTTCTTTATATGCTGATTTAAATATATGAATGTCTGGACATTGCCTGTGTTTCTCCCCCAACCCATTCCACAATTTTATCCCACACACAGACACATAAAAACTTTTCTTAGTAGAGCTTACTAGGTGCATTTTAAATTTTGTATTCCCCCGTAAATTGTATCTCCCTTCTCTCTGACTAAAAAGATACTGCGTGGCAAGAAGTTTTTGCTGACTTTAAGCATTAACTGTGCTGTATACATGTAATAATCAACAAGGTCCTGGAATTTCAATAATTTTGACTGTAAAACAATAAATTAGTACAGTATCTCACAAAAGTGAGTACAGCCCTCACATTTTTGTAAATATTTTATTATATCTTTTCATGGGACAACACTGAAGATATGACACTTTGATACAATGTAGTGTCAATTTGCTGAACCCTCAAAATAACTCAACACACAGCCATTAATGTCTAAACTGCTGGCAACAAAAGTGAGTACACTGTTGCACTAAATATCTTAACCTCCGGTTCTTTTGGTACAAAGGCCAAATAACCAGACAGAGGTGAAGTATAGTTTCACTTATTTTTTCTGAAGCTGAGATATAGTACAAGGTACAGCACCGGAGCACTACTCTCAAGACGTATCAAGAGAGAGTGCTACCCCAACAGTGGGTCCTATGGTTTTTATAGAACTCTGCCACTCCCTCAAGCAAGAGAGAGGGCTTCCCTCACGTGCATCAGTGTCCTTCTACTATGTGCCAACTCAGCTGAGGGCAGAGCTGATTCTATCTGGTTCCAGCGAGTGATTCCTTGGGTGTAATCTAAAGGCGGCAGTGTGGTGTGCGAAGCAAGCAGGATGAAGGATGAAACCATAGTTACAGAATAACTGACATTCTCAAAGCAAGCAGGATGAAGGTTGGAGAAACATAGAGGCAGAATAACATTCTCAGACAGACAAGGGCATCATAGAAATTTACCAACAACACCACTAAGTGAAAATGTCCAAATTGTGCCCAAAGGGTCAATATTTTGTGTGGCCACCATTATTTTCCAGCACTGCCTTAACTCTCTTGGGCGTGGAGTTCACTAGAGCTTCACAGGTTGCCACTGGAATCCTCTTCCACTCCTCCATGATGACATCACAGAGCTGGTGGATGTTAGAGACCTTGTGCTCCTCCACCTTCCGTTTGAGGATGCCCCACAGATGCTCAATAGGGTTTAGGTCTGGAGACATGCTTGGCCAGTCCATCACCTTTACCCTCAGTTTCTTTAGCAAGGCAGAGGTCATCTTGGAGGTGTGTTTGGGGTCATTATGTTGGAATACTGCCCTGCGGCCCAGTTTCCAAAGGCAGGGGATCATGCTCTGCTTCAGTATGTCACAGTACATGTTGGCATTCTTGGTTCCTTCAATGAAATGTAGCTCCCCAGTGCCGGCAGCACTCATGCAGCCCCAAACCATGACACTCCCACCACCATGCTTGACTGTAGGCAAGACACACTTGTCTTTGTACTCCTCACCTGGTTGCCACCACACACGTTTAACACCATCTGAACCAAATAAGTTTATCTTGGTCTCATCAGACCACAGGACATGGTTCCAGTAATCCATGTCCTTAGTCTGCTTGTCTTCAGCAAACTGTTTGCGGGCTTTCTTGTGCATCATCTTTAAAAGGGGCTTCCTTCTGGGACGACAGCCATGCAGACCAATTTGATGCTGTGTGCGGCGTATGGTCTGAGCACTAACAGGCTGAACCCCCCACCCCTTCAACCTCTGCAGCAATGCTGCCAGCACTCATATGTCTATTTTCAAAAGACAACCTCTGGATATGACGCTGAGCACGTGCACTCAACTTTTTTGGTCGACCATGGCAAGGCCTGTTCTGAGTGGAACCTGTCCTGTTAAACCGCTTTATCAAATCAAACTTTATTGTCATATTGCTGTACATACAACTGTAGTGCAGGAAAGATGAAATTGCGTTTCTCTCGGCATTCATATAAATAGAAGCAGCATGATTTAAGACACACTCACACATAGCTTCACCCCCCCATCCATTCACACATCCCTGAGACATACTTGGGGAAAAGAAAAAAAAACCTAACTAACTATAATATACAAATAATATACAAAATGTCCGTAAGTGCAGTAGTGTGTATGAGAGATTCCGGGTCAGCTGTTCAGCATCCTGACAGCTTGTGGAAGGAAGCTGTTGATCAGTCTGGTGGTTCTGCCTCTGATGCTCCGGAATCGTTTACCAGATGGAAGAAGTTCAAAGTGTTTATGCAGAGGGTGACAACGGTCCTTGACAATGTTCAGTGCCCTGCTCATACAACGGTTCTGAAAAAGTTCTTGGACAGAGGGGAGGGAGACTCCAATTACCCTCTCCGCCCCCTTGACTATCCTCTGCAGGGCTTTTTTGTCTGACATACTGCAGCTGGAGTACCATGTAGCAATGCAGTACATCAGAACACTCTCCACCACACCTCTGTAGAAGGTCCTGAGGATGCAGATGGGGAGAGAGGCCTGTTTGAGTTTCCTCAAGAAGTGCAGTCTCTGCTGAGCCTGCAGCATGGTCTTGGCCACCATGCTGCAGCTCATTTTCAGGGTGTTGGCAATCTTCTCATAGCCTAGGCCATCTTTATGTAGAGCAACAGTTCTTTATTTTCAGATCCTCAGAGAGTTCTTTGCCATGAGGTGCCATGTTGAACTTCCAGTGACCAGTATGAGAGAATGTGAGAGCGATAATACCAAATTTAACACACCTGCTCCCATTCACACCTGACACCTTGTATCACTAATGAGTCACATGACACTGGGGAGGGACAATGGCTAATTGGGCACAATTTGGATATTTTCACTTAGGGGTGTACTCACTTTTGTTGTCAGCAGTTTAGACATTAATGGCTGTGTGATGACTTATTTTGAGGGGACAGCAAATTTACAGTTATATAAGCTGTACACTGACTTCATTGTATCAAAGTGTCATACTTTCAGTGTTGTCCCATGAAAAGATACTACACACGTGGACAAAATTGTTGGTACCCCTCTGTTAATGAAAGAAAAACCCACAATGGTCTCAGAAATAACTTGAATCTGACAAAAGTGGTAATAAATAAAAATTCTGTGAAAATTAACCAATGAAAATCAGACAATGCTTTTGAATTGTGGTTCAACAGAATTACTTAAAAAAAAAAAACTAACTCATGAAACAGACCTAGACAAAAATGATGGTACCCCTAGAAACGATTGAAAATAATGTGACCATAGGGACCATGGACCAGGTTCATGGAACCAGGTCCATGAAAAATGGAAGAGACGGATAATACGAATGGTAACAAAAGAGCCCAGAACAACCTCTAAACACATTCAAGGTGAACTCCAAGGTCAAGGTACATCACTGTCAGATCGCACCATCCGTCGTTGTGTGAGCCAAAGTGGACTTCATGGGAGGCGACCAAGGAGGACACCACTGTTGAAAACAAATCATAAAAAAGCCAGACAGGAATTTGTCAAACTGCCTGTTGACAAGCCACAAAGCTTCTGGGAGGATGTCCTATGGACAGACGAGACAAAACTGGAACTTTTTGGCAAGGCACATCACATTCACAGATGCAAAAATGAAGCATACCAAGAAAAGAACACTGTCCCTACTGTGAAACATGGAGGAGGTTCTGTTATGTTCTGGGGCTGCTTTGCTGCATCTGGCACAGGGTGTCTTGAATCTGTGCAGGGTACAATGAAATCTCAAGACTATCAAGGTATTCTAGAGAGAAATGTGCTGCCCAGTGTCAGACAGCTTGGTCTCAGTCGCAGGTCATGGGTCTTGCAACAGGATAATGACCCAAAACACACAGCTAAAAACACCCAAGAATGGCTAAGAGCCAAACATTGGACTATTCTAAAGTGGCCTTCTATGAGCCCTGATCTAAATCCTATTGAACATCTGTGGAAGGAGCTGAAACATGCCGTCTGGAGAAGGCACCCTTCAAACCTGAGACAACTGGAGCAGTTTGCTCATGAGGAGTGGGCCAAAATACCTGCTGAGAGGTGCAGAAGTTTCATTGACAGTTACAGAAATCGTTTGATTGTAGTGATTGCCTCAAAAGGTTGTGCAACAAAATATTAAGTTAAGGGTACCATCATTTTTGTCCAGGCCTTTTTCATGAGTTTGATTTTTAAAATAATTCTGTTGAACCACAATTCAAAAGAGTTGTCTGATTTTCATTGGGTAATTTTCATAGACTTTTTATTTATTACCACTTTTGTCAGATTCAGGTTATTTCTGTGACCATTGTCGGTTTTTCTTTCATTAACAGAGGGGTACCAACAATTTTGTCCACGTGTGTAATAAAATATTTACAAAAATGTGAGGGCTGTACTCACTTTTGTGAGATACTGTCTGTACAAAATACCCGATTTTGTGTATAACACGGACTGCCCTTTTTTTAACATTAACAATGAATTAAGTCTACTTTTATAATTGTTACCCCACATCTCTATACAATAGGTCAAGTATGGAAGTACTAATGAACAGTACAAAATATGAAGCAATTTGTAACCTGCTTAATTTTATTTATAATTGTGATATTTTTGCCACTTTGTTTTGTATGTATCTGGCGTGTGGTTTCCAACTAATTTTATCATCTAGTATCACACCCAAAAATCTGATCGCTAACATTTTCAATAATTACATTATCTATATGAATATGCATATCTTCATTTTTACATTACCAAATATCATTACCTTACTTTTATCTATATTTAGTGATATTTTTTTTTTCTGGTTCCGGTTCCGCCGGACCGGCGGCGCCACACAAGTTGGCTGCCCGTTGCAACAGCCTTTTTTTTATCTTCCTTCTTCTTTCTACACATTTCACTCTATATATATATATCACGGACACACAGATCGCCCCAAAGGTCTCCCGAGTCGGCGGACGGAGCCACTGTTTACAGTAGGAGACGTTACAGCAGGAAGAGCTAGTGCTAGCTAGCACCCAACCGCCACCCGGTGCTAACGGAGAAACTCGACATACCGGGAACTGTAGCGAAAACGACGCGGGTGCCGGGCTGGAGTTTAGACGGCGTGCAAGAAATATAAGACAGAATATTAAAGAGCGATGGCAAGAACCAAGCAGACCGCCCGTAAAATCTACTGGAGGAAAAAGCCCCCCAGGAAGCAGCTAGCCACCAAGGCTGCTCGGAAAAGCGTTCCGGCCACCGGCGGAGTGAAGAAGCCTCACCGTTACAGGCCCGTGGCTCTGAGAGAGATCCGTCGCTACCAGAAATCCACGGAGCTGCTCATCTGTAAGCTGCCCATCCAGCGCCTGGTGAGGGAGATCACTCAGGACTTCAAGACCGACCTGAGCTTCCAGAGCTTCGCCGTCATGGCTCTGCAGGAGGCCAGTGAGGCCTACCTGGTGGGTCTCTTCTTCACTAACAGGGTCACCATCATGCCCAAAGACTTCCAGCTGGCCCGCCGCATCCGCGGAGAGAGAGCTTAGACTTTCTGCTGCACATTCACCAACCATAATGCTCCGCACTGTGTGTCTGTATATATATGTATATATATATATATATATATATATATATATATATATATATATATACACACTACCATTCAAAAGTTTGGGGTCACCCAGACAATTATTTTGTGTTTTCCATGAAAAGTCACACTTATTTACCACCATGAGTTGTAAAATGAATAGAAAATATAGTCAAGACATTGACAAGTTTAGAAATAATGATTTGTATTTGAAATAATAATTTTTTCCTTCAAACTTTGCTTTCGTCAAAGAATCCTCCATTTGCAGCAATTACATCATTGCAGACCTAACATGATTGCACAAGGGTTTTCTAATCATCCATTAGCCTTCTGACGCAATGAGCAAACACATTGTGCCATTAGAACACTGGAGTGATAGTTGCTGGAAATGGGCCTCTATACACCTATGTAGATATTGCACCAAAAACCAGACATATGCAGCTAGAATAGTCATTTACCACATTAGCAATGTATAGAGTGTATTTCTGATTAGTTTAAAGTTATCTTCATTGAAAAAAAGTGCTTTTCTTTCAAAAATAAGGAAATTTCTAAGTGACCCCAAACTTTTGAACGGTAGTGTATATATTTATAGTAATATGTACATATGTTTACTAGCTGTTCTTGTTTTTTCTTGCCTTCTGATTGTTGCTCTGAGTGTTGCTATCCCTGTGCTGTTGCAATCCTGGAATTTCCCCATTGTGGGACTAATAAAGGCTTATCTTATCTTATCTTAATTTATTACTATCAATTTTTTTAGCTTATTTAATTCATTATTTAGAGTATGGATTAGTTCCTTATAATTATTTCCAGAATAACATACTGTATATTAGTATCATCAGCAAATAATATTATTTTTAATAATTTAGAAACTTGGAATATATCATTTATATATACACTAAATAATTTGGAGCCCAATACTGACCCCTGGGGGACCCCACAGGCAATTCCCATATATCCAGACAGATATTCTCCCATCTTCACAAACTGTTGTCTCTGAGATAAATAACTTGTGACCCAATTCAGTGCCACTCCCCTAATACCATATATTTGCAGTTTATCAAGAACATTTTCCTGACCATTCTGTTACACCTGTTTTAAAGTCCTTTTTCATTTCTCATCACAGTGCCAATTTAAGCTATGGTTTTCTTTGGTTCCACAAATGTTTAATAATACACATTATGCAGTAGTCCCTCAACAGTTTAATGTGGTACTTGATACTTGTTGATCATTTCATATTGCCCTAAAAGTCATTTGAATGTAATGAGTTTGATCCTTAAACTGTTAAAGTGTGGAGGAATGAAGTGATGAGACACAAGAGCTGCCAGTTCAGACCTTTATTCAACTCCAGCCATAACATGAATGATACTTGGCGTCAATGCGCACACATAAATGTTCCTCCTCTCTCCACCCTTCTCCCCAAGTCAATGGATGTGAGTGGAGCCTCTTAGTGGTCCACCATACAGCCACCCCCCCAACACCCAGAAGGGGCCTTATCAGTCCAGCACCTTGGCTTGAGCAATCGCCCATAACAGCTGTAACGTGGAGCAGCTGGGTCAACCGAGGGGTCTCCAGGTCGAGACGGGGAAAGAAACAACTGAGTCTCTGGTCTTGGCAAAAAGTCCTCTGTAGGGGCAAAACCAACCTGTGAACCCACCATAGGTAGGCATCCACACCGGGGAGCCTGGACCAACACCACCTGCTCGTCTGCCAACACGTGGGCGGGCTTAAGTTTATCTATGCATATGGTTTCCCTACGCCCCTCAAAATCCAACACAAAATGTTTTGCACCCATTTCCAAAACCCTGAAAGGACCATCGTAAAGCGGACACAGCGGAGTCCAGTGTGCATTGTGTCTGATGAAAACAAACTTGGCATACTCCAAATGATTGAGAACAAAAGTGCAGGGGAAATGATGGTGCACAGGCCCAGGAACACTAACTGATTCGACCCTAGCAAAAAAGTGCACGGACGAGTCGGTACAAGACCTTTTGGAAAAAATTCACCCGGAATCCACAACGGTTGACCAAAAACGAGCTCAACTGGGGAAGCTGCAAGATCCTCCTTGGGCGCGGAGTGTAACCCAAGTAGGACCCAAGGGAGGCTGTTGACCCAATTCGCGTCAGTCAATGAGGCTCTAAATGCAGCTTTAAGTGATCTGTGGAACCTCTCACACAAACCATTAGCCTACAGACTGTATTCAAGATTCAAAAGCTTTATTATCATGTGCACAGTTAAGGAATGCAACATCTCCTGAGCAATGAAATTCTTACTCTGCTCTCCGAATGAATACCAAGGTAATAGGTGCACAACATACTAATAAGGTAATAACACACCTAATACTATTGGATACTAATAACACACACACTATTCACACAGTTAGGCAATTAGGACACTTTTGCACACCTTGATACTAAGTACTAATACTAATGAATAACAATAACACACACTAGGCAATTTGGACAGCAAAAGCAGTTAAAGCGGTCAAACTAGAGGAAACAAGAAGAGTGAAATTGAAAGTTCACTGGATGACTATAGTGGACAGTGGTATATTGATATCAGAGATGACATGAACCTGAGATGGCATAAGCCTATGTACAGTGTGCAAATGAGCACTGTATAAATTACAAATTAGCACCCAGTGTGAGAATTTCTCTCTGATAATACCAGTAGACTGTACATGATAACACGATCATCGGCAGCACGGGGGGCCCCCAGGGGACGGTTTTGGCTCCCTTCCTGTTCACCCTTTATACTGCGGACTTCTCACACAACACAACACACTGCCATCTACAGAATTTCTCTGACAACTCTACGATCGTCGGCCTCATCTCCAACGGAGATGAAGCTGAGTACAGAGGACTTATCCAGGACTTCGTGGACTGGTGCCATCAGAACTGCCTCCAGATCAATGCAAAGAAAACTAAGGAGCTGGTGGTGGACTGCCACAGGCAAGGACAACCCCTCACAGCACCAGTAAACATCCAGGGAACAGACATTGAGATGGTGACATCCTACAAGTACCTGGGTGTTCATTTGAAAAATAAACTAGACTGGTCACACAATACCAACGCACTCAACAAGAAGGGACAGCGCAGGCTGTTCCTACTGTGGAGGCTCAGGTCTTTTGGTGTACAAGGGGTGCTCCTGAAGACCTTCTACGATGCGGTGGTGTTATCAGCCATCACTTTTGGAGTGGTCTGCTGGGGCAGTGGCATCACAGCAGCAGATAGGAAGAGACTGAACAAACTGATCAAGAAAGCTAGCTCTGTCCTGGGGAAACGCCTTGACCCAGTGGAAGAGATACGAGAGAGAAGGATGGTGGCTAAGCTGTCATCTCTGCTGGAGTCCGAGTCCCGCCCTATGCAGGACATACTGAATGCACTGAGGAGCTCATTTAGATAAGATAAGATAAGATAAGCCTTTATTAGTCCCACAATGGGGAAATTCCAGGATTGCAACAGCACAGGGATAGTAACACTCAGAGCAATAATTTAGAAGATAAGAAAATAAGAGCAGTGAATATACATACGTACACATAAATATATATATATATATATATACAGTGCGGAGCATTGTAGCTAGATGGACTGAACAGCATAACCGTCTATTTAGTTACCCTTCATGGTATGAATATGTACCCATACATATTGTCACTCTCCATAGCAACTGATATTGTCCTAGTTGTATCCTGGAGGGGACCATTTGTGTAAATCTGTTGCGTCTTTTGCATTCAATACTTTTAGGTTGTCACGTTTTTTTTGTGATCTCTGCGAGCAGCCCTGCTTAGGTTATACAGTCTGACAGCCGTAGTTAGGAAGGACCTGCAAAACCTCTCGGTCACGCATCTAGGTTGATGTAGTCTACTGCTAAATGAGCTTCTCAGTGTGTCCAGTATGTCTTGCATAGGGTGGGACTCGGACTCACGCAGAGATGACAGTTTAGCCACCATCCTTCTCTCTCCTATCTCCTCTACTGGGTCAAGGCGTTGCCCCAGGACAGAGCTAGCTTTCTTGATTAGTTTGTTCAGTCTCTTCCTATCGGCTGCTGTAATGCTGTTGCCCCAGCAGACCACTCCAAAAATGATGGCTGATGCCACCACCGTGTCGTAGAATATCTTCAAGAGCATCCCTTGTACAACAAAAGACCTGAGCCTCCTCAGTAGGAACAGCCTGAAAGAAACCGTTTCCTGGGGGGCCCCCGTGCTGCGGATGATCGTGTCGGACACACAATCCTGGGTTCTCACAAACTGTGGCCAGTTAGAGAGTAGTTTTTTTTTTTTTTGTTTTTTTTTTGTTTTTCTCTCGGCGCCACACGAGTAGGCTGCCTTTTGCAACAGCGGCTCGATTCCGAGTCTTTTTCCCTTCCTCTCTCTTTTGATCCGTCTTTTTTTTTCACCCCACTTATATCACGGACACACAGATCGTCCCAAATGTCTCCTGAGCCGGTGGACGGAGCCACTGTTTATAGCAGGATACGATACAGCAGAGAACAGCTGCTAGCATTCAACCGCCACCCGGTCCCAATGGAAAAACTCGACATACCGAGAGAACTGAGGCGAAAACGCCGCGGCTGCCGGGCTGGAGTAAGGCGGAGGACAAAAAATATAAGGTACAGACCCTCCCTTCCATCTGTTGTCATGGGAAATGTACGGTCGATACTGGGAAAGTTAGATGAGCTAGCGGCTATCTCCCGTTATGATAGCACATACCGGGAGTGCTCTCTCCTTTTGTTTACTGAGACGTGGCTAACTGAACTAGCAGCAGATGCTAACATTGAGCTGGAGGGTTTTCACATGATACGAGCTGACCGAACACCAGACAGTGGCAAGGCTAGGGGCGGTGGAGTGATAATGTATGTTAACAACAACTGGTGCAGACCGGGACATATCACTGTTAAACAACGACACTGCAGCAAAGACATTGAGTTGCTAGCTGTTAGCATGAGGCCTACATATCTCCCGAGAGAACACTCACACGTGATCTGCATTGTTGTTTATGCAAATCCGACGGCGAACGCTGGGACAGCACGTGACGTCATCCATTCAGTAACCAGCAGGCTGCAGACAGAACACCCAGATGCTCTTCTCCTCATCTCAGGCGATTTCAACCATGTTTCACTGTCTCCCATTCTACCCACGTTCACCCAGTATGTCACATGCCACACTAGAGACAATAAAACACTGGATTTATTCTACGCAAACACTAAGGAGGCGTACACCTCATCACAACTCCCCCCACTCGGGAGATCGGATCACAACTTGGTTCATCTCCGGCCGGTGTACAAACCCCTAGTGCACAGACAACCTCCGGCCATGCACACTGTGGAGTTATGGTCTGAGGAGACAATGGACACCCTAAAGGGCTGTTTTGAAGCCACCGCCTGGAAGCAGCTCTGCGATCCACATGGTGAGGACATCGATGGCCTCATTCACACCTTCACGGGCTACCTCAGCTTCTGTGTGGACAAATCCGTTCCCACCAAGACCATACGGCGTCACTCAAACAACAAACCCTGGATCAACCCTGAGATAAAAACACTTCTGAGAGAGAAGAAGAGGATCTTCAGGTCAGGGAACAGGGAGATGCTGAAGTCCGTACAGAGGGAGCTGAGGAGAAAGATCAGAGAAGGCAAGGACAGCTTCAGGAAGAAGATGGAGGACAAGCTGCAACAGAGCGACATCAGCGGGGTCTGGAGAAACCTCAAAACCATCTCGGGGCTCCAGAATACCTCCCCCCAGGCCACAGGGGGCAGGGAGTGGGCGAACAACCTGAATCTGTTTTTCAATAGATTTGACCAACCGCCCTCCCCCCTGACTGCACAACAACCACTGCTGCCTCTAAAGAAATCAAGTCCTGCTGCCCACTCCCCACTCCACCAACACCCCCCCACTCCCAACACACAGCCCCCCATCCTGACCCTGACCAGGACCCAGGTGAGGACGGAGCTGAGGAAGATCAAGGCGAGGAAGGCGCCGGGACCAGACGGCATCAGCGCAAAGCTCCTCAAGTCCTGTGCAGACCAGCTGTGTGGGATTGTGACGTATATCTTCAACATGAGCCTGAAACTGGGGAGGGTACCACAGCTGTGGAAAACATCTTGTGTGGTACCTGTACCAAAAACTTCCCACCCCAAAGACCTGAACAGCTACAGACCGGTGGCCTTGACGTCCCACTTGATGAAGACCCTGGAGAGACTGCTCCTTGCTCACCTCCGCCCCCTGGTGGAACCAGCGATGGATCCACTCCAGTTCGCCTACCAGCATGGCATTGGGGTGGAGGATGCGGTGATCTTCCTCCTTCACCGTTCTCTGTCCCACCTGGAGAAGCCCGGGAATATGGTGAGGATCATGTTCTTTGACTTCTCCAGTGCTTTCAACACCATCCAACCGATGATCCTGAAGGACAAGCTGCTGCGCGCAGGGGTGGACCAGCACCTGTCATCATGGATCCTGGACTACCTCACGAACCGGCCTCAGTTTGTGAGAACCCGGGACTGTGTGTCCGACACGATCATCAGTAGCACGGGGGCCCCCCAGGGAACGGTGCTGGCTCCCTTCCTGTTCACTCTTTATACTGCGGACTTCTCACACAACACAACACACTGCCATCTACAGAAGTTCTCTGATGACTCTGCGATCGTTGGCCTCATCTCCAATGGAGATGAAGCTGAGTACAGAGGGCTTATCCAGGACTTCGTGGACTGGTGCCATCGGAACTGCCTCCAGATCAACGCGAGGAAAACTAAGGAGCTGGTGGTGGACTGCCGCAGGCATGGGCAGCCCCTCACAGTACCAGTAAATATACAGGGAACAGACATCGAGATGGTGACATCCTATAAGTACCTGGGTATTCATCTGAACAATAAACTAGACTGGTCACACAATACTGATGCACTCTACAAGAAGGGACAGCGCAGGCTGTTCCTGCTGAGGAGACTCAGGTCTTTTGGTGTACAAGGGGCGCTGCTGAAGTCATTCTATGACACGGTGGTGGCATCAGCCATCACTTTTGGAGTGGTCTGCTGGGGCAGTGGCATTACTGCAGCCGATAGGAAGAGACTGAACAAACTGATTAAGAAAGCTAGCTCTGTCCTGGGGCAGCGCCTTGATCCGATGGAGGAGATAGGAGAGAGAAGGACGGTGGCTAAACTGTCATCTCTGCTGGAGTCCGAGTTCCACCCTATGCAGGACATACTGAATGCACTGAGGAGCTCATTTAGCAGCAGACTACATCATCCCAGGTGCACAACCGAGAGGTTTCGTAGGTCCTTCCTACCAACGGCTGTCAGACTGTACAACCTAAGCAGGGCTGCTCGCAGAGATAGCAAAAAGACGTAACAAACTAATAGTTTTTTGAATGCAAAAGATGCAATAGACTTACACAATGGTCCCCTCCGGCATACAACTAGGAACATACCGGTCGCTATGGAGGGTGAGAATATGTATGGGCACATAATCATACCATGTAGGATAACTAAGTAGACGGTTATGCTGTTTCATTCCATCTAGCAACAATGCTCTGCACTGTGTGTGTTTATATATTTACATATTTATTCCATCTAGCTACAATGCTCAGCACTGGGTGTGTTTATATATTTATATATCTACATATTATTCCATCTAGCTACATTGCTCCGCACTGTGTGTGTTTATATACTTGCATATTTATTCCACCTAGCTGCAATGCTCCGTACTGTGTGTTCATATATTCATATATTTATTCCATCCAGCTACAATGCTCTGCACTGTGTGTCTGTGTGTGTGTGTATATATATATATTTTATAGTAATACGTACATATGTTTATTAGCTGCTCTTGCTTGCTTGTTTTTTTCTTGCCTTCTGATTGTTGCTCTGAGTGTTGCTATCCCTGTGCTGTTGCAATCCTGGAATTTCCCCGTTGTGGGACTAATAAAGGCTTATCTTATCTTATCTCTTATCTTAGTCCAGGATCCATGATGGCAGGTGCTGGTCCACCCCTGCGCACAGCAGCTTGTCCTTCAGGATCATTGGTTGGATGGTGTTGAAAGCACTGGAGAAGTCAAAGAACATGATCCTCACCGCATTCCTGGGCTTCTCCAGGTGGGACAGGGAACAGTGAAGGAGGAAGATCACTGCATCCTCCACCCCAATGCCATGCTGGTAGGCGAACTGGAGTGGATCCATCGCTGGTCCCACCCGGGGGCGGAGGTGAGCAAGGAGCAGTCTCTCCAGGGTCTTCATCATGTGAGATGTCAGGGCCACTGGCCTGTAGCTGTTCGGGTCTCTGGGGTGGGAAGTCTTTGGTACAGGTACCACACAAGATGTTTTCCACAACTGTGGTACCCTCCCCAGCTTCAGGCTCAGGTTGAAGATGTACGCCACAATCCCACACAGCTGGTCTGCACAGGACTTGATAAGCTTTGCGCTGATGCTGTCCGGTCCCGAGGCCTTCCTCGCCTTGATCTTCCTCAGCTCCGTCCTCACCTGGGTCTTAGTGAGGGTCAGGTTGGGGGGCTGTGTGCTGGGAGTGTGGGGGGTGTTGGTGGAGTGGGGAGTGGACAGCAGGTCTCGATGACTTTAGAGGCAGCAGTGGTTGGTGTGCAGTCGGGGTTGAGGGCGGTTGGTCAAACCTATTAAAAAACAGGTTCAGATTGTTCGCCCACTCCCTGCCCCCCGTGACCTGGGAGAAGGTATTCTGGAGCCCAGAGATGGTTTTAAGGTTTCTCCAGACTCCGCTGATGTCGCTCTGTTGCAGCTTGTCCTCCATCTTCTTCCTGAAGCTGTCCTTGCCTTCTCTGATCTTCCTCCTTAGCTCCCTCTGTACGGACTTCAGCATCTCCCTGTTCCCCGACCTGAAGATCCTCTTCTTCTCTCTCAGAAGTGTTTTTATCTCAGGGTTGATCCAGGGTTTGTTGTTCGAGCAACACTGTATGGTCTTGGTGGGTACGGTGTTGTCCACACAGAAGCTGATGTAGTCCGTGATGGTGTGAGTGAGGCCATCAATGTCCTCACCATGTGGATCGCAGAGCTGCTCCCAGGCAGTGGTTTCAAGACAGTCCTTTAAAGCGTCCATTGCCTTCTCAGACCATATCTTCGCCGTTCGTATGTCCGGAGGTTGTCTGTGTACTAGGGGTTTGTACACCGGCAGGAGATGAACCAAGTTGTGGTCCGATCTCCCGAGTAGGGGGAGTGGTGATGAGGTGTACGCCTCCTTAGTGTTTGCATAGAATAAGTCCAGTGTCTTATTGTCTCTAGTGTGGCATGTGACATACTGGGTGAACGTGGGCAGAATGGGGGACAGTGAGATATGGCTGAAATCACCTGAGATGAGGAGAAGAGCATCTGGGTGTTCTGTCAGCAGCCTGCCAGTTACTGAGTGGATGGCGTCATGCGCTGTCCCAACGTTCGCTGTCGGATTTGCATAAATAACAATGCAGATCACGTGTGAGTATTCCCTCGGGAGATGGGTAGGCTGCATGCCAACAGCTAGCAACTCAATGTCTTTGCTGCAGTGATGTTGTTTAACCATGATATGTCCCAGTCTGCACCAGCTGTTATTGACATACATTTTCACTCCACCGCCCCTTGCCTTCCCACTGTCTGGTGTCCGGTCTTCCCGTATTGCATGGAAACCCTCCAGTTCGATGTTAGCATCTGTTACTAGTTCTGTTAGTCACGTCTCAGTAAACAACATCAAGCTAATCTCTCTGAAGATGCTCTCGTAGCGGGAGATAGCCGCTAGCTCGTCAGTCTTATTGAGTAGCGATCGTACATTCCCCATAATAACGGATGGAAGGACGGGTCTGTACCTTATATTTCTCACCCGCCATCTTACTCCAGCACGGCATCCATGTCGTTTCTGTCTTATTTCACCCGGTATGTCGAGGTCTTGCGCTAGCATCTTGGTCCAGTTAAGTGCTAACAGCTGGTCTCTGCTGTAACGTATTCTACTAAAAACATGGCTCCGTCTGCCGGCTCCGGAGACATTTGGGCGATCCATGTCTGTTTGATGTATAAGGTGTCACCGAATCAGAAAGATTAGCAAGAGAAGCCAGATAGTAAATAGAAATAAGAAGAAATTGATCCGCTGTTGCAAAAAGGCAGCCTACTTGTGTGGCGCTGGAAGTGTGTGAAAAAGCAGCAGACTACATCATCCTAGGTGCGCGACCAAGAGGTTTCGCAGGTCCTTCCTGCCTACGGCTGTCAGACTTTATAATCTAAGCAGGGCTGCGTGCAGAGATAGCAAAAAACATGACGACCTAACAGTATTGAACACAAAAGACGCAACAGACTTACACAAATGGTCCCGTCCAGTAAACAACTAGGACAATATCAGTCGCTACAGAGGGTGACGATATGTATGGGTACATATTCATACTATGTAGGGTAACTAAATAGACGGTTATGCTGTTTTTTTTTTTTCCACAATATCTTTATTGAACCTTTTTTTTTTTTTTTAACAAACATGATACAAACAATCAAACACTAACACTAAAGTACTACAAAAAAAAAAAAAATGCACTAAAAACACCAACAACCACCAACAAAATCAAGTCTTCAACAATGCTCCTCTGTTTAGTCTAGACAATCCAATACATAAGTATACATATTATGTTCACCAGTTTGGAATTTACAAGGTCCACACACATCATTCACCTTCTTCTTCAAGAGTTATGTTTAAATTTTTTACATAATCAATAAAAGGTCTCCATATATTCTCAAACACAATTTCCTTTGATTTCAGTATATATGTTATTCTTTCTAATGGAAGGTTTGTTAACATCTGTCTTAACCACTGAGTCACATCTGGTCTATGAGTCTTTTTCCATAATAGTGCAATACATTTTTTGGCATTAAGCAAACTGAGGTCTATGAATGTTCTTTCACTTTTATTAAAATTATGCTTTTCTGGGTACAGACCCAACAAAAACAGTTTAGGATTCAATATGATTTGTTTTGAGATTATTTTTTCAATTGTTACCCTCACCTCTTCCCAAAACATTCTTATTAATCTACATTCCCATAAACAATGAAATAGGGTTCCTTTACTTTCCATGCATTTTGTGCATGTATCTGGTATATTTTTGTTATATCTATTTAACTCCTCCGGTGTAACATACATCCGCATTAACCATTTGAAATGTATCAATTTAAGGCGTGCATTTATTGATTTGGTTTGAGCTTCTGTACAAGCCAATTCCCATTGTTCCTCTGAAATTTCAATTTGCAGATCTTCTTTCCAGTAGTTTAATCTTTTCAGTGAATTTTCACTTGAAGATAGTGTCAATGAGTTATAAAACTCTGAAATAATACCCTTTCTTTTACTATCTTTCATCATCATTTTTTCCAAGGATGAATAAATAGGTCGAGTGAGAGCTTTATTTTGATTTGATCGAATAAAGTTTCTAAGTTGAAGATATTTAAAAAAATGTGTTCTATTGAGATTAAATTTGATCCTCAGCTCTTCAAAAGACATTATGTTGTCTGCACATGGCAAATATAAATCCTGAATCTTTTGTATCCCTTTTAAATTCCATACTTTAAATACAGCGTCCGCTCTCCCTGGTTTAAAATATTGATTACCCCATATTGGACTAAATTGTGACAATAACTGTGGTTCTTTTAAATAGTTTTTAGCTTCACACCATATTTTGATCATATGCTTTACAAATGGATTTTTAACTTGTTTTTGTAATTTTTTTGCCGAATCTGAGTATATGAATATGGGAAGAGGTAAAGGTAAATTGTATGATTCCATTTCAGTCCAGTGAGGGAGATCATTTGATGAAAAATAATATGTCATAGACCTCAGTTGTGCCGACCAATAATACAACATAAAATTTGGACATTTCAGACCTCCACGATCAAATGGTAAATATAATAAAGACAAACGTAATCTAGCCCTCCTGTTGTTCCATATAAATTCCACTAACTTTTTTTTTATTCTTGAGAATAGATCTAAAGGTGGTGATAAGGGAATGTATTGAAATAAATAAAGTATTTTAGGTAAAATATTACTTTTAAGTATATTGATTCTCCCGATCATCGACATTGGTAGTGACATCCATCTCTGAGTTAACTCACTGATATCTGACATTAAGGCTTCATAGTTGACACTGGCGACTGATTCTAGCTTAGGCATAATTTGGATTCCTAAATATTTAAACTGATTTACAACATTGAATTGATTTACCTCAGGGGCTGGGTAATTTCTCTGGGTCTCATTTAGCATTAATATTGAAGATTTAGTTTTATTTATTTTATATCCTGATATTTCCCCAAAATTCTTTATTAAATTCAACAAGGTTGGAATTGATTTTTTTAGATTCGACATAAACAAAATTATATCATCGGCGTACAGGGAGATTTTATGTTCTGTTGGTCCAACTTTAATTCCATATATTTGTGAATGTAAACGTATCGCTATCGCTAAAGGTTCAATTGCCATAGTAAACAGTAAAGGTGAAAGTGGACAGCCTTGTCGATATCCTCTATTGATTTTTATTGGTTTTGAAATATTGTTATTTGTTAGGATTTCTGCTGTAGCATTATTGTATATTATTTGAACCCATTTTATGAAATTATTTCCAAGTCCAAACCTTTGTAGGACTTCAAAAAGAAAGGGCCATTCAACTCTATCAAAGGCCTTTTCGGCGTCCAATGATAGGAGAGCTGTATCCGGTGCTTCTTTATTAAAATAAATAATATTAAATAGTCTTCTTACATTATGGAAGCCTTGTCTACCCTTTATAAAGCCATTCTGATCTCGATTAATAATATTTGGTAAAATTTCTTGTATTCGTCTTGCTAAAATTTTACAGATTATCTTAAGGTCGGCGTTTAATAGGCTTATTGGTCTCATATTTTCACATTTATTAGAGGGCTTACCTGGTTTTGGCAGCAGTATAATTAAGGCATTATTTATGTATGATGGTAAATTATTATTTTGAAATGCTTCTAAAACCATTTCCAAAAAAGGTTTTATTAATTTATTCTTAAATTTTTTATAAAGGTCAACTGGAAGACCATCTGGTCCTGCACTTTTTCCTGATTTCATATTATCAATGGCTAGCCCAACTTCTTCTTGACTAATTTTAGACTCCAATATCTCCCTGTTTTCATTTGGAATACACGGTATAGATAGTTCGTTCAAAAACCCATTTAGTTTTGTTAAATCAGGTTCATTTTTGGTATCATATAATTTTTCATAGTAATCTCTAAAGGCTCTATTAATTTCTAAAGGATCTATAACTACCTGTCCATTACTTATAATACTGGTAATTGGTGTTTTAATTTCCAATTGTTTAATCTGCCATGCTAATAATTTTCCTGATTTTTCACCTTGTTCATAAAAAGATTGTTTCAATCTTAGAAGACTCGAGGCAGCTCTATTCGCTGATTTTTTGTCGTATTCAGCTCTCAAAATCAGTAATTCATTCTCCAACCTTGGGTCACTTCCTGCATACACTTTTTCCTGAAGATTTTTTATTTTATGTTCCAATTTAGCTCTCTCCTCTCGAGTCTTCTTAGATTTTGATCCTGTATAACTAATAATATGTCCCCTAATAAAAGCTTTGAAAGCCTCCCACTTTACACATGCTGATGTTTGTGTAGTATTGATGTCAAAGAACTCGTCTATCTGTTTTTCTATATACTTGACAAATTCCTCATCCTGAAGCCATTTATGCTGAAATTGCCATCTACCTGATTCCTTTGTCAATTTTTTATCTACATATATTAGACAACAGGGTGCATGATCAGAGATCACGATGTTATCATAAAAGCAGTTTTGAATCTTGGACCTTAATTCTGTGGAAATCAAAAAATAATCAATACGTGAGAATGTCTTGTAGGTACTGGAATAACAAGAATAGGCTTTAACTTGTGGTTTCATTTCTCTCCATATATCTAACAATCTCAATTCTTTCATAAAATGATTAATAGTCATCCTACATCCAATGTGCGTACAATCCAGTCCTGTTGATCTATCCACACCTGGATTCAATGTACAATTAAAATCCCCTGCTATTATATGTTGCCCTGTAAGTGATGATAAGATGAGAAATAAATTAGCAAAGAACTTCTGATCATCTATATTGGGACCATATAAATTCACAAGATTTATATTTTCTAATAGCAAAGAACCTTGAATGATTACATATCTTCCAAATTTGTCTCCAATTACATTTTTCACTTGAAAAGGAACTGATTTATGTATGAGAGTCATAACTCCCCTGGCTCGGGATGAAAATGAAGAGGTGAATACACTTCCCTGCCATCTACTCCTAATTCTTTTAACATCCTCCTCTATCAGATGAGTTTCTTGTAAAAACACAATTCTTGAACCCATGTCCTTTATTTTATTCATAACTTGTTTAAGTTTTTTTAAATTTTGTAGACCTCTGCAATTCCATGAAGTTAAATTAAGATTAACACTTTGGTCCATGATCAATAGAGAGTTTGGGATTACCTTGCAGTGTAAACATGCTCATACAGAGAAGCAAAAACATGAGTGGTTGAACATTCATCCTACAAACTACACACAAACAAATTTCCCCTTCCCACACTTGTGGCAAACCCCCCAAAATCAAAAGAAAAATTCTGTCTCCCGATATAGCCATCGACCGCTCCACACCCACGGGGAACAGCCTAAGCCACTCCTTCTTCATCCTCCCAATCACCCTAACTCTACTGCTTTTAATGACGTAACATTAACTCTCCTCTGTAGTTTTCCAACTTAACTCCAAAATTTTTAACAACTTTGTACATCATAGTTTTTTTTTGTTTTTTTTTTGTTTGTTTTGTTTTTGTTTTGTTTTTTTTAATATATAATACAATCTATATTTTGTAAACTTACTATTTACTTCAAGTCAGTCAGATGCCTGTGCAAATGCTTAATTATTCTACCTTATATTTTGTTCATGCTTAGCTCCCACCAGTCTCTTCTTCTTCTTTGATCTTCTTGATGAACTCCTGCGCCTCCTCTGGGGTCTTGAAGATGTGGGTTCTGCCCTCATACGTGGTCAGCAGTCTCGCAGGATAGATTACACCATGACGAATCCCAAGGTTGCGCAGCTCCTTACGTACGGGATCAAACTGCTTCCTCAATTGCTGGATTCCTGTGGCCAAATCTGGGTAGAACCACACCTGCTGGTCCTGGTGTTTAATCTCTCCTTTAGCACGTGCAGCGTTGAAGATCTTCATCCTGTCTCTGTTGCTAAGAAACTTCATAATTAAGGTCCTCGGCGGTCCCTTATCTCTCCGTGGGCCAATACGATGTGCTTTTTCCAGAACCACTGCTGATTGCAACTCCTCGCTGCCCAGCACCTCCGGAATCCACTTTTCCAGAAAGGAACATACGTCCCGACCTTCTGATTCCTCTGGAAGACCCACCAGCCTCAAATTATTCTGTCTCGACCGAGATTCCAAATCCAAAATATTATCTTCCAGAGATTTATTTTTTTTTTCCAAAGTGCGCACCTTTAATTGAAGACGGGTGACGTCATCTTCAGCACTAGCGAGACGGAGCTCCATCTGCGCCGTTCGTTCTACACAGTCACCCAATTCCTTTCTTATTCCTTCCAACGCTGTCATAATCCCATCAAATCTAGAGGAAAAGTCCGCTCTCATTGAACTCATGGCAGCCATCAGCGCATCTGCGCCATTCCCCGCAGAAATCGCACCGCCGCCAGCCTCCTCCGCCATATATGGAGCCTTGTTTGCTGCGTCACAGACCTGAAAGTCCGTTAATTTGGACTGTTTCGGCGGCTCGCTTTTTCCTTTTCCTGGTTTTCCAGCCTTAGGCTTCGCCGACATATCCTCGCTCAAATGCTGGGATACGTTCTGTCCCAAATGAGAGAGTTATTTGCCGATTTTTTTCTCCAGGAGCAGAGCAGAGCGAGACACGTCCGTCCTACGTGGCAGCCATAACCGGAAGTCGACGGTTATGCTGTTTATTCCATTTAGCTATCATGCTCAGCACTGTGTATATATATTTATATATTTATATGTACATATGTATATTCACTGCTCTTATTTTTCTTATCTTCTAAATTATTGCTCTGAGTGTTGCTATCCCTGTGCTGTTGCAATCCTGGAATTTCCCCATTGTGGGACTAATAAAGGCTTCTCTTATCTTATCTTATAAATAGCAGCAGAGATGATATGGGCATCAGACGGGGTGAGATTATGTACACTGTACAAGTGAACAATGTGCAAATTTAGCAACCGGTGTGTGAGTTCCTATTTGCAAAGCTGTGTTGCGGAGTTTTGGGAGTTTGTTATTTGTTCAGGAGTCTGATGGCAGTGGGAAAGAAGGAGTTTTTCAATCTGGTTGTCCTGCATTTCACACTTCTGTCTTCTGTCTGACCCCCAGGCTCTCAGTCATAGTGGACCAGAGATCTGAAACGAACTGGGGCCCCTATCAGAGGTAATGTCTGACGGGGAACCGAAACGCGTGACCCAAGATGACAAAAATGTGCGGGCTACGTCAGCAGAAGTGGTGGAAGCCAACGGGACTGCCTCTGGCCAATGCGTGGTGTGGTCCACTATCATCAAAAGGTGCATGAAACATTGCGACAGTGGACAGGGGCCCACTAAATCCACGTGGACATGGTCAAATCTTCTGCTCAGAATCTGGAAAGGTTCAAGTGGGGCCTTGGTGTGCCTCTGAACCTTAGCCCGTTGGCACGCAACTCAAGCAGCATCCCACTCCTTCACATCCTTGTGTAAGCAGGGCCAAATGAATTGAGACCCCACCAGCTTAACCGAAGCGCGTATGCCAGGGTGTGAGAGAGAGTGAACGGACTAAAAAAGTGCAGCGGCGCCAAGAGATTGGAACAACTGAGCAGGGATGGCCGGTGGAGACATGGCAAAGCGGGGGGGGACAAGCCTCTTGTACTACCTTGCTCTCTAGTTTAAGGCCCGTACCCACGGAATGGAGCGCGAGAATGTCCGCATCTCCTGGTTGGTTGGTGGCCATGGCAGAAAAATCAATGCCCAAGTAGACTGGAGAGACCAGCACGCATGACAAACAGTCGGCCACAACATTGAGCTTGCCGGCCACATGCTGAACGTCGGTAGTGAACTCCTGACATTGCGGCTAGATGACGTTACTGACATGCTGACCATGGTTCTGAGATTTTGGACATTGCGTAGGTTAGAGGTTTGTGGTCGACAAACGTGGTAAATACGTGACCCTCAAGTCAAAACTGGAAGTGGTGCGTGGCCAGGTAGAGAGCCAATAACTCTCTGTCGAAAGTGCTGTACTTGTGCTCCTTATCGTGCAGTGTGCGGCTGAAAAAGGCAAGAGGCTGCCATGAACCGGACACATACTGTTTCACCACTGCTCCGACTGCGACATCAGATGCATCCGTAGTTAGTGCAATTCATGCCAACGGGGATAAATGGGCCAGCAAAGCTGCATTGGTGAGTGCAGCTTTGGCACCTGAAAAAGCCTGGAAAGGATCAGGGGGTCCAGTCGATGCCATCCGTGGGTTTCTTCTTGGTGAGTGCATCGTAAAGTGGTTGTAGCAGCTGGGCTGCCTGGGGAAGAAAACAGTTGTAAAAATTAACCATCCCCAAAAACTCCTGCAGTACCCTCATGGTCTGCGGATGCAGGAAATCCGACACCGCTCGCACCTTATCCGGCAGCAGAATTGTGCCCTCAGATGAGATGTGATGGCCCAAGAAATCAATCTCCGGCAACCCGAACTGACAATTTGCTGGATTAAATATCAATCCGTGTGCTTCCAGCCAAAGGAAAACTTGCTTCAAATGAGAGAGGTGCTCCTCCTCAGACGTGCTAGCCACCAGAATGTCATCAAGGTAGACGAATACGAACAACAAATCACGGAGCACCGTGTCTATCATCCTCTGAAAAGTCTGAGCCACACCCTTAAGCCTGAACGGCATGCAAAGAAACTCAAAAAATCCGAAGGGTGTTATTACCTCCATTTTTGAGATGTCTTTGGTGTGCGGCAGGACCTGGTGGTAGCCATGGACCAGATCCACCTTACAAAGAATGGACATTCCAGCCAGGTGCACCGAAAAATCCTGAATGTGAGGGATGGGGTAACAGTTGTGCTCCGTGATGTTGTTCAATCGACGGAAATCACCGCATGGCCGCCACGAACCACTGGACTTGGGCACAATGTCCAGCGGAGATGCTCAAGGGCTACTGGAGTGGCTAACAATCCCTAAACATTCCAAGTTAGCAAACTCTTCCTGAGCGATGGCTAGCTTAGCTGTGTCGAGGCGGCGCGGAAGCATGAAAACCAGAGGGCCCTTTGTGGTGATAAAAAGCTCATCCCCATCAACTCAGAGTGGGAGAGGAGCTTCTCCGCTCTCTCCCCGTCGGAGAGGGTGTAATGCCGCAACAGCAGCTGTTTGGGAGTGCTGTATTTCCCCCGGGGTGGAGGTTTCAGAGCAGGCTCATGACACGCTGAGTGGAGTGCAGGTCGAACCACCACGTATGGTATCTCTTGTCGTCTGCATGGAGCCAGAAATCCGGGAGCTTGTCTGCCACGGCGAATGAGGCCAGGGTCTCGGAGGGAAACCCTAGTGTGGGTGTTCCCAAAGAAAAGCTCGCTTCGTCTTCCATTTTGAGCATTATCGACATTGTAGGTCACCAGTGTGGAGGAATGAAGTGATGAGACACGAGAATTGCCAGTTCAGAACTTTATTCAACTCCAGCAATCAAAGCAATAATATCTGGCACCAATGTGCGTACATAAATGTTCCCCGTCTCTCCATCCTTCTCCCCAAGTCACTGGGTGTGAGTGAAGCCTCCTAGTGGTCCACCACAAAAGGTACACTGAAGTTTCTGCTTGATTTTTTGTGTCCATTCTCTCGATTAACGCAGGAGAATTCATGAATGTTTGAGACTGATTAATAGCTGGTACAAATGTTGAATTATTAATAAAATTATCCATTCTTTTGGACTGGTGCCCTACAAGCTTATGTGTGTTGCTAATGAAGAGAAACCTCATTCCCACCCACACGTATATATAAATTAAATAATACTTGTACGTAATAACAAACACTACAGCTATCTGGAGATAATGACAAAAAAAAACTCAAAATGAAATTAAATTAAACAAGTGAAATTAATTCCTTATAACAAGAAAACTTATGAGTGTATGGCTGCTCAGGGGTTAATGATAAACATTTAAATCTGTGGTTTCAAAATAAATCTACATTATTACATCATGTAATAATTAAGATGAGATAAGCCTTTATTAGTCCCACAATGGGGAAATTCCAGGATTGCAGCAACAAAGGGATAGCAGCACTCAGAGCAACAGTTAATAAGATAGTAAGATAAGAACTGGCTAGCCAAAGCAATAAATGAATATACATATGAAGAGTTCGCTGGCAAAAACCAATAAACGCCACTTCAAAGAAAATTTCCCTCTGTACAACAAACAACTGTTCACATTACCGACGGATAGAAGTTCAAACTGTTTTTTCTAAAAATCCGATATGTCCTATGTTAAATACATGACAAAGTTCATGTTTTTTTCAAAAGCTGATAAACGCTGGGACCCTGTTTTTACAAAACCAGATAACTCTACACGGTAAATCAGCGCTTGGTATTTGGGTCACGTGACTCATCATGGCTGCCTCCACGGTCTGCTTGCTTTGACTGATTTCCCTGCCAGGTTTTTTTTTTTTTTTTTTTACAATTTTGTTGCATTTTATGTCAAATATGGATAATTTTGATGAAGCAGATGGACCAGTGATGCGTTCACCAGACAAACTAACATGGTTTTCAGAACATATCCGTTTTTGCAAAAGTATGTGTTGTGGACTTATCTGTTTTTGTGGAAAAAAGTACTCATAAATTGCAAAAAAATAATGAGTTGATGTTCATTTTTGTTCTTTATTATTCAATTCAACTTTATTTATATAGCGCCATTTCACAACAACAGTCATCTCATAGCACTATCAACTGTAGGGGGAACCCCCACAGTTGCAGAAAGACCCCAGCAATCAGGTGATCCCTGTGAGCAGCGCTTGGTGACAGTAGAGAGGAAAAACTCCCTTTTAACAGGAAGAAACCTCCAGCAGAACCAGGCTCAGGGAGGGGCAGTCACCTGCTGCGACTGGCTGGGGGGTGAGGGGACAGAGAAGATGAAAAGAACAGACATGTAGAGAGCAAACAGCACGATGGGGACTCAATCTATGGGAGAGAACAAACAGATGTTAATGACCAGCAAAAAAAAACTCATTGAGAGTGAGGAAAGGAGTGAGGCCCAGTGCATTATTGGAGGTCCCCCGGCTGTCTAAACCTATTAGCAGCATAACTAAGGGAGGGTTCAGAAACACATGATCCCTCCCTAATTGTAGGCTATATCAAAAAGGTAGGTTTTAACCCTATTCTTAAAAACAGAGATCGAGTCTGACTCCCGAATCCCAATTGGCAGCTGGTTCCACAGGAGAGGAGCTTGATAACTGAAGGCTCTGCCTCTCATTGTACTTTTGGAGATTCTAGGTATTACAAGTAATCCAGTATTTTGGGAGCATAGTGCTCTGTTAGGATAATACAGTAGTATCAGATCTTTTAAATAAAAAGGAGCCTGATTGTTTAGAGCTTTGTAAGTAAGAAGAAGGATTTTTAAACAATTCTAAACTCTATGGGAAGCCAATGAAGGGAGGCCAGAACCAGAGAGATATGATCTCTCTTTCTATTACCTGTTAAAACTCTCGCTGCAGCATTTTGGATCAACTGAAGACTTTTTAAAAATGTTTTAGGACAACCTGATAATGAAGAGTTACAATAATCTAATCTCGAGCTAACAAAAGCGTGGATCAGTTTCTCAGCATCACTCTGAGACAAGATGCTCCTAATCTTGGCAATATTACGTTTTCATCTTGACCGGAGTGGTGGCTCAGTTGGTAGAGCATCCGCCCCACACCCAGGAGGCAGGGGTTCAAATCCCAGCCAGGCCATGCCGAAGACCATATAAAAGTGGAACTTCCTGCCATCCAGCTTGGTGCTCAGCAATAATGGAATGGAGGAGGGAAATCTGTGGTGGCGCCTTGCATGGCAGCGGCCCTCTGATTCTACACTTGGGGTGTGTGTGATTAACACAGTAGATAGGTAAAACACAATTTTGTTCTACTGTACATGATTGGTTGTACGGTTGAATAACAATAAAGGGTGATTTATTATTATATTATTTATTATTATTTATTATTATTACGCAAATGATAGAAGGCAGTCTTGGAAACAAATTTAATATGTGAATTGAAAAAACAGATCTTGATCAAAAATAACTCCAAGGTTCCTCACAGAGCTATTAAGAGAAAGAGTAACTGCATCCAAACTAAAAGTTTGATTTGGAAAGGTATTTCTAAGGTTTTTTGGACCAACAAGAATGACTTCAGTCTTATCTGAATTTAATAGCAGGAAATTACAAGTCATCCAAGCTTTGATTTCCTTACGACAGGCTTCTAACTTGGCTAATTGATTACTATCATCTGGCTTCATTGACAGGTATAATTGTGTGTCATCTGCATAACAATGAAAATGCATGCAGTGCTTTATAATAATGTTACCTAACAGAAGCATATATATAAAGAGTAGGGTCTATATATATAAAGAGTAGGGCCTAGCACAGATCCCTGTGGAACTCCATGACTGAGCTTTGAGTTGAAAGAAAACTCATTATTGACATGAACAAACTGGAACCTATCAGATAAATAAGATCTAAACCACTGCAACGACGTTCCCTTAAGTCCAACATAGTGTTCTAATCTATCAAGTAGAATATTATGATCGATAGTATCAAAAGCTGCACTAAGGTCTAAAAGGACAAGTACAGAGTATTATGTCTGAGATTCTCATATTTCAAGTGACTATGTCTTAGGAGCTGAACTGAAAATACTAACAGCTATAAACCAACAGATGAAAAAGTTGTTTTTCTCATTATTAAAACAATTGGCCTTATCTGTGTTTGCAAACGAACTCTTCATATATACACAGTTATATACACAGTGCAGGAGCATTGCAGCTAGATGGCATCACCACCATTACGGTTAGTTAAATTATCGGCATATAAATATAGACCCAGACAGTATATTTAACATTTGAATGAACAGTGTTGTTGCCACCTGCCCCGGATTATCAATAGAGCTTACCGAGGCAGGAGCCCCGGGGCCGGCTTGTTTGGGGCCCCGAAAGAAACACTTTTTGTTTTTTTTTCCAATTCTGCCATGTCCAACGTATTTTTAATATACATCATGTATATGTGAACAATAGCCACATTATCAACTAGAAACAGTTGACAGCAATCTCTAAACCAGCTCCCTAAATAGGCCAATCAAATTGGTTCGCTGCTGCTCAGAAACTATTAAATTAAAAAAACTTAACTAATCAAGCATTCAAAATATTAAAAGAAAAATGAATTAAACAATCAATCAATGAATAAATCTATTAATTAATTTGCAGGACACTATACAGAGTTTCCACCCTTGAACTCTTTATGAAAGAGCATAGTGTGTTCTTTAATGTGTGTTCTTTAATGTGTGTTGGGTGTGGCTCTTTAGCACACAGAACCTCCATTTAATGTCCTATCCAAAGTGCAATTTTGAAATTATGTGGAACCAAAGTCCACAGAACACACACAAGTGAACCTATGAAACTTGACCAATCGGTCAGTCCTCAGAGGCAGGCAGCACGCACACCTAGTAACCCATGACTTAAACTAATGATGACACCAGGTCTGACTGCACTGTTCTCTAGCAGTTTAAGGAACAAGCCCAGCCATCTCATAAATCACAAGTGCTCTAGTAAGACTGGTGGCACAGATGCACCTTCAAGTACCCCCAGAAATGTAACCTGCTCCTTGCCAAATACAGGAGACCTTGCCAAAAGAGTTTCATGTTGCAGTTATGACCAGCAAGGAAACAGAGTTAACAAGTTATGACGTAGTTGTGAACACGGTATCTGAAAAACTGGACACAGTTATCATTGATGATCCCTACTACCGTATCTGGAAGGTTGTCCTACATTCTGATTGCACAGTTAAGGAGGCTCCTATCCAGTGTTGTTCTTGCAGTAGGCCTATCCAAGGCATGATCGGGTATGGATGCACTGGCTCTAGCAGTTCTCACAGATGTGCACTTATCCAGTAGTAATGCCTGAAGGTCTGTTGGACAGTGAGTGGTATGCATTTTGTAGAGCTCTGTAGCTGCAGCAACTTATTAGAGGGTTTGTTTTGGTGTATCAACTTTGTATCTGTTGAGGTGTACGTCTGTCCCACCTGCTTAATTTAATTGGTTAAGAATTGACATTTGACCTGATGAAGGCTGGATGTGGGCCGGTAGTGAATCCATGGACGAATGAATGAAAGAATGTACGAAAGCGGCATCCAAAAGAGAAAAAAGAAGAAAGAAAAACAGGAACGAGAGAAGGAGTTTTATTAAAGACTCCTAAATTGACAGAATTTTTTAAAGTTGTGATACAGACAGACGGTGTCAATCTTATAGTCACAAGATGTCTGTCAAACTGCTAGCATTACAAATGCTAACACTGGACACACCTGCGGAGCCGCTGTCTGAAGAGCCGTCAGTCACAGTGGGCAGAAGCTCCAGGTCACGGAAGTTGTAAAACAGCCGTGGAAGTGTTAAAGATTCGTACACACCGGGAACGCTGATCCAGAAAAGGACCGAAGAGCTGCTGCCAGAATAAGGGCGCTGATATCAGAGCATCTCAACGTTTCTGCAACGGCAGAAACATTTTTCTCCACGTGTCATTTCAATCACAAACTTCCAAATGGTGAGTACGCTCCGAGACCACGGCTTCTACTTCCTCCTTCCACAACTGGCTGGATCGTTTTGCCTGCTTCATCTACAGCCATTTTTTCCTCTAAGCTGGTTCACACTGTAGCGTTTGGACCGACTTTTACAGACGTTTTGAAAAATCTGAGAAATTAGTCCAAATGTCCTGAAATTACATTTGTAAGCAGCTTTTTAATCCAGCACACACCGACATTTATGACCTTTAAAGGAGCCTTTTAACTCCACAGCCTTGCGTGGCCGTGGATGAGAGCTGTCCACTACAGTTCACAGAGGAGGACAGTCTTTGTCTTTGTCCAGCAGCTGGAAAATGTCCTTCAGTTATTTATCGTTCATCTTGGCCAGAGTTCTATTAATCTGCTCTGATGAATGAAAAATTGTAGATTCAATTCACAACTGTTGGGATATTTTAATTGTGAATCCTTCTTCTAACAGAATGACAGTGAATGAGGTTAAAACTGTCATTAGATAATGAATATCGGCTTCGTGTGCACATAACCTAATAATTTCACTTATGTAACACAATAACACAGTAATGGCCTTTTATCTGATTCTTCTTTTTACATGACTACTTCAATAATCAGATAACTGCAGAAATATGATTATAAATGGTTTATTACTGTACATGTAAACATGGCCATTTTGCAAATCATACTCCCATGAATATGGAGGAGGGCCCCAAAACTTGCTCTAACCCAGAGGGCCACAAGCTCCTTAATGCGGCCCTGGCTGCCACCCCTGATAATAACTGTAATTGTATTGGAGGGGACAATCTGTATTGTGCAGAGTTGTGACGTTTATTATGGTTTCTATGAGGAGAATCGATTAGACTGTAAAGTAAAATCAGGCTAAATAATAAATACATCTGTAGTCCGATCAGATCCTGGTCAAAAACAATAAAAACTCCTGTCACCTATTTATCAGTTTTACCTTTGTCACATTAAACTGGTCAGAGTATAAACCAATAAGCAGGACTTTAAGGATAAAAATCGTCTAAATCAGCAACTTACCAGCAAAAAAGATGCAAATTTACAAGAAAATTTATGTAACAAATTTCTGTTAAAAAGTTATAGATTTAAAAGAAAAAAATTGAAAATCGATTAGAAAAACTCCAAAATTTTTGCCGAGTGTCTGTTCCACTCGTTAGTCATTTTAAGGAAGACGTGAGACATCGATCTGGTCTCCATGGACACCCTGGACCCTTATGCAGGTGATGGGCGCTTTTACCCACAGCTCGTTAGCTCCTAATTAACCTTAACGAGCCAGTCATTGAGAGGCGGCGTGCACGCTCCCGTTAAACCTCAGCCTCTGTGTGGTGACGCCTTGCCGTGCTAAGCTAAGCTGTGTTAGCATGCAGCCTAGCTAACGGAGACGAGGTTAACGGAGCATGGCATGCTAACACATACACAAAGAACTGTGCATGCTGCATCCCTGTGTGTGTGTGAGTCCCTCGTGCACAGAGATGCTAATGAGGAGGAGACAGCTGCAGACGTGCACGCTCGACAGACTGCAGCAGAAATGTGAGGAGGAGGACAAAGGCAGAGAGAAGCAATACTCACGGAGCATTGTGCAGAGGAGGGGGGGTTATACATCCATGATGTTCCCCTGCAGGAGTGACGGAGCAGAGAGGAGGAAGATGGAGGAGCAGGAGGTGGTGACGCTGTTGGGATGAAGATCCCCTGATGCTGATGCTTCTGATTCTTCTTCTCCTCCTCTGGATCTCCTCCTCTGATTCTCCTCCTTGTCCCTGTGACTCCCCCGTCTGTCAGCTGTAGCCCCTCCCCCCTGCAGTCTGACTGCCCTACTTCACCCCCCCCCCCCCCACACACACACACACCCCGGAGGAGAACATGGATGAAGCGTGTTCACACAGACAGACAGGTGGATGTTGATCAGCTGCAATCATCGACATGAGAAGAGCAGGGAGTCTGAAGCTGGAGGACGGATCCTGGACCAGAAACTGGACCAACCACTGCTGGAACCTGAACGTGGAGTGTGTCCAGCTTAACAACCACGATAGGAAGTATTCCTGATGTAAACCTGGCAGGGCGGAAAAGGGAGGCAGCAGAGGCCCGGATAGAACCAAAAGCCCAGCTCAGTACTGGTGGAACTTCCTGAGGGGCTAACAGTTAGCTGTCGGAGAAGGGAAAGCTAACAGCAACGGTAACAGCAATAACCCATGGATGCGCGCATATGTAAGTTCATGAAAAAGGAACCATATAATAAGCCACTGGGACTATGACATGGCGGAGCTACGCTAAGCTAGGGGGTGCTAAGACCAGCCACAGACACTGCGTACATTAACTAGTAATAAAACAGACCAGATGGCAGTTGGAGTCAGAATGAGTTTTGGTGAACGTGACAGGGTCATCAGAGAACATGCAGTAGTATCTGGAATGGGTAAATGACGGGACAAGACTAAAGCAGCGCTATGGCTAGGCTAGGCTAAGCTAGGCAGGGTTTTCTGCAATGGATAAATATTCAGTAACGTATGTAAACAACACACTACCTGAGCAATATGGCAGCTTTTAATTTTGGATAAATTAAGACATTTTTATGAATAGTAACAGTCTAATTTCCTAGCCAGACCGTTACGTTCCTGTGTCAATGAAAAGTGTTCAGATGTTACTAAGTATCGAACACACTCACATGACCTACATTTACTTTAAAGTCATTTTACTTTTGACCCTCATAACAGGAAAAGCCTGCAGTTCCTTTATGGTCCACTAGAGGGAGTCTCTATCAGTGAGGTGGCCCCAATAGACATTAATGTAAAAGTGATGAAATAATACAGCAGGAAACTACACCCACAGCTGTGGTGCAGCTGGAGAACGATGCTGACGCTTCAGAAAACACCACATTCTGATGGACAATAATAAACACCTGATTCACATGCAAAATTCAGACTCAACGGCTGTCACAACATGTGCACAGTTAAGAAATGCTACATTTCCTGAGCAATGAAATTCTTACTTTGCTCTTCAAACAAATGCCAAGTTAAACGTACAGAAACAACAATTCTAATAGGTCATGACACAGTAACTCAATCCTAATACTAATGGACGGTAATAACACACACACCAACACACAGCTGGGCAGTTAGGGCTCCTTAGCACACCTTGATACTAAATACTAAAACTAATGAGTACTAATAACACTATGTACAGTGTGCAAATGAGCATTGTGCAACGAGCAGTGTACTGTATAATTACAAATTACTACCCGGTGCTAATTTCTGTAACAGTAGTGCCAGTAGACTGTGCAAGATAAGTAGCAGCAGAGGTGATATGGACATCAGACAGGTGAGACTATATCTACTGTACAGGTGAGCAGTGTGCGAATTTAGCAGCCAATGTGTGAGTTCCTAAATGCAAAGCTGTGTTACGGAGTTTTGGGAGTTATCTGTTCAGAAGCCTGATGGCAGTGGGAAAGAAGGAGTTCTTCAGTATGGATGTCCTGCATTTTACACTTCTGTACCTCCGGCCTGAGGGTAGAAGTGTGAACAATTACATGGATGGATGCTGGCGCACAGGTCGATGCCCGTAACATTGATGGAAGCATTCCTCTGTGTGATGCCTATGCAGCTGGTAGCCTGGAATCTGTCAAACTGCTGCTGGACTATGGAGCAACAGTCAATCCTCCACTCTTCACTTTTTCACCTCTTCATGGGGCATGCATGGGAGGCATGCAATTTCACCTTCAGATCATGGACTTTGGAGGACATTCTTTTGTTTACATCTTCCAGCTCCAGAAAGATCTTTTGAAAAACCTCAAAGGTGTATTTCAGTTTCTTAGGGTAGCTTAGTTTCAGGGCAAACATAAGGCTCATCAAGTAGGCACAAGCATGTGCAACATCAGAAATGCCAAAAAGAGCCTGGAGGGTGTCCTGAAGAATGGTGTCAGCTCTCCTTTGGACTCTGCGGTGGTAGATGCTCTGCAGAGAGGGGAGTGGAGTCCTGATGATCTTCTCTGCTGTCTTCACCACTCTCTGCAGTCATTTGCACTCCAGGGCACTGGTGCTGCCATACCACGCAGTGATGCAGTTGGTCAGGATGCTCTCGATGATGCAGCTGTAGAAACTGTTGAGGATCCTGGAGGACATGACAAACTTCTTCAGCCTCCTCAGAAAGTGCAGTCGCTGTTGAGCTCTCTTAACCAGCTCTGTGGTGTTGTGTGTCCACTTAAGGTTCTCGCTGATGTGGATGCCCAGGTATTTAAAGCTGCTCACCCTCTCCACCTCAGGCTTCCGGATGAACAGTGGCTGATGAGGTCTCCTCCTTCCTTTCCTCATGTCCACTATCATCTCCTTCATCTTGTCCATGTTGAGGGTGAGGTTGTTGTCCTCACACCATGACAGCAGGTTGGCCACCTCCCTCCTGTAGGATGCTTCGTCATCACCAGTGATGCGTCCTATCACTGTTGTGTCATCCGCAAACTTTAGGAAGATATTGTCCTTGTGGGAGGAAACACAGTCATGGGTGAAGAGGCTGTAGAGGATGGGGCCGAGAACACAACTCTGGGGGACACCTGTGTTTGTGATGATGCTGGCTGAGGTCCTGTTACCCATCCTGACACACTGGGACCTGCCAGTTAGAAAGTCCAGTAGCCAGTCGCAGAGGGTGGGGTGCAGGCCAAGTGAAGACAGTTTGTCGGTGAGTTTGTGGGGGATGACCGTGTTGAAGGCGGAGCTGTAGTCGCATCCTGACGTAGGAAGTCTTTATCTTCCAGGTGGGAGAGAGAATAATGGAGTGCTGCAGCAATGGCATCTGAGGTGGACTTGTTGGACCTGTAGGCGTACTGCAGGGGGTCCAGGGTGCCCGGTATGCTGTCCTGAATGAGGGCTAGCACCACTGTCTTGAAGCACTTCATGATCATTGGAGTGAGTCCTACTGGTCTGTAATCATTCAGACAGGTCGGCGGCTCTTTTTGGGGACGGGGGTGATGGTTGTCATTTTGAAGCAGGAGGGGACTATGATCTGGTTGAGGGAGAGGTTGAAGATTGCTGTGAGAACTCCGTGTGGCTGCTTGACTTGGCGATATCCAGTAGTGTCTGTCGGTTGTATGTTAGCAGTGCATGACCTCCATGCACTGTAGAAAGAACAGCAACTTTGCAAAAAAAGAGAAAAGTCGGCATCTGGGAGTGGAACAAACAAACACATTTGCCAACGATGGGCGTCATCTTGCATTTTGCCACTTCACTTCAAGCGGGAGGGGTCCAGAATGCCTCTCACTTGAGGTGTTTCGGGCACATCCAATTGGGAGAAAACCCCGGGGCAGAACCAGGCCAGCTGGAGAGACTACATCTCCCAGCTGGTCTGGGAACACCTCTGGTATCCTCTCTGAAGAGCTGGAGCAGGTGGCTGGGGAGAGGGAAGTCCGGGCTTCTCTGCTTAAGTCGCTGCCTCCGCAACCCGGACCTCCGAACAAGCTGTAGAAAATGGATGGATGGATGTTTTAGGCTTTAGAATAACAAAAAAAAAGCTAAAATTGAATTTCCCTCTGGCATTAGATAGATTTACTTAACTTAAAAATATTTAAAAAACAATAAAAAACTGAGGAAGTACTGGGATATTTGTTAAATGATGCTTTCATCTGACAGAATTACCCTGAAAGTACCATAAAAACAGGTAAAAACACGTGTTTTTCCCACTGTTTTTGACTGTAATTTGCAGCTTTACCAAGCAGAGTGACCAGAGTGGTGGCCTACTTGGTAGAGCATCCGCTCCACAACCTGGGAGGTCGTGGGTTCAAATCCTGACCGGGTCAGACCAAAGATCATATGAAAATGGTACTTTCTGCCTTCTACCTTGGTGCTCAGCATAATGGAATGGAGAAAGGAAAATGAATGCACAGAGCTACTACAGGACCGAACCCCCACTGTAGCTTTCATTACTTACAGTAGCTGTGTGGCCAAGGGTCAGAGAAACGGAGATAGGCGCTGCCCCATGCACCACATGGTAGAGAATGGGATCAACTTAACTTGCCAAAAGAAATAAATTGCAAATTTGAAACAAAATGTTGTAAATTATTATAAACTTATGTGAAAACGTGACAAGTTCATAAGAAAACAAGAGCACTCTGAGGTGAGTACAACATCCCCTGCCTCTGGTTTCGTTGAAGATCCCAGTACTTACTGACGGAGAGCAGTTTTCAACTTTTCAATATAATTACTGTGGCAGAACCAAATTATGATAAACCATCATCCATGAATATACAACGAAGTATACAACCATAGATGTAGGTCAGGATCCTGAGGTGAACCTGTGTAACAAGGCTGGTGACCCTAGCTTTACTCGCTGTACAGTAATAAGGCATTAGCAATGTTAACATTGACCTCTGACCTCAAAGTCAGCCAATGAGAGTGAAATTGCAAAAAGTGCATCATCAGAGGATAGCAAACCATGGTACCAAGTTTCAAAACAATGCAAACAAAACTTTAGGATGAGTTGATTTTACAAAAGTGGGACAGACGGACAGATAGACCGACCCATAACATAATCCCCCTTCACTCTTCGCCCAAAGGGCTCTTCGACCTCTTTGGGCTTCGACCGTTGGGGGATAAAAAGTGTTGCTATAATAGAGAGACTAAGCCCCACCCTCTCTACTTCCACATATGGGACCTTAAATTGGAAAAATTTTCCATTGAAATGAATGGCAAGAGAGAAATTACCTTTGGGTCCCGATCAAATTTTGCCACGAGTTACACATATTATGTTTGTCAATTTAAGAGATAATATTCCATGTAATTCAAGTTGTCGGCTGTCATATAATAACAGAGTAATATTTAGTTTTTGTTTAAACGATCAGTGGACAACAAACAGTCGTATAGGGACTGGATAGCTTGTTGGGCGTATAGGGAGCTGCTTCGTATAGGGAGCTGCTTCCCCCTCCTGAGTCACCGGACAGTTTGCGAGAATCTCTTCAAAGCCGACCTAAAGTCTTGTTCCATGGCCTCACTAAACTCCTCCCACACCCAAGTTTTTGCTTCTGCAGCCACCCAAGCTGCACTCTGCTTGGCCTGCCAGTACACTTCAGCTGCTTCAGAAGTCCCACAAGCCAACCAAGCTCGATAGGACTCCTTCTTTAGCTTGATGCCCCCTCCTCACCACTGGTGTCCACCACTTGGTTTGGGAGTTGCCACCACAAGATGCACCAACAACCTTGCAGCCACGGCTCTGGGCAGCTGCTTCAACAATGGAGGTGGAGGTCATGACCCATTCAGATTCCATGTCTCCAGACTCCCTCGGAATGTGTTTGAAGTTCTTCCGGAGGTGGGAGTTGAAGACCTCTCGGACAGGGGACTCAGCCACACATTCCCAGCACACCCTCACTATACGTTTAGGTCTACCGGGTCTAAGTGGCATCCGCCCCTGCAATCGGATCCAACTTACCACCAGGTGGTGATCAGTTGACAGCTCTGCACCTCTCTTTGCCCAAGTGTCCAAGACATGTGGTCGCAGGTCTGATGGCACGATAACAAAATTGATCATCGACCTGCGACCTAGGGCGTCCTGGTGCCAGGTGCACATATGGACACCCTTATGCTTGAACATGGTGTTTGTTATGGACAAACTGTGGTTAGCACAGAAGTCCAAAAACTGAACACCACTCGGGTTCAGATCGAGGAGGCTGTTACTCCCAATCACGCCCCTCCAGGAGGCTGTTCCTCCCAATCACACCCCTCCAGGTTTCACTGTCATTGCCTATGTGTGCATTGAAGTCCCCCAGTAGGACAATGGAGTCTCCAAGAGGAGCACCCTCCAGCACCCCACTCAGAGACTCCAAAAAGGGTGGATACTCTGAACCAACATGTGGTGCATAGGCACAAATGATGGTCAGGACTCATTTTCCAACCCAAAGGCAGAGGGAAACTACCTTATCTCCACCGGGGAGAACTCCAGTGTCGAGGTAGCAAGCTGGGGGGATATAAGAATACCCACCCCTGCCTGTCACCTCTCACCCGGGGCAACTCCAGAGTAGGCCAAGCTCCAGCCCCTCTCCAGGAAACTGGTTCCAGAACCAAAGCTGTGCATTGAGGTGAGTCCAACTATATCTAGCCGGTATCTCTCAACTTCACGCACCAGCTCCAGCTCCTTCCCCACCAGAGAGGTGACCTTCCACATCCCAAAAGCCAGTTTCGAAAGCCGGAGAGCAGACCACGAAGGTCTCTGCCTTTGTCTACCACCTGATCCACATAGCACTGGAACATGGTACCTCCTGCAGATGGTGAGCCCACTGGAGGGCGGACCCATGTAACTCCCTCAGGCTGAGCCCGGTCGGGTCCCATGGGCAGAAATCCAGCTATCAGGTGCTAGCCATCGAGCTCCTATCCCAGGCGGGGCCCCGCCAATTTTGTCAAAAGAAAATAAAGAATCTCTCATTTTCCAATTGCTCATTTAATCAATCTGTCAATCTGATTGCTGGGGTCTTTCTGCAACTCCCCCACAGTTGCAGTTTCTGCAACTGTGGGGGTCCTCCCTACAGTTGATAGTGCTATGAGATGACTGTTGTTGTGAAATGGCGCTATATAAATAAAGTTGAATTGAATTGAATTGAATCAAACATGCTGCCATCCCAACTAGACCAGTTTTCAAAACAGGGAGTAAAACTGATATAAACAACTACAGACCATCTTATCTGTCATCTTCAAAATAATTGAAAAATGGGTGGCCACACTATTATGTGAACATCTGAATTATGGAAACACGCCCCTGCACCACGCACAGTTTGGGTTCTGTGCCCACCACTCAACAGAGGCTGCAATGAGCTTGTTCCTAGAGAAAACTAAATCTTTCTTATATAAGTGCAATTGTGTAGGTGCTGTGTTTTCAGATCTGAAGAAGGCATTTGACACTGTTGACCACAACATCCTTTTCACCAAACTTACTCAGGTTAATTTCTCAGAACATGCTATCAAATTGATGAAATCCTATTTAACCAACAGACAGCAATGTGTAATGGTCAACAATGTCAAATCACCATATTTGAAATGTCAAATGGGTGTCCCACAAGGCTCCATACTTGGACCAATATTATTCTCCCTATACATAAATGATCAACCAAATGCATGCAGAAACATTCATATACAAATGTATGCAGACGACACGGTAATATTCACGCCTGCAAAAAACACACAAGAAGCCGCCTGTATTCTTACAACAGCGATGACCCAAATCCATGACTAACTGAATAATTTATGTCTCCTACTAAACCAGGGGTGTACAACCATGTGCCATGGAGAGCCAAGACCCTGCAGGTTTTCTCTTCTACCCAGTCTCTTCAGCAGGTGTTTTCACTTATCAGCAATCAGTGGGAAGAAGTTCACAGAAATCTGCTGTTGAAGACACTGGTTGGAGGTAAAACCTGCAGGGTCTTGGCTCTCCATGGCACATGGTTGGACACCCCTGTACTAAACAGTAAAAAACTGTTTGCATGATGTTCACCAAACAACGATCAAATATTACAAACTCGAACATCTCCTTAAAAGGGAGGAGCTACAATTAGTTGAGGAATTTAAGTACCTCAGCGTGTTTTTAGACTCTTCATTAACCTTTAAAAAATCTAAAAAAAAATCTCAAACATAATCAAATTCAATCTAAGAAATTTTAAACAAATTAGACTATCGCTGACAGTTAAGGCGGCCAAAATGTTTCTGCATGCAATGATCTTCTCACACATCGATTACTGTTTCACCAACTGGTCACTCACTGGTATAACCATAATCAAACCCACTGAATCTTTATACAAAAAAGCCATAAAAATCTTTGACAAGAAAGATCCCACATATCATTGCTGTAACATTTACAAGAAATACAATCTTCTGTCTTGAAAATTATAAAACTCTCAAATTTGCCTGTTCAATTTATAAAATATTAAATGGCTATGCACCCCCCCCTCCTGGGAGAAAATGTTAAACTGAGAACTGTCACTGGTACAACCACCAGAGTAATCACTAGAGGAGACTGTGAGGTCCCCCACAGATGCACCACATTTGCTCAATCTGTGCTATCAGTGAGGGGCACCAAGATCTGGAATAACATACCACCTGCAATCAGAGAACGTACTACACTAAACACTTTTAAGACTCATTGTAAAAATTGGCTTTTAGGCTGCATCTCCACCAAATGCGTTTTTTCCACTCTGGGTGGGTATTTTCCATTTATTCTCTATCTAGTCCAGCGTTTACATTGCTGAGCGCCCTCGGCACAGAAACGCTCTCAGCGGTGGCTGTTTTTTGTTGCGGTGCTCAGGGTGCTCAGAGCTGAAAAAGTTCAACTTTTCAGAGACTGCAGCTGAGCTTGTCAATGTCAGACCTAAGCAGCCGATCAGAACTGCTGCATGGCCGGGACATAGGACACCAGTACTAGTCTGTACTCAGACTCCTGCTTTCCGTACCATCATATTTCATATCCAGAACTGCTAGAAAACGTTTCCTGTCCATTGTTATTTATAGACTGCTATTAAAAAAAAAATCAGTAGAAAGTCTGACAATAGGAAATGCGGAAGTGCTGAGCTGAGAGTGACAAGCTGTTGCTGGGATACAGGGCACAAACTTTTTTTTCCCAGAGCGCTGTGCACAAACGCTGAAAAAAAAAAATGCTCAGGGTGGTCGGGCGACAAAAAACGCATTTGGTGGACACGCAGCCTTAAACAACCAAAACTGTACCTATAACTAGTGGTTGTTCTGCAGCATGCGCATATATATATATGTGTGTGTGTGTGTGTGTGCCTGTGCGACACACACATATGCCCCACCTCTTGTTTCTTACTGTCTCTTGTTGCTGTGAGGTGCTTGGGTGCATGTGTGTGTGTACGCATACACAGCATTTCACTCGTGTGACATTTGAATGTTTTGTTTTGTAGCACCTTAACTCTGCACTTTAGCATATCCACTTTGTACAGTTTCAATGCAGTTGTTCTGCTCGTGTATGATTGTTTGTTTGTGTATTTCCGTGGCCTGCCGGGGATGGAAGGTCCCATTGTGAAAGCAGAGGGGGCAGGGCTTAGGCTCTCTATAACAAAGACAGAGGCGTGAGCCTAGAGGGACTATGGGTAACTCAGTCCACCTACCTGTTCTCAGGTGTGTTGGTGGATTCTGTTCTGAGGCTGCTGTGACGGTGAAGTTTGGGCTGAGAACGGGTTCTACGGAGGGACTGTTTCAGTCGCCGGGACAGGAAACCCTGCAGGAAACAAACAGGAAGTTACTGTTTACAACAATAAAATAATAATAATAATAATGATAATAATAATAATGACAATAATGATAATGATAACAATAGAAGCATGGATGGATGATAATAATGCATCAGATTTATATAGTGCTTCATCATAGACACTCAAAGACACTTTATAAATAGATACATTATTCATTCACTCCAGACAGACAATGGTAGTGGTAAGCTACTACTGTAGCCACAGCTGCCCTGGGGCAGGCTGACAGAAATGTGGCTGCCAATCGGCACCACCGGCCTCTCTGGCCACGACCGAACATTTATACACATTCATACCCAGTGTTATGGACACTGGAAGCAAGGTGGGTAAAGTGTCCTGTCCTGGGACACAACAGCAGGATATCAGGGGAGAACAGGATTCAAACCGCCAACGATCCAGTTATTGGACAAATTGCTCTACCTCCTGAGCCACTGCCGCCCATAATAATAATATTGATAATATGGTTGCAACTGCCTACTCGACACTGATTCGAAAGAATGCAGCGGAAGTGTCATGAAGCTGTGTATTGAGGGCTGCTTCAGCACACCCACAGTCATGTGACCACAGCCTCGTCATGTCACATGACGTGACTCGAGGTCTTGAGGAAAGTTTGAGAGTGTTGGGCGTTTCAATACGTCAAGGATTTAAAAGGGGTCTGAAGCAGATTTTTTTGTCATTAATACATTGGCTATTTGAATATAAGTCAGGGAGAGTATTACGGAAGTTAGGCTTAGGTTTAGGTTCAGTCACATTAAACAAAAAACACATTACGTTTACTAAATATTACACAGACACATGCACACAGATTGATACCATAACACAACACACACTACAGCTCCTTCAGAACTCTGCAGCCTGGATCATCACTCACACTCCATCCACAGAACACATCACCCCTGTCCTTCAGCATCTTCACTGGCTCCCAGTAAAGGACAGAATAAACTTCAAGATACTGCTCCTCACCTTCAAAGCCCTTCATAACCTGGCCCCGCCATACTTGCCTGAACTCCTCCACGTCACCCTGAGCTGCTCTCTCAGGTCTTCCTCTTCTCCTCACCTAACCGTTCCTTCTGCCCGCCTCATCACTATGGGAAATAGAGCCTTCAGTCGGTCTGCTCCCTGACTCTGGAACTCACTCCCACCAGACATCCGCAACATTGACTCTCTTCCATTATTTAAATCCAGACTCAAAACTCATCTGTTTATACAAGCTTATTCTCTTTGATAATCTACCTTTTAATTCACTGTTTTGAGTTTGTTAACGAAGCTTATTACATTTTAAATCTGTTTTTAATGTTTTAATGCTCTTTTGTAAGGTGACCTTGGGGGTTGGAAGGTGCCTGGAAATAAAATGTATTATTATGATTGTTATTATTATTTACACAAACACACTAGACATATAGGATAGGCTTATAGAGATACAGTGGGGAAATCAGTATTGAAGACGTCAACAGGGAGAAACTGAACATCACCTTGTGTCTAATAATCCAGCGTCAGCGTGGAAAGGAATCCAGCACATAACAAACCTCAAGAGCAGTGGTAATTCACTGATTGGGACAAGTGCATCACTAGCTGAGAATCTCAACCATTTCTTTGCTAGATTTGAACGACCAGACATCAGTGACCCTTCTTTGCTGGACTCTTCTTCCCACACCCTCATTCTACACACACAGGATGTAAAAATTCTTGAGCGCTGTGAATGATAAAAAAGCACCAGGCCCAGACGGGATCACAGGCAGAGTTCTCAAAGACTGTGCCCACCAATTTAGGGAGGTGCTCACTGATATTTTCAATCTCTCCCTGTTGCATGCTTCAGCTCTGAGCTGCTTGAAAACTACCACCATCATCCCTGTGCCCAAACAGACCAACAACAGCTCCCTGAATGACTACAGACCAATCGTCTTGACACCTATTATTTCTAAGTGCCTTGAAAGGTTAGTCCTGAGCCACATTAAATCCACCCTGCCTACCACCATCGATCAGCACCAGTATGCATACAGGGCTAACAGCTCCACTGCGGATACTGTAAACACGGCTCTTCACGCTGCAATGACCCATCTAGAGCAGAAGGAAACATGTGCGGACGTTGTTTGTGGATTACAGCTCAGCCTTTAACACAATCATTCCCAGTAGGCTGGTCATGAAATTGGAGGATCTTGGTCTGAGCAATCATCTTTGCAAGTGGATCAAAGATTTTCTCTGCAATCGGTCTCAGAGTGTGAAGCTTGGTACATACAGCCGTGGACAAAATTGTTGGTACCCCTCTGTTAATGAAAGAAAAACCCACAATGGTCACAGAAATAACTTGAATCTGACAAAAGTGGTAATAAATAAAAAGTCTATGAAAATTAACCAATGAAAATCAGACAACTCTTTTGAATTGTGGTTCAACAGAATTATTTTAAAAATCAAACTCATGAAACAGGCCTGGACAAAAATGATGGTACCCTTAACTTAATACTTTGTTGCACAACCTTTTCAGGCAATCACTGCAATCAAACCATTTCTGTAACTGTCAGTGAGACTTCTGCACCTCTCAGCAGGTATTCTGGCCCACTCCTCATGAGCAAACTGCTCCAGTTGTCTCAGGTTTGAAGGGTGCCTTCTCCAGACAGCATGTTTCAGCTCCTTCCACAGATGTTCAATAGGATTTAGATCAGGGTTCATAGAAGGCCACTTTAGAATAGTCCAATGTTTGGCTCTTAGCCATTCTTGGGTGTTTTCAGTTGTGTGTTTTGGGTCATTATCCTGTTGCAAGACCCATGACCTGCGACTGAGACCAAGCTGTCTGACACTGGGCAGCACATTTCTCTCTAGAATACCTTGATAGTCTTGAGATTTCATTGTACCCTGCACAGATTCAAGACACCCTGTGCCAGATGCAGCAAAGCAGCCCCAGAACATAACAGAACTTCCTCCATGTTTCACAGTAGGGACAGTATTCTTTTCTTGGTATGCTTCATTTTTGCATCTGTGAACATAGTGTAGCACTGATGTGCCTTGCCAAAAAGTTCCAGTTTTTTCTCGTCTGTCCATAAGACATTCTCCCAGAAGCTTTGTGGCTTGTCAACATGCAGTTTGGCAAATTCCACTCTGGCTTTTTTAGGATTTGTTTTCAACAGTGGTGTCCTTCTTGGTCGTCTCCCATGAAGTTCACTTTGACTCAAACAACAACGGATGGTGCGATCTGACACTGATGTACCTTGACTTTGGAGTTCACAATGTGTTTAGAGGTTGTTCTGGGCTCTTTTGTTACCATTCGTATTATCCGTCTCTTCCATTTTTCATCAAGTTTCCTCCTGCGGCCACGTCCAGGGAGGTTGGCTACAGTCTCGTGGATCTTAAATTTCTGAATAATTGACTTCTCCAGTGCTTTCAACACCATCCAACCAATGATCCTGAAGGACAAGCTGCTGTGCGCAGGGGTGGACCAGCACCTGTCATCATGGATCCTGGACTACCTCACTAACTGGCCACAGTTTGTGAGAACTCGGGACTGTGTGTCCGACACGATCATTGATAGCACGGGGGCCCCCCAGGGAACAGTTTTGGCTCCCTTCCTGTTAACCCTTTATACTGCGGACTTCTCACACAACACAACACACTGCCATCTACAGAAGTTCTCTGACGACTCTGCGATCGTCGGCCTCATCTCTGACGGAGATGAAGCTGAGTACAGAGGACTTATCCAGGACTTCGTGGACTGGTGCCATCGGAACTGCCTCCAGATCAACGCGAGGAAAACTAAAGAGCTGGTGGTGGACTGCCGCAGGCAAGGTCAACCCCTCACAGCACCAGTAAACATACAGGGAACAGACATTGAGATGGTGACATCCTATAAGTACCTGGGTGTTCATTTGAACAATAAACTAGACTGGTCACACAATACCGACGCACTCTACAAGAAGGGACAGCGCAGGCTGTTCCTACTGAGGAGACTCAGGTCTTTTGGTGTACAAGGGGCGCTGCTGAAGACATTCTACGACACGGTGGTGGCATCAGCCATCACTTTTGGAGTGGTCTACTGGGGCAGTGGCATTACAGCAGCCGATAGGAAGAGACTGAACAAACTGATCAAGAAAGCTAGCTCTGTCCTGGGGCAGCGCCCTGACCCAGTGGAGGAGATAGGAGAGTGAAGGACGGTGGCTAAACTGTCATCTCTGCTGGAGTCCGAGTTCCACCCTATGCAGGACATACTGAACGCCCTGAGGAGCTCATTCAGCAGCAGACTACATCATCCTTGGTGTGCGACCAAGAAGTTTCGCAGGTCCTTCCTACCTACGGCTGTCAGATTGTATAACCTAAGCAGGGCTGCGCGCAGAGATAGCAAAAAAACGTGACAACCTAATAGTATTGAATGCAAAAAATGCAGCAGACTTACACAATGGTCCCCTCCGGTATACAACTAGGACAATATCGGTCGCTACGGAGGGTGACAATATGCATGGGTACATATTCATACTATGTAGGATAACTAAGTAGACGGTTATTCAATTCAATTCAATTCAACTTTATTTATTTATTTTTTGTTACTTATTTGTACCCGTAGGTAGACTTGGTTTGCAGTCTGGTGACAAGCCACCGGCTGCTGGTCGCTGCGTGCGCGAGCGCCCTAAACCTACATGTTTTTTTTTTGGTGTGCGGGAGGAAACCGGAGAAATCCCGGAGTAAACCCGCGCAACACGGGGAGAACATGCAAACTCCACACAGCTCACTGTTGGTCGGGGGCTGGGATCGAACCCACGATCTCATGATCCCCGCGATCCCCCGGCCGAGGGTAAAACTGTGCTGCCACAGTGCTAAACCACTGCGCCACCGTGCAGCCCATATAGCGCCATTTCACAACAACAGTCATCTCATAGCACTATCAACTGTAGGGGAAACCCCCACAGTTGCAGAAAGACCCCAGCAATCAGGCGATCCCCTGTGAGCAAGCACTTGGCGACGGTGGAAAGGAAAAACTCCCTTTTAACAGGAAGAAACCTCCAGCAGAACCAGCCTCAGGGAGGGGCAGTCATCTGCTGCGACTGGTTGGGGAGTGAGGGGACAGAGAAGATGAAAAGAACAGACATGTAGAGAGCAAACAGCACGATGGGGACTCAATCTATGGGAGAGAACAAACAAATGTTAATGACCAGCAAAAAAAATATTTCATTGAGAGTGAGGAAAGGAGTGAGGCCCAGTGCATTACTGGAGGTCCCCCGGCTGACTAAACCTATTAGCAGCATAACTAAGTTCGTCCATGGATGGCAGGCAGTCGATGGCATCAAGGGCTGACGGTGTCACGGTGTTCTGTCTAGAGTAGAGGTCGGAGTAGTGTTCCACCCATCTCTCCATCTGCTTGTTCTTCTCTGTGATCATCTCCCCAGTGGAAGATTTGAGGGGGGCCGTCTTGCTCTGAGCCGGACCAAGTGCTTTCTTGATGCCATCGTACATACCACGGATGTTCCCTGTTATGGCAACGGTTTGAATGTCTTGGCTGAGCCGAGTCCAGTACTCGTTGGCACAGCGCCGAGCAGTCTGCTGAACTTTGCTTCTCGCAGCCCTGAGAATCTGGAGATTCTTCTCGTTTGGGTACTTCTTGTACTCAGCAAGTGCTGAGCGCTTGGCTTCAATGACGGGGGTCATCTCGGTCAACTTGGCATCAAACCAGTCCAGTGACTTCGAAGTCTTCCTCCCAAAGGTAGCCAAGGCTGTGCGGTAGATGGTGTTTCGCAGCTCTTCCCACTTCTGCTTTGCAGATTCTCCTCCTTGTGGTACACCAAGTTCCTTCTCAAAGGTGGAGGCAAACTGCTCAACAAGTTCTGGTTGGGCCATCTTGCTGGTGTCAATCCATGCCTTTCCAGGTTGTCTAGCACGATGGAATTTCTTCAGCTACAGCTTGACCTTGCAACACACCAATGAATGGTCTGTGTCGCAATCTGCACTCTGGAACGAACGGGTGATTAGCACGTTCTTCAGTGAGGTGCGCCTGGTCAGGATCAAGTCTAGCTGGTGCCAGTGCTTTGAGCGCGGATGTTGCCAGGAAACCTTGTGTTGGGGCTTGGTCTTGAAGAACGAGTTTGTGATGCACAGATCGTGATACGTGCAGAACTCGAGCAGCCGCTCTCCGTTGTCGTTCATTCTGCCCACGCCAAAAGGTCCAAGACAGGAGGGCCAGGAGTCGTGGTCAGCACCCACTCTGGCATTGAAGTCTCCAAGGAGAATGAGTTGTTCAGAGTTGGGGATGATCCTGACAGTTGTTGTGAGATTAGTAGAACTCGTCTTTTGCCTCTGGTGTGGCTGTCTGTGTTGGGGCATACACACTGACGAGGGTGACTGGGCCTTGAGTGGTGTTCAGGTGGAGGGTGAGGAGTCGTGCAGAGCCAGTGCTGCCCGGTTCCACCCTCTTCAGCAAAGTGTTCTTCACTGCGAAGCCCACTCTGTGTTCCCTGTGTTCGTCACTGCCCTTTCCCTGCCAGTAGAACGTGTAGTCCTTCTCTCTCAGTGTGCCTGCATCAGCTAACCGTGTTTCCTGGAGAGTGGCGATATCCACTCCCAGTCTCTTCAGCTCATTATTGATGATGGCAGTCTTCCTGGTGTCGTTGATGTCCTTGAGGTTAGCAGCGAGTCCTGTCATCATAGTGCAGACGTTCCAAGTTCCCAGTTTTAGAGTTGGTCTCTTTTGTTTTATTGTCTTGCCTGGTGCGAAGGTTCTCAGCCTGCTGTTTGGATTTCTCCTTATCCCCATGCACCCAATGAGGAAAGCAAGCTGTGGCGGGACAACACCTTATTGGCTGGGGGCTGCCCAGCTTGAGGCGGGTGGTAGCTGTCCAGTGAGATATGATGATCCCTCCCACCGTCGGGAACAACCCCTGGCGCCACGCTCTACGCCAATTGAGCAGTGGCTTATAACCGGTAACTGTCATTCCCCGTGTTTTGTCTACGCCAAAGGCAAAGCTGGAGTGTCCTCTCCAGTGATCCGGTGTTCTACCTTCCAGCGTTGGGCATTGGTAGGATTCAAGCCTGGGCAGGAAGATATGGAGGACAAGATGTTGCCCATGCAGCATGTCCCCCCTCTCCACGTCTCTGATGAATCCAAAGGAACAGCAGGGCTGCTACAGTTTGGCACCAGCGCCGTTGCAGGAGCTGCCAGAACGATGTTGAGCACAACATAGAACTGCCTTAGGGGCTCCGACTCCGGATTTTTCCTCAGGGTTGACTCCCAAAGCCTTTCCCGTGACCGGGTATGCCGCAAGGCAGCAGAGGTTTGAAATCAGGGTTTACCTTCCCCTAGATGGGCTACCTTCCCAGGTTGACGAGCCACCATCTACCCGAAGCATCTGGTTTTAAGGCGCCAGAGATCCGCCCTCGCCCCTTCTATTAGTAAAAGCAGTTCCGCCGGGCTTAGAGACTAAACCACACGGGCAGGCTAGGAGTTGGACTTAGTTGCCAGAGGCTTTTCGAGACGCACGCCATAAGGAGCATTTTATGAGCACTGGGAGCTTAACCCCAGTGCCGCTCCTGGCTATGACAACCTTGGAATGTGTATGACTGTCCATTATTGACTTAAGGTTGGTGTATGTCCGTTCTTGGGCGTTTCGGGGGGAGTGATGTGGCGTAACATTATGTAGCTCACATATTCCTTGGCAGAGACCCAGACATGAGGGAACTTGGAGCTCGCACTGTGTATTGACATCACGCCTCATACGGACATTGAGTTTGGACCCCCTGCGGACTAGAGACAAATTGAGAAGATCTGAGAGTGGACCTGAAGAGACGGTCTGACTCCTAGGGTCAGACAGAGAAGCCGAGAGGACAATAGGAGGATTAGTTATGAATGGAATTCTGTGTTTGATGTGAATGTGTTTTGTGTCTGGTGTTACAGTATAAAGGTATGTGGTTTACCCCAGCTCACCCTCTTCATTCCCTGACTGAGAGAGGAGCTGTAGGCTTGAGATGGAATAAACCAATACTGAAAAATCATTCAGTCTCTTCATTTCAAGTTTCCTACAGTAAGCTTATTTTTATATCTTTTATATTTGATCTCAGCCTCCACTGTTCTGCACTTAATGAATTGTTACCTCCGCCAAAGGGGAGGTTATGTGATCACCGGCGTTGGTTTGTCTGTTTGTCTGTTTGTTAGCAAGGTAACTCAAAAAGTTATGGACGGATTTTCATTAAATTTTCACAGATTGTCAGAAATGGGGTATCCTACAGATGATTACATTTTGGGGGTGATCCGGATCACCGTCCACAACAAAACCGCCATTACGCAAAATGCCATTTTCGTCAATAACTACTGAACCACTAATCCTATCATTGTGAATCCAATTGCTTGTCATATATTTTCATGGTCAAGGAATCTGAAAACGTACACACAAACACTGTATGGGGGAAACTGTGGCTGCCATTACGGAAAATGCCATTTTCGTGAATAACTACTGAACCACTAATTCTATCATTGTCAATCCAATTGCTCGTCATATGTTTTCATGGTCAAGGAATCTGAAAACGTACACACAAACACTGTATGGGGGGAAATGTGGCGCTAAACCGCCATTACGGAAAATGCCATTTTCGTCAGTAACTACTGAACCACTAATCCTATCATTGTGAATCCAATTGCTTGTCATATATTTTCATGGTCAAGGAATCTGAAAACGTACACACAAACACTGTATGGGGGAAACTGTGGCTGCCATTACGGAAAATGCCATTTTCGTGAATAACTACTGAACCACTAATCTTATCATTGTCAATCCAATTGCTAGTCATATGTTTTCATGGTCAAGGAATCTGAAAACGTACACACAAACACTGTATGGGGGGAACTGTGGCGCTAAACCGCCATTACGGAAAATGCCATTTTCGTCAATAACTACTGAACCACTAATCCTATCATTGTCAATCCAATTGCTTGTCATATGTTTTCATGGTCAAGGAATCTGAAAACGTACACACAAACATTGTATGGGGGGGAACTGTGGCCGCCATTATGGAAAATGCCATTTTCGTGAATAACTACTGAACCGCTAATCCTATCATTGTCAATCCAGTTTCTAGTCATATGTTTTCATGGTCAAGGAATCTGAAAACGTACACACAAACACTGTATGGGGGGAACTGTGGCCGCCATTACGGAAAATGCCATTTTCGTGAATAACTACTGAACCACTGCTTGTCATATGTTTTCATGGTCAAGGAATCTGAAGACTGTATGGGGGAAACTGTGGCGCTTGGCGGAGGTCTGCGCTCTCCGAGTGCTTTTCTAGTTTATATAATGTACAGTATTCTTCTTTTTACAAGCATTTATTAACCCCTTGGTGACCCAAGGAATATTTTTCTTTTGTTGTCTGTCACTGTATTGTTTTATAGGACAGTTTTTATTGTACAATGATTGAAATATTTGTAAAAATTTATCATATGCTTTATTTATATCATTTTCATCATAAACTATCTTCCAGTCTTGTATTAATAATTCCTTTGTCAGTAAATACATAGATTCTTCGTTTCTTATTCTTTTATATTTAATATTTTTGGTATACTTTTTCTTCCTATAATCACATTGATAGACAACAAAAATCGGCAGGTGGTCACTGATATCGTTCAATAAAAGCCCACTCCTGATATTATTTTCCATAATGTTTGTGAATATGTTATCTATTAGTGTGGCACTGTGTGACGTGATTCTGCTAGGTCCGGTAATTGTTGGATGTAAGCCCATACTGTACATTGTGCTGATAAATTCTTCTGTCAAACTATGTTGTTTTGAATTCATCAGATCTATATTGAAATCCCCACAGAGGAACATAACTTTATGAGTTAGTTTTACAGACATTTTTTCCATCCAGTCCTTAAATAAGTCAATGTTTGATCCAGGTGTTCTATATACACAGCTCACTACTATATTCTTCACATAATACTTGGTCATTTTACTTTACCAACAAATCCGTTGAATGTAATGTCATTTAATCTGAGTCTAATCATTAAAACTGTTAATGGTATATGGAAGTTTCTGTTGATTTCGTTTCCTGTGTCTGTTTCTAAAGTCACCCAGTAGAATTCATGAATATTTGAGACTGATTGATTGAAGGTATAAAGACTAGTTATTAATAAATTGTCCAAGCTTGTGGACTGGTGCCCCAAAAACGAGTTTTTCCTGTGTGTGTGTGGACTCAGAGTAAACCTCCATTTCCACATACACCTCTAGGTATAAATTAAAAAATCTTTGTACCTTATAATTAAATGTTGCTACATCAGGTATTTAAACTCATCTACTTTCACTACCTCTACTCCTTCCATCTTCACCGTTATACCTGCCTTCCTCTCATTCACACTCATGTACGTATATAAGATGGCGGCAGCACGTTCACACACAGCGGCTAGACGCTCCAGACTACTTCACTCGTTTTTGTGTTTTTCTGCCTTTTTCTGTGTTCCTTCTGTGACGGATTAATAGAAGAGAATAGAATAGAATAGGCTTTACTGTCATTGTACAGCTGTACAGCACAATGAAGTTGTGGGTGCTCCACCAGGCTACTGCACAATAAAGGAAGTAAGAAGAATTTGAAAATAAAACAGTTAACAAGACACACAGTTAACCATCTGACTGAAGTAAAAATAAAATAAAAGTAAAAATAACAAATAGCCCATAGGTATATATACACAGGTGCAGTAGTGGCTTCACGGGTGGAACCATGTACATAAGAGTGTGGAGTGCAGAGCACATAATAGATTAAAATGGCCCAAGGATTACGGAAAACATGTACAGTCGTGATTTCATGGATGGGTCAATATACAAGAAAGTGAGGAGTGCAAAGACAGGTGAGTTACAGTGATAATTAAAAGGTCCTCAGTTCTGAGCATGTGAGCATTCAGAGGGAGGGGGGGTGAGGCCTCTGACTGTTCTCCAGGAATTTCTTGGCATTTGTCGCCAACTTACCTCCGACATCTTCAGTGCTCATTCCAGTAATCACTGCCACATCCCTGAGGACGCCCCATGGTTCGTTATCAGGCCCCACAAACAGTGTAGACAACGAGAGAGAAAGCAGAAACCAGTCTGCAGGGCTGGCCTCCGTGCTCAGCTGCACAAACTATACACCAAACCACTGTTATCTTCAATTTTTCTCACCAGCACCAGATCCCTCGCCAACAAAATGGATGAGCTGCAAACGGAGATCACTTACAATCGCTACATCCGGGACTATTGTATTCTGATTGTGACCGAGTCATCACTGAACCCACACATTCCTGTCACCGCTGTGGAATTACCTGGCCAAACTACACACCGTTTTGACCGCAACACTGATTCTGGTAAGGGAAGGGGGGAGGACTCTGTGTTTATGTGCTTCAGACAGTGTAAAAACAGCAGAATAATTCATAGCCACTGTTCACTGTACTTAGAGGCCATGTGGGGATTTGGCATTTGAGGCTTGCTGCAGCCTGTGCCGGGGAGGTTGGGGGTGATGACGTCAGGTGAGCTATGGCCAGTGGATATTGTGCTGTGTTCCTTAACAAAGTTAGCTCAGTGTTAAGTTCAACATGGCTCCGGTCTCACGTTATTCAGTCATTACATTTTGGCAACAAGAATAAACCATGGGAGCATGCATTAAACCGCCACCTCCATTTTTGCAGTCTCCGGGTATGCCAACTATACCATGGTGCCGCTGGTGGGAGACGTTCGAGGTGTATGTTGCCGCAGCCGGGCTGAGCGGCGCCGACAAAGAGAGACTGAGGAGTCTACTCGTTCACTGCCTTGGTGAGGAGGGCCAAACGGATATTTTTCACGCTGGGTGGCAAGGGCTCACTGAAGGAATTTTTGGACTTAATGGACTATTTCTTTATGGATCATTCCAACATCACGGCACGAAGGTATAAATTGTTTGACTGCCAGCAGCGAGTTGGTGAGTCCACCCATTGCTTCATTATGGAACTCCGTAGCCTAGCAAGAGAGTGCGCCTTTGGGTTGTTGAGGGGGAACTAGTCTGGGACAAGCTAGCGAGGGACGGGTGGCTCAAAGACAAGCTAACGCTGACTACGGACATCTTCGTGCTGGAGAAAGTGATTGAACTGACTAGGCAGATAGAGTCCGCTGCCCAGCTAGGCCTGCCAGTGCTAGCTAAAAAGAACCTAGCCACCCAAGTTTTCCCTCCAAGTCTGGCTGCTAGCAATGTAGCTAACACTTTGGGGCGGACCCCCAAAAGACAGCGGACTGTGGCACAGGCAGGAGCGGGGGATAGGGGTCTGTGTGATGGCTGTGGCTCCCCTCGTCACCGGGCGGGCTTGTCCACCTGCCCCGCCAGAGAGAAGAAGTGCTATAACTGTAGCCATTCTAATCACTGGGCCAGGGCCTGCACCACAACTGTTAAACCATTGGCGGCCAAGCTCAAAAGTATGACACAGGTGTGTGTAGTGGGTGCCAAGAAGGGACCATTAAAGTGGTACATCCTGCAGCTAGATGGAGTTGATGTGCCGCTTATGGTGGACTCAGGAGCCGATAAGTCCATACTAAGCGCAGCTACATTGAAACGACTTTTCCCGGGCAAAAACATCAATGCAGGGGCAGAGAAAATGTTTGGGTACGGTCACGCTGAAACTGAAATGGTGGGCACTGTCAGCTTCTCTGTGAAATGTGGGATAATGATTGTTCCCGCATTCACCTTCCAGATTTTGTGCCAGGGGGCCGACTTGCTGGGAATCGATCTGCTGGGTGAACTGGGACTCTCCATCACGGACCCAGAGGGCTCATCGGTGCTGACAGTGTTCCCCGAATGGCATGTCTGCTGGCCGGCGTTGTTCGTGGGCCTTGGATGTATTAAGGCATTCTACCACCGCCCGCTAATCAACCCAAGTGTGACACCAAAAATCCAACCATTACAGTGGTTTCCCCTTGCTCTGCAGGACAATGTCACAGCGGAACTAAACAGACTGCTCGAAGCTGGCATCATCAAGACAGTGGACGCTTCACCCTGGATATCGAACAGTGTGGTGGCCGGGAAGAAGACGGGTGGCATCCGGCTGTGTATTGATCTTAGGATGGTGAATAACGCGATTGTTCAGGACAAATATCCGCTCCCCACGATGGAAGAACTTACTGCAGCATTCAGCGGCTCAAGGATGTTCACAAAGCTGGATCTCCACCGGGATTATCTACAGGTGCCTCTTCAGTCAGCCAGCAGGAACCTGACAGCGTTCGTGACCCACATGGGCGTTTTCGGGTACACCCATATGCCTTTTGGTCTGAGCTCAGTGCCTAGCTGCTTTCAGAAGATCATGTCTGAGGCCCCCTGCATTTGAACGTGGAGGCAGTCCTGCGTCTCCTAGATCCCATGACACCCGCACAAATTTCCTCATTCTTGGGCATGGTGAAGTTTTACGAATGTTTTATTCCCCATTATTCAGAGACAATCAAATCATTTCGGGCTTTTCTGAAACAGGTTGCACCGTGGCAGTGGACCCAGGCTAGCTCAGTGGCGGTCACTAGGCTGAAGTCCCAACTCACCTCCCCTCCAGTGTTGGCCCACTTTGATCCAAAATAGCTGACTTTTGTGACCCATGATGCGTCTGGTTCAGTGGTGGGGGCAGTTATGCCTCAGGTGCAAGATGGTACCGAGCGCCCAGTGGCACTCGCGTCGAGGTCTCTTTCAGCGGCTGAACAGAAATATGCCGTGGATGAGAGGGAGGCACTCGCCTGTGTTTGGGCATGTGAATGGTGGCACATCTATCTCTACGGGTGCCACTTCACCCTGCGAACGGACCACCAGGTGCTGACAACACTGCTGGAGATGACAGGCTTGGGACACACACCCATGTGGATCCACAGGTGGACGGAGTGGCTGAGGGCCTATAACTTAACCCTTCTGTGGGTGCTCGGCTAGGATGCATTGGAGGCCCAAATACCTTGAGGACTTTGTCCTGAAAGCAGCTTTAGCCAATGTGTGCTGGGAATGGGCAGCAGAAAAATCCGCCCCAACATGGGAGGGTATCCTGGTAGCCTACCCAGGTGCCTATTTAGTTAATTAGTTTTGCTGTTCTGCGTATTTAAAAAAAAAAGCTGTCTATGTTGCATGGATTCTAAGGGGTCCATCCTACGTATATGTGAGTTATTTATGGGGGATTTCCATGTTTTGTAAGGGGGGGGATATTGTGTGGGGATTTGGCATTTGGGGCTTGCCGTAGCCTGTGCCGGGGATTGGGGGTGATGACGTCAGGCGGGCTACGGCCAGTGGATATATTGTGCTGTGTTCCTTAATAACGTTAGTTTGGTGTTCAGTTCAACATGGCTCCGGTCTCACGTTATTCAGACATAACACATCTTCCCCGCAAACTAACTGCAATAATTTTAACAGCCGTTTACGTTCCTCCCGACACTAACGTTCGTTTAGCACTCAATCACCTCCAGCACATTGTCAGCAGGCAGCAAAGAGATCACTATGACGCAGTCCACATTACTGCAGAGGATCTTAACAAAGCATGCTTAAAGACTGGACTCCCCAAATTCTACCAACATGTTAAGTGTCCCACAAGAGGGGAAAGAACACTGGATCATGTTTACAGCAACATTAAGCACGCCTACAAAGCCACCCCCCTCCCCCACCTTGGACAATCAGACCATCTCTCTCTGCTTCTTTTTTTTTTTTTATTTGTTTATTTGTCAGGGACAGTGCAATAAACAGACAAAAAAGAAAAGCTGATGTGTTGCACAGGGAGTGTATAGCATTAAGCTAGTTTGCAACTCTTGTCCCTGGATGGGCTTTAGAGAAAAGAAACTGAGAAAAAGAGAAAAAGATGAAGAAAAAACAAAATGAAAACAGTATAAACATTATCCACATACATCAATGCAAACAAAATTATAAATACATAATATAAAAACCTGATTCACATTTGCCTGTTACAGTAAAATGCCTGTTAAACATTTGCCTTCTCTTCTTCACTCTCACCCTGCAGACAATCAATTCATACATGGGTACATTCTTGTTTACTTTTCAGCCAGTTTTTAACCTTTGTAATAAATGTTTTAAAATCCGTTATTATTTTAATTTCATTTGGCATTGTGTTCCAGATGTGACTGCCCTTTATAGAGAAAGCTGTTTGTCCAAATGTGGTTCTGCGGTGGAATATTTTACAGTTATTGTTAACAGAACTCCTGGTGGCTCTGCTGCTGTCCTGTCTTTGGATGAAACCAGCAAGTGGCTCTAGCGCTGATTTATGGAAATATTTAAAAATTAATTTCAGAAAACAAAGGTCAATGAAACTCTCAAAACTCAGTAGATTATATTTTTTTAGAATATAAAAATGATGCCACCTAATGGGCTTTTTATCCAGAATTTTTAGAATTTGATTATATAATGAATCTATATGTTTTATTGTAGAAGGAGCTGCTTGAGCCCAAACTGTCAGACAGTATGATATATGCGAAAAAACCATAGAATGCATATACAGTACGGCTGCTTGGTGTGGTATGTAATGTCTAATTAATTTAAAGCAATTCAATTTTTTTTTTACTGTTTTAGAAATCTTCTTTATGTGAAGATTAAATTTGAGTTGAGGATCTAGTACAATGCCAAGGTATTTGAATTCTGTAACTGAACTGATGTCTTGATCATGTATATTAACTTTAAAATGTTGCAGGTTACATTTTTTGATTGAAAAGTACATTGAAACTGTTTTCTGAAGGTTCAGCAGTAGGTGGTTCTGGAAGAGCCACTCTTGGACATCAACCATGCTTGAAGACAGGACGTCTGCAGCCTGTGCTGGAGTCTTGGCAGCTGTGTAAATAACTGCATCATCTGCATAAAGTTGACATGTTGCAGCTGAGCAGTGTAGCGGAAGGTCATTAATAAAAAATGACCTAAAAAAATGACCTTCTAATTCCTGCCTACACCCCCCCCCTTAGGAATAGTCCACCCCCCACACCAAACAAACAATTAATACCTGGCCTGAAAACGCTCTCCTCCAGCTACAAGACTGCTTTGCCTGCACTGATTGGAGCATCTTTGAACAGCAGGACCTGGACTCCTATACCGAGTCTGTCCTCTTCTACATGAGATGCTGTGTAGAAAATGTGACAGTCACCACATCTGTGTATTTCCAAACCGCAAACCCTGGATGAGCAGTGAAGCCCAGGCTCTCATCAGGGCCTGTAACTCAGCCTTCAACCAGAGGGACAGCTCTCTGTACAGCACTGCCAGAGCCAACCTGAGAAGAGGCATAAAACTTGCAACGAGGAGGAAGGTGGAGGGCTTCCTGTGGCAGCTGTGGTGCAGGTGTAGTGTGGCCGACTACTGATCAGAAGGTCAGGGGTTTGATTCCCACTCTGTCTGCAGTCTGCATGTCGAAGTGTCCTACAGCAAGACACTGAACCCCAAGTTGCTCCTGGTGGGTCAGGCCAGTGCCGGTGTATAGCAGCTTCGGCGCCATCAGTGTGTGAATGGGTGGATAGCAGGATCTGTAAAGCGCTTTGGTCACCTACAGATGAGAAGAAGCGCTACATACCTGAACACCATATACCATTTACAGACAACAGTCCCTGACAGATGTGGAAAGGCATCCAGGCCCCCACCAACTACAGGGGCCAGGGCCCCCCAACATTGGACAGCAGCTTCACTTTGGCAGAGATGCTTAACTTAGCTTCTTTGCTCGGTTTGTGCACACCTCCCCAACAAACTCGCCCCCGTCCTCCCCTTTCCCTGCCCCCCCCCCCAACAGGTGCAGGTGCATGAAGTGAGGAGGTAACTGAGAGCAGTGAACCCTCGCAGAGCTGCTGGTCCAGACGGCATCCCAGGAGTGGTGGTCAAAGCATGTGCAGACCACCAGCTGGCAGAGATCCTCACCAAGTTGTTCAACCTCTCCCTGATACACGCCACCGTCCCCTCTGGCCTCAAGGCCTCCACCATCATCCCCATCCCCAAAAAGTCCACAATTTACAGTCTGAATGACGACAGACCCATAGCACTCACGTCTGTATTCATGAAATGTTTTGAGGGACTGGTTTTCCAGCTCATCAGGGACTGTCTTGCCCCTCCTTCAACCCCCACCAGTTTGCTACAGGAAGAACCGGTCCACAGACAACACCATCGCCACCACTCTCCACAGAGCACTTGCTGAGCCACCTGGAGAACCCAAGGAGCTACGTGAGGATGCTCTTTGTGGACTACAGCTCAGCTTTTAACACCATCATCCCAGACATCCTGATCAATAAACTGCACCTCTTCCAGATCCCCCCCCAACCTGCTCCTGGATAAAGAACTTTCTCACCAACTGCCCACAAACAGTCAGACTTGGCCCCCCACCACTCCTCCACACTGTCTCTCAGCACTGGCTCCCCCAAGGCTGCGTGCTAAGCCCTCTACTGTACTCCCTGCACACTGTATTCCAACCCACCCAACCACCGTCATCGTGAAATACAGTGGGGTAAAAAAGTATTTAGTCAGCCACCAATTGTGCAAGTTCTCCCACTTAAAAGATGAGAGAGGTCTCCAATTTTCATCATAGGTATACCTCAACTATGAGAGACAAAATGAGAAAAAAAAATCCAGAAAATCACATTGAAGGATTTTTAATGAATTAATTGGTAAATTCCTCGGTAAAATAAGTATTTGGTCAATAACAAAAGTTCATCTCAATACTTTGTTATATACCCTTTGGTGGCAATGACAGAGGTCAAACGTTTTCTGTAAGTCTTCACAAGGTTTTCACACACTGTTGCTGGTATTTTGGCCCATTCCTCCATGCAGATCTCCTCTAGAGCAGTGATGTTTTGGGGCTGTCGCTGGGCAACACGGACTTTCAGCTCCCTCCAAAGATTTTCTATGGGGTTGAGATCTGGAGACTGGCTAGGCCACTCCAGGACCTTGAAATGCTTCTTACAAAGCCACTCCTTCGTTGCCCGGGTGGTGTGTTTGGGATCATTGTCATGCTGAAAGACCCAGCCACGTTTCATCTTCAATGCCCTTGCTGATGGAAGGAGGTTTTCACTCAAAATCTCACGATACATGGTCCCATTCATTCTTTCCTTTACACGGATCAGTCGTCCTGGTTCCTTTGCAGAAAAACAGCCCCAAAGTATGATGTTTCCACCCCCATGCTTCACAGTAGGTATGGTGTTCTTCCTACGTAATACGTCAAACAGGTTCATTTTGTCTTCTTTTAATTATTTATCCTTTTTTTTTTTTCCTTTGAAAGACAAAAGTAAAATAGAAAGATGTCTTTACCTTCTTTACATGTTTCAACTGCACTGCAGCCTTCATCAGAAGAGTCAGCTGATTGCTGCCAGGTGACATTTATCAGCTGATTTTCGTAGGCGGGGCCAGCTCAGCAGATCTGTCAGATCCACCGAGCCGGCCCCGCCTCCCGCCGTCAGATGGTCTCTGGAGAATGTGGTCCCAGGTGTGAGAAAGCATAAAGGCCCCCTCATCTCGGTTCATGGTGTCTTTTCCCCGCTTTCTGATCTCTATTGCCTCCTTGATCCAACGTTTGTGTTTGTTGCTCTCCGATCCAATAATTTTTGTGTTGTCCCAGTCCATGATGTGATTATTTCTTTTGCAGTGGTCCGATATAGCTGATTTTAATGTTTCTTGTTCTGCTTTTTCTTTTTGTGATCTTGTGAGTCGTCCTTGCGTTTCCTTCTCACATTCCTTTTGGTGTTCTTTTTTTCTTGTGGTGAATAATCTTCCGGTTTCTCCAATGTAGGTTTTGTTACATGATCTGCATGATATTTCATATAATACATTGCATTTATTGTCTTGTTCTATTCTGTCCTTGGGGTGTACTAATAACTGTCTTAATTTTTTGTGTGGTTTGACTGCTGTGTTTATTTTGTATTTTTTCATGATCCTTTGAATTGGTTCCGTGATCCCTCGTATGTATGGTATAGTTATGGTGTCCTTGTTTTTGATTTCAGCTTTTGTTCTATGTCTTGTGTCCTGTTTATTTTCTTTGTTTTTGACTTGCTGTTTCCCTTTGTTTATGGCCCATACTGGATATTGGCAGCGTATAAGTGCATGTTTTATGTGGTTTTCCTCTTCCTGTCTGTCTTCTTGTTCCGTGATGATGGTGGCTCGTTCATATAATGTCCTGACGACTGATAGCTTGTGTGCTGTGGGGTGTTCCGATGTCCAAAGTAGGTATTGATCTGTGTGGGTTGGTTTCCTGTAGACTGTGATTTTTATGCTGCCGTCCTCGTTGTGGTGGATTTTCATGTCCAGAAAGGCTATGGTGCCATTTTCCTCCTCTTCGTGTGTGAATTTTATGTTCCCCGTACTGTCTGTACTGTTCAGATGGTCAGTGAGTTCTTGTGTATGTCCTTTCCTTATTTTTTCCAGAATGTCATCTACGTATCTCTTCCAAAGGGTGGGTTTGCATATTGTGGGTGCTGTGTTGATGGCTTTATTTTCCAGATCCTCCATAAAAAAACTGCTCATGATGGCTGATAGTGGGTCTCCCATTGCAAATCCTTCTTTTTGTTTGTAGATTTTTCCTCTGAATTGAAAATAAGTGGATTTTGCAATAAACTGTAGTAATTTGGATATGTCATGGACTGTGAGGTTGGTGCGTCTTTTTAGGGTACTGTCCTTGTTGAGGCGTTCTTGCACTATATGTAGTGTGACGTCAATAGGAGTCTTTGTGAATAAAGAGATGACGTCATGTGAGATGGGGATCTCGTCTGATTCTATTTTTATGTCTTTGAGTTCTTGTGCCAGCTCTTTTGAATTTTTACAGTGAAAGTCTGATAGTCCAAGGAGGGGTTTGATGATTTCAGCTAGGGCTTTTGATAAGTTGTATGTGACTGATCCAATGCTGTCTATTATTGGCCGCAGTGGGATATCCTTTTTATGTATTTTCGGTGTTCCATAAATCCGAGGGGTGATGCTGGCTGTGGGGATCAGGTGATCATATGCGTCCTTTGTGATTTTATTGCTTTCTAATAGAGGTTTTAGAAGGGCTTTGAGCATTTTTTTCTTTTCTTCTGTCGGGTTTGTTTTAATGATTTCGTATGTGTTACTGTCTGCCAACATGGTTTCCATCTGTTTTTCGTATGTTTCCGTGTCCAAAATTACTGTTGTTCTGCCTTTATCTGCTGGGAGTATTGTGATCGTTTTATCTGTCTTGAGTGAGTTTAATGCTTTTTCTTCTTTTCTTGTAACGTTGCTTTGTGGTAATTTGGCCGTTTTGAGGATTCCTGCGACTGCGTTCCGGAGTGCTGCTTTTTCTCCTTGGTCCTGGATTTTTTCGCATGCCAGTTCTGTTGCGAGGATGTATTCTTCATGGGGGATTCTGGCTGGTGTGATGGCGAAGTTCAGTCCTCTGTTCAGCACTGTTTTCTCCGTGTCCGTGAGTGTGCGTTGTGAATGGTTTTTGACCCACTTATTGTTCTTTTCCGTGTGTGTTTGTCTTCGTCCGTTCTTTCTTTCTGTGAGTTTTTTTAATTTTTTCAATTGGCGGTTTTTCGTTGTGATGAATTCTTGTTCGTGTGCGTGTTTCAGTTGTGCTTTTATCTGCTCCTGCGTTTTCTGGTCCGTTGGGTAGCGTTGCTTAAACATGTCCGTTTCCTCTTTGATTTGGTTGTTTATTTTGTCTACTTTATTTGCCGTTATTCTTATACGTTCTTTTATAAGGTCTTTCCGTGCTTTGTTGATGATTTTTTCTGCGTTCTTGGTCGGGATTGGATTTCTTATATTGAGGCTTTGGGGTGTGACCTCCTCATCTCTGCAACGGAGGTTGAATCGTAGTGACAATAAATGCAATGTAATATATGAAATATCATGCAGATCATGCAACAAAACCTACATTGGAGAAACCGGAAGCTTATTCACCACAAGAAAAAAAGAACACCAAAAGGAATGTGAGAAGGAAACGCAAGGACAACTCACAAGATCACAAAAAGAAAAAGCAGAACAAGAAACATTAAAATCAGCTATATCGGACCACTGCAAAAGAAATAATCACATCATGGACTGGGACAACACAAAAATTATTGGATCGGAGAGCAACAGACACAAACGTTGGATCAAGGAGGCAATAGAGATCAGAAAGCGGGGAAAAGACACCATGAACCGAGATGAGGGGGCCTTTATGCTTTCTCACACCTGGGACCACATTCTCCAGAGACCATCTGACGGCGGGAGGCGGGGCCGGCTCGGTGGATCTGACAGATCTGCTGAGCTGGCCCCGCCTACGAAAATCAGCTGATAAATGTCACCTGGCAGCAATCAGCTGACTCTTCTGATGAAGGCTGCAGTGCAGTTGAAACATGTAAAGAAGGTAAAGACATCTTTCTATTTTACTTTTGTCTTTCAAAGGAAAAAAAAAAAAAAAAGGATATGGTGTTCTTTCTCCTCCAAACACAACAAGTTGAGTTTTTACAATAAAGTTATATTTTGGTTTCATCTGACCATATGACATTCTCCCAATCCTCTTCTGGATCATCCAAATGCTCTCTAGCAAACTTCAGACGGGCCTGGACATGTACTGGCTTAAGCAGGGGGACACGTCTGGCACTGCAGGATTTGAGTCCCTGGCGGCGTAGTGTGTTACTGATGGTAGCCTTTGTTACTTTGGTCCCAGCTCTCTGCAGGTCATTCACTAGGTCCCCCCATGTGGTTCTGGGATTTTTGCTCACCGTTCTCGTGATAATTTTGACCCCACGGGGTGAGATCTTGTGTGGAGCCCCAGATCGGGGGAGATTATCAGTGGTCCTGTATGTCTTCCACTTTCTAATAATTGCTCCCACAGTTGATTTCTTCACACCAAGCTGCTTAGCTATTGCAGATTCAGTCTTCCCAGCCTGGTGCAGGTCTACAATTTTGTTTCTGGTGTCCTTTGACAGCTCTTTGGTCTTGGCCATAGTGGAGTTTGGAGTCTGACTGTTTGAGGTTGTGGACAGGTGTCTTTTATACTGATAATGAGTTCAAACAGGTGCCATTAATACAGGTAATGAGTGGAGGACAGAATCAGAATCAGAATCAGCTTTATTGCCAAGCATGTAAAAAAAACACACGAGGAATTTGACTTGACATTGGCGCGCGTGTAAGCGCAACACAACGACACGGTAGCCGTAAACAAGGCGCCTCATCAAAAACAGTGAGGGATAAGAGGGGGAGGGGGGGCAGGGAATGGCACATTAGGCGAGAGAAAAAAAACTTTGTTATCAGAATACAGCTTATAGTTGTGTAAGCAGATTATGATTACAATGAAAAAACCTCTCAATGGCACAGAGCAGACATCAACCTCACATAACAGAGACAGTTGAGTGTGTGTTCATCAGTGTAGGTGAATCAGTCGTGTATGTTGAATGCAATGAGTGTCAGTTATCAGTTACTGGTGGACAGAGGAGCCTCTTAAAGAAGAAGTTACAGGTCTGTGAGAGCCAGAAATCTTGCTTGTTTGTAGGTGACCAAATACTTTTTTTTTTACAGAGGAATTTACCAATTAATTCATTAAAAATCCTTCAATGTGATTTTCTGGATTTTTTTTTTCTCATTTTGTCTCTCATAGTTGAGGTATACCTATGATGAAAATTGGAGACCTCTCTCATCTTTTAAGTGGGAGAACTTGCACAATTGGTGGCTGACTAAATACTTTTTGGCCCACTGTATGCGGACGATGCCACCTTGGTTGGGCTCGCCACTGATGATGATGAGAAGGCATACAGGGTTGAGGCAGAGAAACTGTTGTTGTGGTGCCAAGCAAACAACCTGGAACTGAATGTCCAAATTCATTGTACAATTGTACAGCACAACCAAACTGTGGGTGCTCCACCAGGCTACTGCGCAATAAAGTAAGAGAGAAGAATAAAACAGTTACAGAACACATGTTTATCCATAGGGCTGAAGCAAAAATAAAAGTAAAAATAACAAGTAGCCCACAGGTATACACACAGGTACGGTAGTGACTACACGGGTGGAACTATGTACATAAGAGTGCAGAACACATAATAGAGTAAAATGGCCCAAGGATTATGGAAAATATGTACAGTAGTGATTTCACGAATAGGTCAGTATACATGAAAGTGAGGCGTGCAAAGACTGGTGTGTTATAGTGATAGGCTGTTCTTCCTCAGGACACGGAGGAAGAGCAGCCCCTGCTGGGCTTTCTTCACCAGGACTTTGGTGTTGACAGTCCAGCAGTGGTCAGAGTTGATGTGGGTGCCCAGGAACCTGAAGGTGGGGAAGTTTTCCATGTGGTCGCCATTTATGAGGAGTGGGGGGGGGGGGGGGTCCTATCTGTTCTTCCTGAAGTCCAGAATGAGTTCTTTGGTTTTGGACTTTCAGCTTCAGGCTGTTTGCTTGGTACCACAGCAGCAGATTCTCTGATGATGCAATATGTCCTGATTTAATGACCATGGGTGAACCGTTACTGATGCACTCTGGGAAAGTGAGGACAGACTCAGAGACCAGGCCCTGGACCAGAGTGTCTCTGTGATGTCACCACGTCTCCAGCAGGAGGAGACCATCAGCTGATGGACAGCTGTTGTTACCACAGAGACAATCAGCTGAACACAGTTGTCAGTGTGTAGTGTGTGTGTGAGTAGTTGTGTAGCAGTTGTGCGTCTCTCACCGTCACCCTGGTTGCCGTGGCTGTCTCCATGGTGATGCCCGTCCCACTGTGGCCCCTCCTGTCCTGAGCCTCTGTGGAGCAGACGGAGAGCATCATGGGAGCTGATGTGGTGGGTGGTCAGCCTGTTGCCATGGTAACTGGCAGTGTCAGTGTTACCATGACGACCAGGAGCAGAGGAGTGTGTGTTTGGGCTGCGTTCATGTGTGTTTCATTAGTGTGGACCCAGAGTCAGCAGCGTGTGGGTCCTGGTCATCATCATCATCACCGTCACGTGTGCGTGTCAGGCAGGGGTGGGAAAAAGATCGATTCAGTGATGAACTGTCACACCTGGCACTCGTGACTGCTGCACATGTAGGCATCAGTTCATCAGCTGTGTTTTCAGTCCACTAGAAAGGTGTCTGGTGAGACCTGCAGCCAGCCCAGTAAGACGGCTGAGGGAACAAAACCTGAGAACTGCAGCGTCAAAGTTGGACTTTTTTGGATTTTATAACAGACGGGATGAACGACCTGGATGAGACACATTCAGTTGGTCACATATTAAAACACTGGAGTCAGGTCTGTGGTTCCATCTCACGTTACTTCACTGATAATTTATTTTAAGACGAGATTTTATTATCAGACATTGGTTTGAAGAGCATTTCTTTTTCACCTGCCACCATCACTGTGTGAATGGGTGAACAGCAGGATCTGCAAAGCGCTTTGGTCATCCAGAGATGAGTAAAAACCACAGTAGAAGTGAACACCATTTACCGTTTAATTTATAACTAATCTACTGTGAAACTGTCCGGCTGCTGCCCGTCTGGACTGAAGGCTTAATTGTAGGGAAGCGATGTCAGCAGCTTTACTACGGCACATGATCTGAGGTTGAATAAGGTGGAAAAATTTGAAATAAACGGTAACGCGATACTTGATCTTGTTGATTATTATTGAATGGTGAGAGGATCGAATCATGACCCAAGTATCAGGGTGCGAATCGAACCGAGAGGTCGTTCACTCTTCTGACCCCTACTGCATAGCAGACGTGTGCACACATCCAGCTGTCCTGATGCTCCAGCAGACGCCCCGCTACCCTCTGAGGTCTCTTCAGGTGGAGATAATGAGACAGCATTTTTTTTAATTGTTATAGATTTCATACCCCCCCACAGAGGCACCAGTTACCAATCAAATGAGTTTTAACGTCCAGCAAGTATATTTTGACATCCACCTGATTCTGTGACTGACACAGGAACCTTGAACGCCTCCTGCCTGCACACACACAGCAGCTGCAGCCTCCCTCCTTCCTCAGCCACGTTAGCGTTTCCTCACCCTAAACCTCAGCATTTTTGTTTCTGTTGTGACAGTACAGGCAGCAAGTGATTTACTCCTTAGCAGGAGGGATGCGGTTGTGGGGATATAAAATAAAATTAGCAGATGGTGCTATAACTACAAAGGCATAAATGTAGTTTCTGTACAAACTGGTAAGAATAAAGGTGTAACTTAAAAAGTCACAAATTTACAATAAGCAAATCCCAAATTTATGAGGGTAAAGTTACATTTTGGTGAGAAAAAAAACACACCTTGCAAATACTGAAAAAAAAAATATTCAAGGAAAAAGGCAGAAATTTATAACAATAAGTCCCTCAAGGATTTTGCGGGATTTTTTTTTTTTGATTGTTGCAGTAAGGTGTGGGGCTCTCTTTGGGGATTTGCTTGAATCACGCATTGGTCCATGTCCAGATCAGAGATCCACAGCTTTAAAGCTCACTGACCAGATGTCGTCATGATTTCACCTCGAAAGACCGATAAAATCTCCCAACACTGGCTGTAGTCTTATATTTGCTCCTTTGTTCTTCTTCCTACATCATTCCCTGTCCCACCTGGAGAGCCTGGGAGCACTGTGAGGATCATCGTACTTGATTTCTCCAGTGCTTTCAGCACCATCCAACCAAAGATCCTGAGGGTCAAGCTGCTGTGTGCAGGGGTGGACCAGCACGACTGGTCCTGGATCCTGGACTACTTTACAAACCGACCACAGTTTGTGAGAACTCAGGACTGTGTGTCTGATACCATCATCTACAGTACGGGGTTCCCCAGGGAACAGTTCTGGCTCCCTTCCTGTTCATCCTCTTCACTGCTGACTTTTCACACAACACACCATACTGCCATCTACAGAAGTTCTCTGATGACTCTGCAATCGTCAGCCTCATCTGTGATGGGGTGGATGCGGAGTACAGAGGACTTATCCAGGACTTTGTGGACTGGTGCCAACGGAACTGCCTCCAGATCAATGTGAGGAAAACTAAGGAACTGGTGGTGGACTGCCACAGGTGAGGACAACCTCCCACAGCACCGATAAACATCCAGGGAACAGACATTGAGATGGTGACATCTTACAAGTAACTGGGTGTTCATCTGAAAAATAAACTAGACTGGTCACACAACACCAACACACTCTACAAGAAGAGGCAGTGCAGGCGTTCCTTCTGAAGACACTCAGGTCTTTTGGAGTGCAAGGGGCACTATTGAAGACCTTCTACGATTTGGTGGTGGCATCAGCCATCACATTTGGAGTGGTCTGCAGGGGCAGCGGCATCACAGCAACCAACAGGAAGAGACTGAACAGGCTGATCAAAAAAGCTAGCTCTGTTCTGGGATGACGCCTCAACCCAATGGAGGAGATAGGAGAGAGGAGGATGGTGGCTGAGCTGTTAACTCTGCTGGAGTCCCAACCCATGCAGGACACGCTGAACACACTGAGGAGCTCATTTAGTGGCAGGCTGTGCCATCCTAGGTGCATGACGGAGCGGTTCCACACCTCCTTCCTACCTATGGCTGTCAGACTTGATTGATTGATTGATTGACTTTATTTATTTGAACATTCCGACAAAACAAAAAAAGAATTTAAGAATTTAAAACAAAAATCAAGCCAAAAATAAAATGTTCAAAAGGAGTGGAAAGAAGCCAACGCTTAGATAGTCCCACCCCTTTTCCATTTTGTGTATAACACAGACTGCCCTTTTTTGTAATATTAGCAATGAATTAAGTTTACTTTTATAATTGTTACCCCAGACCTCTATACAGTAGGTGAAGTATGGAAGTACTAATGAGCAATACAAGATATGAAGTGATTTGTAATCTAGGACCTGCTTAATTTTATTTATAATTGCAATATTTTTTGCAACTTTGTTTTGTATGTATCTGACGTGTGGTTTCCAACGAATTTTATCATCTAGTATTACACCCAAAAACTTGATCTCCTTAACTTTTTCAATAATCACATTATCTATATGAATATTTATATCTTCTTTATTTTTACAATTACCAAATATCCTTACCTTAGTTTTATCTACACTTTAGTGATAGTTTATTACAATCCATCCATTTTTTAAGCTTATTTAATTCATTATTTAGAGTTTGGATTAGTTGATTATAATTATTTCCAGAATAAAATACATCAGTATCATCAGCAAATAATATTATTTTTAATAATTTAGAAACTTGGAATATATCATTTCTATATATGTTAAATAATTTGGGGCCCAATAATGACTCCTGGGGGACCCCACAGGCAATTCCCATACACCCAGACAGATATTCTCCCATCTTCACAAACTGTTGTCTCTCAGATAAATAACTTGGAACCCAATTCAGAGCCATTCCCCTAATACCATACATTTGCAGTTTATTAAGAAGTATTGAATGATTTATTGTATCAAATGCTTTTCTAAAATCTATAAATACACCAATCGCATATTTTCCTTGATCTAATGCATTTATTATTTCCTCTGTTGCTTCCATTATTGCCAACGATGTTGTACTCTTGGCTCTAAATCCATATTGGTTCTGATTAAGCACATCATGTTTATTTAAAAAGTTTTCTAATCTGTTGTTGAAAAGTTTTTCCAGAATCTTTGAAAACTGTGGGAGAAGCGATACTGGTCTGTAGTTTGTGTCGTGGTGTTTATTTCCTTGCTTGAATAATGGTTTTACTTCTGCTATTTTCATTTTCTGCGGGAATGAGCCAGTTTGAAATGACAGATTACAAATATATGTGAATGGTTTTAATATGCCATCAACAGTTCTTTTTACTAGTGCCATATCAATACCATCACAATCAGTAGATAATTTATTTTTACACTTTTCAACAACAGATTTTACCTCTAGTTCATCCACCGCTGAGAGAAAGATTGACTGAGGGTTATTTCCAATCAATGTCTCACTCACGGTGTCTCTTCCTTGGTTTGGAATTTTTGCTGCCAACTCTGGTCCAACACTTACAAAAAATTTATTCATTTTATTAACTACCATATTCTTATCATAATTATCACCACAATTATCAGTAAAATACTCTGGATATATCATTTTCTTAGTTCCATTTTTCCTTAATTTATTTAATACAGTGGGGTAAAAAAGTACTTAGTTAGCCACCAATTGTGCAAGTTCTCCCACTTAAAAGATGAGAGAGGTCTCCAATTTTCATCATAGGTATACCTCAACTATGAGAGACAAAATGAGAAAAAAATCCAGAAAATCACATTGAAGGATTTTTAATGAATTAATTGGTAAATTCCTCGGTAAAATAAGTATTTGGTCAATAACAAAAGTTCATCTCAATACTTTGTTATATACCCTTTGTTGGCAATGTAAGTTTTCACAAGGTTTTCACACACTGTTGCTGGTATTTTGGCCCATTCCTCTAGAGCAGTGATGTTTTGGGGCTGTCGCTGGACAACACAGCCTTTCAACTCCCTCCAAAGATTTCCTATGGGGTTGAGAGCTGGAGACTGGCTAGGCCACTCCAGGACCTTGAAATGCTTCTTACGAAGCCACTCTTTCGTTGCCCGGGCGGTGTGTTTGGGATCATTGTCATGCTGAAAGACCCAGCCACGTTTCATCTTCAATGCCCTTGATGGTGGAAGGAGGTTTTCACTCAAAATCTCACGAAACATGGCCCCATTCATTCTTTCCTTTACACGGATCAGTCGTCCTGGTTCCTTTGCAGAAAAACAGCCCCAAAGTATGATGTTTCCACCCCCATGCTTCACAGTAGGTATGGTGTTCTTTCTCCTCCAAACACGACAAGTTGAGTTTTTACCAAAAAGTTCTATTTTCGTTTCATCTGACCATATGACATTCTCCCAATCCTCTTCTGGATCATCCAAATGCTCTCTAGCAAACTTCAGACGGGCCTGGACATGTACTGGCTTAAGCAGGGGGACACGTCTGGCACTGCAGGATTTGAGTCCCTGGCGGCGTAGTGTGTTTCTGATGTAGCCTTTGTTACTTTGGTCCCAGCTCTCTGCAGGTCATTCGCTAGGTCCCCCCATGTGGTTCTGGGATTTTTGCTCACCGTTCTCGTGATAATTTTGACCCCACGGGGTGAGATCTTGCGTGGAGCACCAGATCGAGGGAGATTATCAGTGGTCCTGTATGTCTTCCACTTTCTAATAAATTGCTCCCACAGTTGATTTCTTCACACCAAGCTGCTTAGCTATTGCAGATTCAGTCTTCCCAGCCTGGTGCAGGTCAACAATTTTGTTTCTGGTGTCCTTTGACAGCTCTTTGGTCTTGGCCATAGTGGAGTTTGGAGTCTGACTGTTTGAGGTTGTGGACAGGTGTCTTTTATACTGATAACGAGTTCAAACAGGTGCCATTAATACAGGTAACGAGTGGAGGACAGAGGAGCCTCTTGAAGAAGTTACAGGTCTGTGAGAGCCAGAAATCTTGCTTGTTTGTAGGTGACCAAATACTTATTTTACCGAGGAATTTACCAATTAAATCATTAAAAATCCTTCCGTGTGATTTTCTGGATTTTTTTTGCCACATTTTGTCTCTCATAGTTGAGGTATACCTATGATGAAAATTGGAGACCTCTCTCATCTTTTAAGTGGGAGAACTTGCACAATTGGTGGCTGACTAAATACTTTTTTGCCCCACTGTATATCCCAGACTCCTTTTATATTATTTTTATTTTCATTTAACATTTTCCTAGAGTATAATTTTTTACTAGTTTGTATTATTTCAGTTAATTTATTTTTATATGTTTTATATCTTTTTTCAGATTCTTTGGTTCTTAATTTAATGAAATTTTTATAGAGATAATTCTTTTTACAAGCATTTTGTAGCCCCTTGGTTAACCATGGGCAATTTTTGTATAATGTTTTTTTATTAATTTCGTTAATTGGACAGTTTTTATCATATAATGATTTAAATATATCAATAAATTTATCATATGCCAAGTCCACTTTTTTCTCTTTGTAGACAACATCCCAATTCTGTAACATTAAGTCTTCTTTTAAAGCACTGATTCCATCTTCTGTTCATATTCTTTTATAGATAATCTTTTTACATGGTTTATTATTATTCTTACTCTCATTAACCCCATAATTAACATCTAAAGAAACAAATACAGGCAGGTGGTCACTAATGTCATTTATTAGTATACCACTCACCATATTATATTCAATAACATTGGTAAACAATAAAGGTTTATTTTTTTTATTTATCTTTTGTTCTTATTAAAGACAAGACTAGAAAGGAGATGTATTTACCTTCTTAACATGTTTCGACTGTACACTGCAGCCTTCGTCAGAAGAGTCAGCTGATTGCTGCCAGGTGACATTTATCAGCTGATTTTCGTAGGCGGGGCCAGCTCAGCAGATCTGTCAGATCCACCGAGACGGCCTCGCCTTCCGCTGTCAGATGGTCTCTGGAGAATGTGATCCCAGGTGTGGGAAAGCATAAAGGCCCCCTCATCTTCCTACCAACGGCTGTCAGACTGTACAACCTAAGCAGGGCTGCTCGCAGAGATAGCAAAAAGACGTAACAACCTAATAGTTTTTTGAATGCAAAAGATGCAATAGACTTACACAATGGTCCCCTCCGGCATACAACTAGGAAAATACCGGTAGCTACGGAGGGTGAGAATATGTATGGGCACATAATCATACCATGTAGGATAACTAAGTAGACGGTTGTGCTGTTTCATCCCATCTAGCAACAATGCTCTGCACTGTGTGTGTTTATACATTTACATATTTATTCCATCTAGCTACAATGCTCCGCACTGGGTGTGTTTATGTTTATGTTTATATTTACAGTGGGGCAAAAAAGTATTTAGTCAGTCACCAATTGTGCAAGTTCTCCCACTTAAAAGATGAGAGAGGTCTCCAATTTTCATCATAGGTATACCTCAACTATGAGAGACAAAATGAGAAAAAAAATTCCAGAAAATCACATTGAAGGATTTTTAATGAATTAATTAGTAAATTCCTCAGTAAAATAAGTATTTGGTCACCTACAAACAAGCAAGATTTCTGGCTCTCACAGACCTGTAACTTCTTCAAGAGGCTCCTCTGTCCTCCACTCGTTACCTGTATTAATGGCACCTGTTTGAACTCGTTATCAGTATAAAAGACACCTGTCCACAACCTCAAACAGTGAGACTCCAAACTCCACTATGGCCAAGACCAAAGAGCTGTCAAAGGACACCAGAAACAAAATTGTAGACCTGCACCAGGCTGGGAAGACTGAATCTGCAATAGGCAAGCAGCTTGGTGTGAAGAAATCAACTGTGGGAGCACTTATTAGAAAATGGAAGACATACAAGCCCACTGATAATCTCTCTCGATCTGGGGCTCCACACAACATCTCACCCCGTAGTGTCAAAATTATCACGAGAACGGTGAGCAAAAATCCCAGAACCACATCAGTGGACCTAGTGAATGACCTGCAGAGAGCTGGGACCAAAGTAACAAAGGCTACATCAGAAACACACTACGCCACCAGGGACTCAAATCCTGCAGTGCCAGACGTGTCCCCCTGCTTAAGCCAGTACATGTCCAGGCCTGTCTGAAGTTTGCTAGAGAGCATTTGGATGATCCAGAAGAGGATTGGGAGAATGTCATATGGTCAGATAAAACCAAAATAGAACTTTTTGGTAAAAACTCAACTTGTCGTGTTTGGAGGAGAAAGAACACCATACCTACTGTGAAGCATGGGGGTGGAAACATCATACTTCGGGGCTGTTTTTCTGCAAAGGGACCAGGACGACTGATCCATGTAAAGGAAAGAATGAATGGGGCCATGTATCGTGAGATTTTGAGTGAAAACCTCCTTCCATCAGCAAGGGCATTGAAGATGAAACGTGGCTGGGTCTTTCAGCATGACAATGATCCCAAACACACCGCCCGGGCAATGAAGGAGTGGCTTCGTAAGAAGCATTTCAAGGTCCTGGAGTGGCCTAGCCAGTCTCCAGATCTCAACCCCATAGAAAATCTTTGGAGGGAGTTGAAAGTCCGTGTTGCCCAGCGACAGCCCCAAAACATCACTGCTCTAGAGGAGATCTGCATGGAGGAATGGGCCAAAATACCAGCAACAGTGTGTGAAAACCTTGTGAAAACTTACAGAAAACGTTTGACCTCTGTCATTGCCACCAAAGGGTATATAACAAAGTATTGAGATGAACTTTTGTTATTGACCAAATACTTATTTTACCAAGGAATTTACCAATTAATTCATTAAAAATCCTTCAATGTGATTTTCTGGATTTTTTTTTTTCTTATTTTGTCTCTCATAGTTGAGGTATACCTATGATGAAAATTGGAGACCTCTCTCATCTTTTAAGTGGGAGAACATGCACAATTGGTGGCTGACTAAATACTTTTTTACCCCACTGTATATATCTATATATTCAGTCCATCTAGCTACAATGCTCCACACTGTGTTTATATATTTACATATTTTTTTCCACCTAGCTGCAATGCTCCGTACAGTGTGTTTATATATCTACATATTTATTCCACCTAGCTGCAATGCTCCGTACTGTGTGTTTATATACTCATATATTTATCCCATCCATCTACAATGCTCTACACTGTGTGTCTGTGTGTATATATATATATATTTATAGTAATATGTACATATGTATATTAGCTGCTCTTGCTTGCTTGCTTTTTTTTTTTTTTCTTGCCTTCTGATTGTTGCTCTGAGTGTTGCTATCCCTGTGCTGTTGCAATCCTGGAATTTCCCCATTGTGGGACTAATAAAGGCTTATCTTATCTTATCTTATCTTGGTTCATGGTGTCTTTTCCCCGCTTCCTGATCTCTATGGCCTCCTTGATCCAGCGTTTGTGTCTGTTGCTCTCCGATCCAATAATTTTTGCGTTGTCCCAGTCCATGATGTGATTATTTCTTTTGCAGTGATCTGATATTGCTGATTTTAATGTTTCTTGTTCTGCCTTTTCTTTTTGTGATCTTGTGAGTCGTCCTTATGTTTCCTTCTCACATTCCTTCTGGTGTTCTTTTTTTCTTGTGGTGAATGATCTTCCAGTTTCTCCAATGTAGGTTTTGTTGCATGATCTGCATGATATTTCATATATTACATTGCATTTTTTTTTGTCTTGTTCTATTCTGTCCTTGGGGTGTACTAATAGCTGTCTTAATTTTTTGTGTGGTTTTACTGCTGTGTTTATTTTGTATTTTTTCATGATCCTTTGAATTGGTTCCGTGATCCCTCGGATGTATGGTATAGTTATGGTGTCCTTGTTTTTGATTTCGGCTTTTGTTCTGTGTCTTATTTCCTGTTTGCTTTCTTTGTTTTTGACTTGCTGTTTTCCTTTGTTTATGACCCATACTGGATATTGGCAGCGTATGAGTGCATGTTTTATGTGATTTTCCTCCTCCTGTCTGTCTTCTTGGTCTGTGATGATGGTGGCTCGTTCATATAACGTCCTGACGACTGTTAGCTTGTGTGCTGTGGGGTGTTCTGATCTCCATAGTAGGTATTGATCTGTGTGGGTTGGTTTCCTGTAGACTGTGATTTTTATGCTGCCGTCATCGTTGTGGTGGATTTTCATGTCCAGAAAGGCTATGGTGCCAATTTCCTCCTCTTCATGTGTGAATTTTATATTTCCAGTGCTGTCCGTGCTGTTCAGATGGTCAGTGAGTTCTTGTGTGTGTCCTTTCCTTATTTTTTCCAGAATGTGATTTACGATTGGAGATTGCTGATTTACGAAAGTCAACTGACTCTTCTGACGAAGGCTGCAGTGTACAGTCGAAACATGTTAAGAAGGTAAAGACATCTCCTTTCTATTCTTGTCTTTAATAAGAACAAAAGATAAATAATTAAAAGAAGACAAAATGAACCTACTTGAGCTATTACATGGAAGTTATGGACAAAATTGTATCAAAGACTTCCGCCGGCTGGAGAAATTGGAGAAAACACGGGTACGCTTCAGAAACCACCTGAGATTTAATCTCCGTTGCAGAGATGAGGATGTCACACCAGCAAGCCTCAACATAAGAAATCCAATCCCGACCAAAAACGCAGAGAAAATTACAAATAAAGCACGGAAAGACCTGATCAAAGAACAGATAAGAATGACGGCAAACAACGTGGACAGAATTAACAACTAGATCAAGGAGAAAATGGACATTTTCAAGAAACACTACCCGACCGACCAGGAAATGCAGGAGCAGATAAAAGCATAATTAAAACACGCACACGAACAGGAATTCATTAAAACAAAAAGCCGCCAATTAAAAAACTAAAAAAAACTCACGACTTCCGGTTATGGCGGCCACGTAGGAAGACGTGTTTTACACTGCTCTGCTCCTAAAAATAAAAAGTTTACTAAAACTCTTTTAACTGGAACAAAAACCCATCCCAGCGTTGGGGCATGGATATGGTGAAGACCAAAGCTGGGGAAATTGGGTGGAGGAAAGGGCGATTCGACAAAACAACCCAAGCTGACAGACTTCCACGCTCGAGGCGAGGCAGAAAAAACTCCAGAGGTGATGGCGGAGGATGTAGCCAGCAGCGGAGCGGGAACTGCTGAAGAGGGGACAAGTGCAGTGCTCACTGCCATCAACTCCATGAGAGCAGAGTTTTCGTCTAAATTTGATGGGATTATAGCAGCGATAGACGGAATGAGAAAAGAAATAAGCGACTGTATGGAACGAGTATCGCAGGCGGAGCTCCGAATTTCAAGCGCTGAAGATGACGTCACCAGCCTACAAACTAATCTGCAAATACTGGAATTAAAATGGAAACATCTGTAAGATAACGTCCTGGACTTGGAATCCCGCTCGCGACGGAATAACTTGTGGCTGGTGGGCCTCCTGGAGGGAGCAGAGGGATGGGACCCATGTTCCTTTTTGAAAAGTGGATTCCAGAAGCGCTGAACAACGCGGACCTGCAGTCATCGGTCGTCTTAGAGAGCGCTCACCGAATCGGCCCACTGACAGATAATAAGACACCACCGAGGACGCTGATTATGAAGTTCCTCAACTACAGGGACAAGATGACGGTCACCAATGCTGCGCAAGCTAAAGGGGAAATTAAATACCAGGATCAACAGATGCGGTTCTACCCAGACTTCGCCACAGGAATTCAACAATTAAGGAGGCAGTTCGACCCTGCCCACAAAGAGCTGCGCAACCTGGGATTCGTCATGGAGTGATTCATCCGGCAAGACTGCTGGTCACATATAAAGGGAGAACGCACATCTTCAAGACCCCTCAAGAGGCGGAGGAGCTCATTAAGCAGATCCAAAAGGAAACTGGTGGGAGCTAAGCATGAACATGACAAAGGTAGAACTTTTAAGCATTTGTACAGGCATCTGATTGATCTGAAACATATAACATGTCTACAAAATACAGACTGTATTAAAAAAAAAAAGCTATGATGTACAAAGTTGCTATAAAACTTTGAAGTTATGTTGAAAAAACTACAGAAGAGAGTTAATGTCATTAAAAATAGTAGTACAGTCAGGGTGATTGAAAGGAGAAAGAGAGAGTGGTCTGACTGATCCTCGCAGGTGTGGAACAGTCACTAGCTATAACGGGAGGTGGAATTTTTTTTGATTTTGGGGGGATTACCACGAATGTGGGGAAAGGGAATTTGTTTGTGTGTAGTTTGTAGGATGAATGTTCAACCACTCATGTTTTTGCTTCTCTGTATGAGCATGTTCATATTGCAAGGTAATCTCAAACTCCTTATTGATCATAGATCAAAGCGTTAATATTAATTTAACTTCATGGAATTGCAGAGGTCTACAAAATCTAAAAAAACTTAAACAAGTTATGAATAAAATAAAAGACATAGATTCAAAAATTGTATTTTTACAAGAAACTCATCTAATAGAGGAGGATGTAAAAAGAATTAGGAGAAGATGGCAAGGTAATGTGTTCACCTCATCATTTTCATCCCGAGCTAGGGGAGTTATGACTCTCATACATAAAACAGTTCCATTTCAAGTGAAAAATGTAATTGGAGACAAATTAGGAAGATATCTAATCATCCAAGGATCTTTGTTATTAGAAAATATAAATCTGGTGAACTTATACGGCCCCAATATTGATGATCAAAACTTCTTTGTTAATTTATTCCTTACTTTATCATCACTTACAGGGCAACATATAATAGCAGGGGATTTTAATTGTACATTGAATCCCAGTATAGATAGATCAACAGGACTGGACCGTACGCACAATGGATGTAGGATGACTATTAATCATTTTATGAAAGAATTGAGATTGCTAGATATATGGAGAGAAATGAAACCACAAGTTAAAGCCTATTCTTGTTATTCTAATACCTACAGTATAAGACATTCTCACGTATTGACTACTTTTTGATCTCTACAGAATTGAGGTCCAAGATTCAAAACTGTTTCTATGATAACATCGTGATATCTGATCATGCACCCTGCTGTCTAATATATGTAGATAAGAAACTGACAAAGAATCCAGGTAGGTGGCAATTTCAGCATAAATGGCTTCAGGATGAGGAATTTGTTAAGTACATAGAAAAACAGATAGATGAGTTCTTTGATATTAATACTACACAAACAATGGCATGTATAAAGTGGGAAGCTTTCAAAGCTTTTATTAGGGGGCATATTATTAGTTATACAGGTTCAAAATCTAAGAAGACTCGAGAGGAGAGAGTCCAATTGGAACGTAAAATAAAAATTCTTCAAGAAAAGGTGTATGCAGGAAGTAACCCACAGTTAGAGAACGAATTACTGATTCTGAGAGCTGAATATGATAAAAAAAAATTAGCGAATAGAGCTGCCTCGAGTCTTCTAAGATTGAAGCAAACTTTTTATGAACAAGGTGAAAAATCAGGGAAATTATTGGCATGGCAGATTAAACAATTAGAATCTAAAACACCAATTACCAGTATTATAAGTAACGGGCAGGTAGTTATAGATCCTTTAGAAATTAATAGTGCCTTTAGAGATTATTATGAAAAACTATATGATACAAAAAATGAAACTGACTTAACAAAACTAAATGGGTTTTTGGGTCGATTATCTATATCGTGTATTCCAAATGAAAACAGGGAGATACTGGAGTCTAAAATTAGTCAAGAAGAAGTTGGGCTAGCCATTGATAATATGAAATCAGGAAAAAATGCAGGAACAGATGGTCTTCCAGTAGACCTCTATAAAAATTTAAGAATAAATTAATAAAACCACTTTTGGAAATGGTTTTAGAAGCATTTCAAAATAGTAATTTACCACCATACATGAATAATGCCTTAATTATACTGTTGCCAAAACCAGGTAAACCCCCTAATAAATGTGAAAACATGAGACCAATAAGCCTATTAAATGCTAATCTTAAGATAATCTGTAAAATTTTCGCAAAACGACTACAAGAAATATTACCAAATATTATTAACCGAGATCAGAATGGCTTTATAATGGGAAGACAAGGCTTCCACAATGTCAGAAGACTATTTAATATTATTTATTCCAATAAAAAAGCACCGGATACAGCTCTCCTATCATTGGACGCCGAAAAGGCCTTTGATAGGGTCGAATGGCCCTTTTTTTTTGAAGTTCTACAAAGGTTTGGACTTGGAAATAATTTCATAAAATGGGTCCAGATAATATACAATAATGCTACAGCAGAAATCCTAACAAACAGCAATATCTCACAATCAATAAAAATCTATAGAGGATGTCGACAAGGTTGTCCACTTTCACCCTTATTGTTTACTATGGCAACTGAAACTTTAGCGATGGCAGTACGTTTACATCCACAAATAAATGGAATTAAAGTAGGACCAACAGAACATAAAATCTCCCTGTATGCCGATGACAACTTTGTTTATGTCGAATTTTAAAAAAATCAATTCCGACCTTGTTAAATCTAATAAAAAACTTTGGGGAAATATGAGGATATAAAATAAACAAAACAAAATCTTCAATATTAATGTTAAATGAGACCCAGAGAAATCACCCAGCTCCTGAGGTAAACCAATTCAATGTTGTAAATCAGTTTAAATATTTAGGAATTCAAATTTTGCCTAAGCTAGAATCAGTCGCCAGTACCAACTATGAAGCCTTAATGACAGATATTAATGAGTTAATTCAGAGATGGATGCCACTACCAACGTCAATGATCGGGAGAATTAATATATTCAATTCAATTCAACTTTATATAGCGCCATTTCACAACAACAGTCATCTCATAGCACTATCAACTGTAGGGGGGACCCCCACAGTTGCAGAAAGACCCCAGCAATCAGGCGATCCCCTGTGAGCAGCACTTGGCGACGGTGGAAAGGAAAAACTTCCTTTTAACAGGAAGAAACCTCCAGCAGAACCAGGCTCAGGGAGGGGCAGTCATCTGCTGTGACTGGCTGGGGGGTGAGGGGATAGAGAAGAAGAAAAGAACAGACAAGTAGAGAGCAAACAGCACGATGGGGACTCAACCTATGGGAGAGAACAACCAAATGTTAATGACCAGCAAAAACAATATTTCATTGAGAGTGAGGAAAGGAGTGAGGCCCAGTGCATTACTGGAGGTCCCCCGGCTGACTAAACCTATTAGCAGCATAACTAAGGGAGGGTTCAGAAACACATGATCCCTCCCTAATTGTAGGCTATATCAAAAAGGTAGGTTTTAGCCCTATTCTTAAAAACAGAGATCGAGTCTGACTCCCGAATCCAGATTGGCAGCTGATTCCACAGGAGAGGAGCTTGATAACTGAAGGCTCTGCCTCCCATTGTACTGCCATTGTACTGCCTCCCATATACTTAAAAGTAATATATTACCAAAAATACTTTATTTATTTCAATACATTCCTTTACAACCACCTTCAGATCTGTTCTCAAGAATTAAAAAAAAGTTAGTGGAATTTATATGGAACAATAGGAAGGCTAGATTACGTCTGTCCTTACTATATTTACCATTTGATTGTGGAGGTCTGAAATGTCCAAACTTTATGTTGTATTACTGGTCAACACAACTGAGGTCTATGACATATTATTTTTCATCAAATGATCTTCCTCACTGGACTGAAATGGAATCATACAATTTACCTTTACCTCTTCCCATATTCATATACTCAGACTCGGCTAAAAAATTACAGAAACAAGTTAAAAATCCAATTGTAAAGCATATGATCAAATATGGTGTGAAACCAAAAAATATTTAAAAGAACCACACTTACTGTCACAATTTAGCCCAATATGGGGTAATCAACATTTTACACCAGGGAGAGCGAATGCTGTATTTAAATTATGGAATTTAAAAGGGATTCAAAAGATTCAAGACTTACATTTGTCACGTTCAGATAACATAATGTCTTTTGAAGAACTGAGGATTAAATTCAATCTTAATAGAACACATTTTTTAAAATATCTTCAGCTTAGAATTTTTTTTCGATCAAATCAAAATAATGTTCTCACCCGAACTACTTATTCATCCTTGGAAAAAATTTTGACGAAAGATAGTAAGAGAAAGGGTATTATTTCAGAGTTTTATAACTCATTGACACTATCCTCAAGTAAAAACTCACAGAAAAGACTGAATTATTGGAAAGAAGACCTGCAAATTGAAATTTCAGAGGAACAATGGGAATTGGCTTGTACAGAAGCTCAAACCAAATCAATAAATGTACGTCTTAAACTGATACATTTTAAATGGTTAATGCGGATGTATGTTACACCAGTGGAGTTAAATAGATATAACAAAAATATACCAGATACATGCACAAAATGTATGGAAAGTAAAGGAACCCTATTTCACTATTTATGGGAATGTAGAAAAATCAGAATGTTTTGGGAAGAGGTGAGGGTAACAATTGAAAAAATAATTTCAAAACAATTCACATTGAACCCTAAACTGTTTTTGTTGGGTCTGTATCCAGAAAAGCACAACTTTAATAAGAGTGAAAGAGCATTCATAGACCTCGGTTTGCTTAATGCCAAAAAATGTATTGCACTACTGTGGAAAAAGACTCAGACCAGATGTGACTCAGTGGTTAAGACAGATGTTAACAAACCTTCCATTAGAAAGAATAACATATAAACTGAAATCAAAGGAAAATGTGTTTGAGAATATATGGAGACCTTTCATTGATTATGTAAAGAAATTAAACATAACTTCTGAAGAAGAAGGTGAATGATATGTGTGGACCTTGTAAATTCCAAACTGGTGAATGTATAATATGTATACTTATGTAATGGATTGTCTAGACTAAACAGAGGAGCATTGTTGTTGACTTGCTTTTGTTAATGGTTGTTGTTGTTTTTAGTACATATTTTTTGTTGTTGTTGTTAGTGTATTTTTTTAATTTTTAAATTACTTTAGTGTTAGTGTTTGATTGTTTGTGCCATGTTTGTAAAAAAAAAGGTTCAATAAAAAATATTGTGAAAAAAAAAACAGAAAGGAAGAACGGACGAAGACAAACACACACAGAAACGAACGCTAAGTGGGTCAAAAACTTGTCAAAACGCACACTCACGGACACGGAGAAAACAGCGCTGAGCAGAGAACTGAATTTCGCCGTCACACCAGCCAGAATACCCCATGAAGAATACATTCTCGCAACAGAACTGGCATGTGAAAAAATCCAAGACCAAGGGGGAAAACCATCACTCCGGAACGCAGTCGCAGGAATCCTCAAAACGACCAAATTACCACAAAGCAACGTTACAAGAGAAGAAGAAAAAGCATTAAACTCACTCAAGACAGATAAAACAATCACAATCCTCCCATCAGATAAAGGCAGAACAACAGTAATATTGGACACGGAAACATATGAAAAACAGATGGAAACCATGTTGGCAGACCGCAGCACATATGAAATCATAAAAAACAAATCCCACAGAAGAAAAGAAAAAAATGCTAAAAGTCCTTCTCAAACTCCTATTAGAAAGTAAAAAAATCACGAAGGACGCATGCAATCACCTGATCCCCACAGCCAGCATCACCCCCCAGATCTATAGAACCCCAAAAATACACAAAAAGGATATCCCACTGTGGCCAATAATAGACCGTATTGGATCAGTCATGTACAATTTATCAAAAGCCCTGGTTGAAATCATCAAACCCCTCCTTGGACTATCAGATTTCCACTGCAAAAACTCAAAAGAACTGGCACAAGAACTCAAAAATATAAAAATAGAATCAGACGAGATCCTCACTTCACATGACGTCATCTCATTATTCACAAAGACACCTGTTGACGTCACACTACATATAGTGCAAGAACGCCTCAATAATGACAGGACCCTTAAAAGATGCACCAATCTCACAGTTCATGACATGTCTGCACTATTACAATTTGTTGCAAAATCCACCTATTTTCAATACAGAGGAAAAATTTACAGACAAAAAGAAGGATTTGCAATGGGAGACCCACTATCAGCCATTATGAGCAGCTTTTTCATGGAGGATCTGGAAAACAAAGCCATCAACACAGCACCTACACAATGCAAACCCACCCTCTGGAAGAGATACGTGGATGACATTCTGGAAAAAATACAGTGGGGCAAAAAAGTATTTAGTCAGCTGCCAATTGTGCAAGTTCTCCCACTTAAAAGATGAGAGAGGTCTCCAATTTTCATCATAGGTATACCTCAACTATGAGCCACGAAATGAGAAAAAAAAATCAGAAAATCACATTGAAGGATTTTTAATGAATTAATTGGTAAATTCCTCGGTAAAATAAGTATTTGGTCACCTACAAACAAGCAAGATTTCTGGCTCTCACAGACCTGTAACTTCTTCTTTAAGAGGCTCCTCTGTCCTCCACTCGTTACCTGTATTAATGGCACCTGTTTGAACTCGTTATCAGTATAAAAGACACCTGTCCACAACCTCAAACAGTGAGACTCCAAACTCCACTATGGCCAAGACCAAAGAGCTGTCAAAGGACACCAGAAACAAAATTGTAGACCTGCACCAGGCTGGGAAGACTGAATCTGCAATAGGTAAGCAGCTTGGTGTGAAGAAATCAACTGTGGGAGCAATTATTAGAAAATGGAAGACGTACAAGACCACTGATAATCTCCCTTGATCTGGGGCTCCACGCAAGATCTCACCCCGTGAGGTCAAAATGATCACGAGAACGGTGAGCAAAAATCCCAGAACCACATGGGGGGACCTAGTGAATGACCTGCAGAGAGCTGGGACCAAAGTAACAAAGGCTACATCAGAAACACACTACGCCACCAGGGACTCAAATCCTGCAGTGCCAGACGTGTCCCCTTGCTTAAGCCAGTACATGTCCAGGCCCGTCTGAAGTTTGCTAGAGAGCAATTAGATGATCCAGAAGAGGATTGGGAGAATGTCATATGGTCAGATGAAACCAATATAGAACTTTTTGGTAAAAACTCAACTTGTGTTTGGAGGAGAAAGGACACCATACCTACTGTGAAGCATGGGGGTGGAAACCTCATACTTTGGGGCTGTTTTTCTGCAAAGGGACCAAGACGACTGATCCGTGTAAAGGAAAGAATGAATGGGGCCATGTATCGTGATGATCCTTCCATCAGCAAGGGCATTGAAGATGAAATGTGGCTGGGTCTTTCAGCATGACAATGATCCCAAACACACTGCCCGGGCAACGAAGGAGTGGCTTCGTAAGAAGTATTTCAAGGTCCTGGAGTGGCCTAGCCAGTCTCCAGATCTCAATCCCATAGAAAATCTTTGGAGGGAGTTGAAAGTCTGTGTTGCCCAGCGACAGCCCCAAAACATCACTGCTCTAGAGGAGATCCGCATGGAGGAATGGGCCAAAATACCAGCAACAGTGTGTGAAAACCTTGTGAAGACTTACAGAAAACGTTTGACCTCTGTCATTGCCAACAAAGGGTATATAACAAAGTATTGAGATGAACTTTTGTTATTGACCAAATACTTATTTTACTGAGGAATTTACCAATTAATTCATTAAAAATCCTTCAATGTGATTTTCTGGATTTTTTTTTCTCATTTTGTCTCTCATAGTTGAGGTATACCTATGATGAAAATTGGAGACCTCTCTCATCTTTTAAGTGGGAGAACTTGCACAATTGGTGGCTGACTAAATACTTTTTTCCCCCACTGTAAGGAAAGGACACACACAAGAACTCACTGACCATCTGAACAGCACGGACAGCACTGGGAACATAAGATTCACACACGAAGAGGAGGAAATTGGCACCATAGCCTTTCTGGACATGAAAATCCACCACAACGATGACGGCAGCATAAAAATCACAGTCTACAGGAAACCAGCCCACACAGATCAATACCTACTATGGAGATCAGAACACCCCACAACACACAAGCTAACAGTCGTCAGGACGTTATATGAACGAGCCACCATCATCACAGACCAAGAAGACAGACAGGAGGAGGAAAATCACATAAAACATGCACTCATACGCTGTCAATATCCAGTATGGGTCATAAACAAAGGAAAACAGCAAGTCAAAAACAAAGACAGAAAACAGGAAATAAGACACAGAACAAAAGCCGAAATCAAAAACAAGGACACCATAACTATACCATACATCCGAGGGATCACGGAACCAATTCAAAGGATCATGAAAAAATACAAAATAAACACAGCAGTAAAACCACACAAAAAATTAAGACAGTTATTAGTACACCCCAAGGACAGAATAGAACAAGACAAAAAAAAATGCAATGTAATATATGAAATATCATGCAGATCATGCAACAAAACCTACATTGGAGAAACTGGAAGATCATTCACCACAAGAAAAAAAGAACATCAGAAGGGATGTGAGAAGGAAACACAAGGACGACTCACAAGATCACAAAAAGAAAAGGCAGAACAAGAAACATTAAAATCAGCAATATCAGATCACTGCAAAAGAAATAATCACATCATGGACTGGGACAACGCAAAAATTATTGGATCAGAGAGCAACAGACACAAACGCTGGATCAAGGAGGCCATAGAAATCAGGAAGCGGGGAAAAGACACCATGAACCGAGATGAGGGGACCTTTATGCTTTCCCACACCTGGGATCACATTCTCCAGAGACCATCTGACGGCGGGAGGCGGGGCCGGCTCGGTGGATCTGACAGATCTGCTGAGCTGGCCCCGCCTACGAAAATCAGCTGATAAATGTCACCTGGCAGCAATCAGCTGACTCTTCTGACGAAGGCTGCAGTGTACAGTCGAAACATGTTAAGAAGGTAAAGACATCTCCTTTCTATTCCTGTCTTTTATAAGAACAAAAGATAAATAATTAAAAGAAGACAAAATGAACCTACTTGAGCTAAAGGTTGATTTGATTTGAAAAATGTCTATCAGGGCAGCACAGTGTGTCGTTATTCTCATAGGTTTTGTAATCTTTGGAAATAAGGTAAAGCTATACATTGTATCTAAGAAATCTTCAGTTGGTTTGTGTTGTTTTGTTTTCATTAAATCTATATTAAAGTCACCACAAATAAAGATATCTTTTTGTCTTATTTTTGCATACATCTTTTCCATCCCATTTCTAAATTTTTCCATATCAGATCCCGGTGCTCTATATATACAACTTACTATTATGTTTTTTCTATTTTCCATCATAATTTCGATTGTTAAACATTCCATACTTTCATTCACTGTTGATGTCATGCTGTCCACTTTTTTACTTTTTAATTTTCTATCAACATACAGTGCTATCCCACCACCACTTTTACATTTCCTGTTTTGTGTGTACATCTCATATCCATATAGTTCAAAATTTACATCTTTTTCTTCATTAATCCATGTTTCACTTACTTCAATAATCCTAAATGGTGTGTTAAATTGATTTAAAAACTCCTTAATACTATCAAAGTTTGCACGGAGACTCCTACTATTAATATGTATTATTGTCAATGTCTGATCCAAATTCATAATTCCATTTCATTGTTGTTCATCATAATAAACACACTTATTATTAATATCCATCCATCCATCCATCCATCTTCTACCGCTTTTCCGGAGGTCCGGGTCGCGGAGGCAGCAGTTCAAGCAGAGAAGCCCAGACTTCCCTCTCCCCAGCCACCTGCTCCAGCTCTTCAGAGGGGATACCAAGGCGTTCCCAGACCAGCTGGGAGACGTAGTTACTTCTGCGAGAGGCGTCCAGAAGGCATCCTAATCAGATGCCCATACCACCTCAACTGACTCCTTTCAATGTGGAGGAGCAGCGGTTCTACTCTGAGCCTCTCCCGGATGACTGAGCTCCTCACCCTATCTCTGAGGGTGAGTCCAGCAATCCTATGGCGAAAGCTCATTTCAGCTGCTTGTATCACGCGATCTTGTTCTTTCGGTCATTACCCAAAGCTCGTGACCATAGGTGAGAGTAGGAACGTAGATTGACTGGTAAATTGACAGCTTTGCCTTAGAACTAAGCTCCCTCTTCACCACAACAGACCGGTACAACGTCCGCATCACTGCAGATGCTGCTCCAATCCGTCTGTCAAGCTCTCGCTCCATTTTCCCCTCACTCGTGAGCAAGACCCCAAGATACTTAAACTCCTCCACTTAGGGCAGGAGCCTGTCCCCAACCCAGAGAGGACAATCCACATTTTTCCGGCTGAGGACCATGGACTTGGACTTGGAGGTGCTGATTCTCAGCCCAGCCGCTTCACACTCAGCGGCAAACCGTCCCAGCAAGAACTGTAGGTCATTGCTGGATGAAGCCAACAGGACAATGTCATCTGCAAACAATAGAGATGAGATCTTGTGGTCACCATGCATGACACCCTCCATTCCCTGGCTGCGCCTAGAAATCCTGTCCATAAAAGTTATGAACAGGATCGGTGACAAAGGGCAGCCCTGGCGGAGTCCAACTTTCACTGGGAATGACTCCGACCGAGTGTTGGCAATATGAACCAAACTCTCACAACGGTCGTACAGAGACCGAATAGCTCGTAACAAGAAGCCAAATACCCCATACTCCCAAAGCACCCGCCACAAAAAAACACGAGGGACGCGGTCAAATGCCAAGTCCACAACACACATGTAAACTGGTTGGGCAAACTCCCACGAACCCTCGAGAATTCTCGAGAGGGTAAAGAGCAGGTCCGATGTGCCACAGCCAGGACGAAAACCACATTGCTCCTCCTGAATCCGAGGTTCGACCAACGGCTGGACTCTCCTCTCCAGTACCTTGGCATAGACCTTCCCAGGGAGGCTGAGGTGCGTGATCCCTCTAAAGTTGGAGCACACCCTCCGGTCCCCTTTTTTGAAGAGAGGAACCACCACCCTGGTTTGCCATGCCAAAGGCACTGCCCCCGACCTCCACGCAATGTTGCAGAGGCGTGTCAACCATGACAGCCCTACAACATCCAGGGCCATGAGGTACTCAGGACGAATCTCGTCCACCCCCGGGGCCCGGCCACCAAGGAGATTTTTAACCACCTTGGCAACCTCAGCCCCTGTGATAAGCGAGTTGTCCCCCTCGTCCACAAACCCTGCTTTGTCTGTGGAAGGTGTATCAGTGGGATTGAGGAGATCCTCGACGTATTCCTTCCACCGCCCGACGATATCCCCAGTTGAAGTCAACAGTGTCCCATCCGCACCATACACAGTGTGGACGGGGAGCTGCTTCCCCCTCCTGAGCCGCCGGACAGTTTGCCAGAAACTCTTCAAGAGAGAATTCAGCTTCAATTTGCCCTAATACACTTTCATTGTTAAATGAGGAAGGATGATTGGTTAAAGTACTAATCATAAGTTATGTCAACAATGTACACCAAAAGGAAAAAGAACACAAAAATCTTCACTCATAATCTTACTGCGCTGTTATTCTTGCATCAGAGCTCAGGTTTAAATTTGTCTAATTCCTCCATTTCTCTAATCATTATGACTTTAGCTTCTTCTGGAGTGCCAAGCAGTTTTATCCACACCTTACAGTTCTTTGTCCAAGTCGATTGTATTTCTCCCTGTTTTCTGAGAGCCCTGGCTTGTCCAGCTATTTCAGAGTTCTTTTTTGTTAAATGTTCGTTTATATAGACAGCCGTTCCTCTCAGTTTTCTTGCTTGTCGCAGAAGATCAGTTTTTGCTTTCCTAATGACAAATCGGATGATGATCGCTGGTTTTCCTTTATTGTCTTTTAGGTAACGTGTGGCAAGTCGAAACAGTTTTATTGTCCACAACAATGTTTTTAGAGTTGAAAAAAGTTAACACCTGCTGCTCAAGAGTGTGTGATTCTGCCAATGTCTCATCCTTCCCAACCTGGTTACCAACTCCAGCTGTCACACGTGCAGAGGAGCGGTGTCTGGTGCTCAGAACGCTCACAATGACATCATCCATTCTCATATACTGTTCTAATTCATCCACACGTCTTTCTAAGAAATGAATTTTCTTGTCTTTTTCCATGACTTCAGCGTTTAATTCACGCACTTGGTCCATAAGGCCAATAAGCAAAGTTTGTTGTTTTGCTATCTTGGATATTTCTTCAGTCATAAAATTTAGTGAGAGTTTGATCTCTTCAAACTCCTCTCCATTTATCTGATTCCTTTTCGGAGGCATACTGACTAGACTGATTGGGATCAGAGGCGGCTCACCTGTTGGCTAATATAGGAGGCGAAGCACGTCCGATGGCTAGTGGAGGCCACCAGCTAGCCCGCTGTCTCAATTATAGCTGTCACCTGACTGCGAGGTCGAAGCGCTGCCGATGGCCAGTGATGGCTAGTGAAGGTCACCACCGGCGTCACCACCTGACAGCTGAAATCTGCTGGTGAAACCAAGGCTCCTTCGGCAGCTAGCGTCGTCCCAGCTAGCGTCGTCCCAGCTAGCGTTGTCCCAGCTAGCGTTGTCCTTCATTAATCCGCTTCGGCTCAGCTGAACGTCACAGAGTAGAATCGTCTCTCTCACAGAAAAACACCCGGTTCTTGAAACATGGATTATGCCACAATAAGAATAAGAATAAAAACTTCTGAAAACCAGGTAAAAATGATGAGACTTTATAACCTAATCAGGGCTGCTCATAGAGGTTGTATCAAATGTACTAAACGTAACAACCTTGCACAATAAAAATTGTCCCCTCCAACACACAACTAAGACAATATCAATCATTACTGAGGGTGACAACAACACTGATCATTCAAATACAAAATATACTGTCTGGGTACATATTCATATTCTGCAGGGTAACTTAACAAACCGTAATGCTGTTTATTCCATCTAGCCACAATGCTCTTGCACTGTGTATATACCTGTGTACATATGTGTATTCATCTACTGCTTTGACTAACCAGTTCTTATCTTCTTTTCTTATTAACTATTGCTCTGAGTGTCGCTAACGCTGTGCTGCTGTAATCCTGGAATTTCCCCATTGTGGGACTAATAAAGGCTAATCTTATCTGATCTTGTTTGTAGTTTTACGGCATCTCTCCTCACATGTGCTCCCGTGTCGGGGGTGCTTTCTCGGGTAGACTTGAGGAGACATTTGCCGGCGGGCCGGGGTAGATGGAGGAAACAATGGTAGATGGTAAATGGCATTCACTTATATAGCGCTTTTATTCTCATCTCTTGATGACCAAAGTGCTTTACAGATCCTGCTATCCACACATTCACACACTGATGGGGGCATGCTACCTAACATGGTGCTTCCAGACCCACCAGGAGCAATTGGGGGTGAAATGTCTTGCCCAGGGACACAACGGCAGGATATCCTGGGAGAGCAGGATTCAAACCGCCAACCATGCGGTTATTGGACGACCTGCTCTACCTCCTGAGCCACTGTTGCCTCTGATCATTTCCCACAATGATGTGGGAAAACTTGCAGGTGAGGTTTTTTTTTTTTAAATCACAGTTTTTTGCTGCTGTGTTCTGTATATATTCACTGTAAACACGGAAATGAGCGCTGTGAAGCGTCACATTTGATTGGTCAGACTGATGATGTTCAGGTTCAGGTTCCTTTATTTGTTCCTGTAGGAAGATTTGTTTTGCAGTCAGGTGACATCCTTTTAGACACATATTTCCAAATTACAATTCCGTTCAACATTAACACAAACCCAGGCACACATGAAGCTGACTATAAACATGATAAAAATACTCAAGGCTCCACCAATCAGGACATAAGACAAAGAGATGAGAGAAAAAACAAAGAGAGAAGAGAGAAGGGTCAGATTAAAAAGTTAAAAATAAGTCAGAGAGATTAAAAACTCAATAAAAGTCTAAAATCCAATAAAAGATTTAGAACCCAAATAAAAAACCTACAAAAATGAATAAATATAAAATAACAATTGATAAATAGGTACCTAAACTATGTACAATATATTGTTACATCTTGTTCAACTCTCTGACAGCAGCAGGGACAAAGCTGTTTTTGTAGCGCTGGGTTCTACTTTTTGGGACAGCAAACCTCCGTCTGGAGGGAAGAAGCTGAAAGTTGCAGTGCAAAGGGTGGGAGTCATCATTTAAAATGGAGGTAGCCATCCTCTGTACTTGTCTGGTGTACAGGGATGTCAGGCTCAGCTGTGACTCACCAAGCAAACGACTGGACCATCTGACTACCTGATCCAAGGATTTCCTCTGTTTCAGTTTTATCTGACCAAACCATGACACGAAAGAAAAGGATAAAACAGATTCAATAAAAACCCGATAAAACATTGTCATTATGGTTCGGTCAATTTGGAAGCGTGCAAGTTTCCTTAAACAATGCAAATGTTGCTGACCCTTTTTGCACACCCTTTCACAGTTCTCTTCAAAGTTTAAATTACTATCAATAATCGTCCCAAGATATTTGTAGGATTGTACACATTCAATGGTCTGGCTTTTTAGTACAGTGACTTCATGCCTGGGAGTTTTCCTCCTAAAGTCAATAATCATGTCTTTAGTTTCTGTCGTATTCAGCTGCAGGTAGGAATCCAAACACGTACATGTTTGCACACTACTCAGGGACAAATTTGATTGGCAAAAGTGGTGGAAGTTGATGACAACTGGCCAAAATTGCGGGAAAGTTGTGGTGACTGGACAAAATTCACATTATGCAGGACCTGCTGAAGTGGTGGGAATTGGCAGAATCGCAACGTGGTGAAATCCTGGATGGATGGAACAATAAAGCCACACATTTACAAGAAAAAAACTCAATTTTCTGCATTTGTATTTTATTTTATTTATTTTTTTACTTTTTTCTTTCATAAATATTCAATTTGTGAGGTTTTTATTGTACACTAACTTTTTTCTTCAAAAGTTACAACTATTTCTTGACAAATTTATTAATGTTGTAGTGAATTTAGTCATTTTTTACTATAAATTTTCCATGTTTTATGATAAAATCGTGACATTTCCCTCACAAACATTTTACAACTACACAGTATACTCATAAATTTTCAACTTTTTTCTGAAGTGTTCCTGATTTTTACTGCAGTATTTAAGAGGGTCTGCTAAGTATAACTTCTGGAGTATTTCAGAGGTTCTACTAAGTACAACTACTACAGTAATTCAGAGGTTCTGCTAAGTATGATAGCAGTCTGTCGTGGGCGACAATGACCGTTTCATTTAGGTCTGATCAGATTCCTCCACACAGCTCTGTCCTTAGCCTTCTGCTGCCAGGAACTCCTGTCTATGTCCAACTTCTTCAAGTTTCTTTTTACAGTGTCTTTAAATGTGAGCCTTGGTCTACCCTGATTGCGTTTGGCCTCACATAACTGTGAGTAGAGTAACTGCTGAGGGAGACGCTGGTGGTCCATCCTCTCAACATGTCCGAGCCATCTCAGGTTCGTATAACGACTGCAGTATTTCAGAGGTTTTGCTAAGTATAACTACTGCAGAATTTCATTTTCCCCCCTTGTCCAGTCAAGCAGCTAGGTGAAATGAACAGAAATCTGCTTCCCTTATTGTGACAAACAGATTTACTTTGCCAAAAGGAGCTTTATACAGCACATACAGTGGTGTGAAAAAGTGTTTGCCACACTTAAATGGTAAATGGCATTCACTTATATAGCACTTTTCTTCTCATCTAGGATGACCAAAGCACTTTACAGATCCTGCAATCCACCCAGTCACACACTGATGGTGGCAGAGCTGCCATGCACACAGGCACTAACCAGGCCACCAGGAGCAACTGGGGGTTCAGTGTCTTGCTCAAGGACACTTCAACAGTTGGACAGCAGACAGAGCGGGAATAGAACCCATGACCCTCCGAGCAGTAGTCGGTCACACTACACCTACACCACCACCCCCAAATCACCAAACAGATCACCAAACAAATTTAAATATTACACAAAGATAACACAAGTAAACACAAAATGCAGTTTTTTAAATGAAGGTGTTTATTATTAAGGGGGAAAAAATCCAAACCTACATGGCCCTGTGTGAAAAAGTGATTGCCCCCTAAACCTAACAACTGCTTGGGCCACCCTTAGCAGCAACAACTGCAATCAAGTATTTGTGCTAACTGGCAATGAGTTTTTTACAGTGCTGTGGAGGAATTTTGACCAACTCATCTTTGCAAAATTATTGTAATTCAGCAACACTGGAGGGTTTTCCAGCATGAACCGCCTTTTAAGGTCATGCCACAGCATCTCAATCGGATTTAAATGAAATCAATTTAGCTTGGAGAAATCATCTTCTAATTTATAAAAAATCTCTGAGAAAAGCTAGAACAAGTTATTATTCCGCATTAATAGAAAAGAACAAGAATAATCCCAGGTTTCTTTTCAGCGCTGTAGCCAGGCTGACAAAGAGTCAGGACTCTGTCAATCCTAGCATTCCCTTAGAGCTTACTAGTCAGGACTTTATGAACTTTTTCAATAGTAAAATTTCATCCATCAGAGATAAAATCAGTCAGATTCTTTCCACCGTTAACTTAAATACAGTAACTACTACAACTCCTTCAACTGACATCTGTTTGGATGAGTTTACTCCAATTGATCTTTTAGAGTTAGACAAAATAATTTCCTCATCCAAGCCTTCAACTTGTCTTTTAGACCCTATTCCTACCCGGTTATTTAAAGAAGTCTTCCCATTTATTGGTAGCTTTATTCTTCAAATAATCAATTCTTCATTAACTTTAGGCCATGTACCGCAGGCTTTTAAAACTGCTGTAATTAAACCCTTACTCAAAAAGCCAACGCTGGATCCAGGAGTTTTAGCTAACTATAGACCAATCTCTAATCTTCCTTTCATTTCAAAAATCTTAGAAAGAGTTGTTGCTACGCAATTATTTGACCACTTGCAGGGAAATGGTTTGTTTGAAGAGTTTCAATCTGGGTTTTGAATCCATCACAGTACTAAAACAATTTTAGTGAAGGTCACTAATGACCTCCTTATCACATCTGATAATGGACTTGTTTCTGTACTTGTCCTGTTGGACCTTAGTGCAGCTTTTGATATTATCGATCATAATATTTTACTTGATAGATTAGAACACTATGTTGGACTTAAAGGAACTTCATTGCAGTGGTTTAGGATCTTATTTATCTGATACGTTCCAGTTTGCTCATGTCAATGATGAGTTTTCTTCCAACTCAAAGCTCAGTCATGGATTTCCACAGGGATCTGTGCTAGGCCCTACTCTTTTTAGTTTATATATGCTTCCGCCAGGCAATATTATTAAAAAGCACTGAATACATTTTCATTGTTATGCAGATGACACACAATTATACCTGTCAATGAAGCCAGATGATAGTAATCAATTAGCCAAGTTAGAAGCCTGTCTTTAGGAAATCAAAGCTTGGATGACTTGTAATTTCCTGCTATTAAATTCAGATAAGACTGAAGTCATTCTAGTTGGACCAAAAAACCTTAGAAGTACCTTTCCAAATCAAGATCTTAGTTTGGATGCGGTTACTCTTTCTCTTAATAGTTCTGTGAGGAACCTTGGAGTTATTTCTGATCAAGATCTGTATTTTAATTCACATAATAAACTTGTTTCTAAGACTACCTTCTATCACTTCCATAATATTGCCAAGATTAGGAGCATCCTGTCTCAGAGTGATGCTGAGAAACTGATCCACGCTTTTGTTAGCAGTAGATTAGATTATTGTAATTCTTTATTATCAGGCTGTCCTAAAACATCTTTAAAAAGTCTTCAGCTGATCCAAAATGCTGCAGCAAGAGTTTTAACAGGTACTAGAAAGAGAGATCATATCTCTCCAGTTCTGGCCTCCCTTCACTGGCTTCCCATATGTTTAGAATTAAATTTAAAATCCTTGTTCTCACTTACAAAGCTCTAAATAATCAGGGCCCTTTTTATTTAAAAGATCTGATACTACCCTATTATCCTAACAGAGCACTACGCTCCCAAAATGCAGGATTACTTATAATACCAGTGTTTCCTCTGGTAACATTTCTTGGTGGCGGTCCGCCTCGCTAAAAAAAATTATCGCCATGCTAATGAGGAGATATGAATTCAAGAAAAACATATGAAGTAATGACTTTCTGCAAGCACGCACAAACAACGTGCATGGCTGTCATCCCCATGGAGTTTAGAACCACCCCGCCCACACAAGCTTTCCAGTCAGGCAGAGTGTCTTGCTAGCGTGACTGTCCAAAAGAAACATGAGTTTATTAAAATACTTTAAACACGGAAAAAAATCAGAAGGGGTATGTAAGCACTGGAGGCATTTATCATGGTTTTAACCCGCTGGAAATGAAAGCAATAATGGGAGAGTCGCATAGCTAAGAGATGTGGTTCAAAACCATATGCAGCCGCTTCATATGAAGGGAAAGGCAAGGGGGACTGATGAATTGCAGAGAATATATTTCACCAGCTGCTACAATATTAAGTTATGTTCCCTATTATGTACCTGGCAAGTTAAGATGACTGAAATTCACCAAGTCATTGACTTTAATCTGTCAGCAGCCTTCAGACAAACTAAACGTGCCAACATTTGGATTTCAAAATAAGGGAGGTTTTTCCTGCTGTCGGGTTGGTGAGGAGATTTCTAAAAAAAACTATGAATACATAGAAATATTATAACAGAAATAATGGCATATTTGGTCATTTAAGTTCATTTATTTCTTTAAATATAATTTTAATAATTATATTTCTTTGAATTCAGAGTTGCTGTTCTGTTCTGGCTCTACAAAATTATGGTCAAAAGTTTAAATTGTATGAGGAAAAAAGTTTTAAAAATTGCCACATTCTGCTTCAAATTTATAAAAAAAAAAACAACAGTAATTTTATAATAACCTGCCTTTGTCCATCAGACAGGCCTCTTCACTGTCCAGCTTTAAAACTCCTCTTAAACCCCATTTTTATTCTCTGGCTTTTGACCCAGTTTGAGAGACTGATTTTATTTGTTCTTACTGTCTCTATTGTATGACGATTGCTTTGTTTGTGCTGTTTTGTACTTTAGCTGTATTTTATTGGTTTTATATTTTATCGTTAATGTACGCATTTTAATTTATAAATAAAGTTGGATTGCATGAAAAAAGATAAAAATTAGCCATAAAATAATCCACATTTATAATAGTCTCGAACAAGAAAAGTCATAATTATAGATAGATAGATAGATAGATAGATAGATGATGTACTTTATTGATCCCAAACTGGGAAATTCCAGTGTAACAGCAGCATGACAGTAGAGAACCAAACAACAGAAACACACACAAGACAGACAAAGGGATTACCCATGGAAAGTAAAAACTAACACGACTATAAAACCTACTGTATATACATCATAGCTTAATATATGATGACCCGTTTAAACACATGAATCATCTCATTGCACAAAGAAGGACTATCAGGAGCAGAGTGAAATGTGAGGTACCAGTTAGTCTGTAAGGTGCAGTGTGGCAGCATAGCTATGACCAGAAGACATCATCATAGTGAGTTATTGTACAGTGAAACTGCATGTGGCAGGAAAGATTTCCTGTACCTGGCCGTTCGACAACGAAGCTGTAGTAGTCTACTGGAGAAAGTGTTTCGCTGTCTATCTAGTGTGTGGTGGAGGGGGTGATCAGGATTGTTCATGATGGATCGCAGTTTATTTAGTGTCCTCCTCTCCACCACTGTCTCAAAGGTCTTCGGTCTGAGACCAATTACAGAGCCAGCCCTCTTGATAATCTTGTCAAGTCTGTTGGTGTCTCTGGCCCTGATACTGCTACCCCAACAGACAGCAGCAAAGAAGATGGCACTGGCGACAACAGTCTGGTAGAAAAGCTCCAGCATCGTGCTGCACACGTTGAAGGATTTCAGCTTTCTCAGAAAGTACAGTCTGCTCATCCCCTTCTTGTGCGCAGCATCGGTGTTGGATCTCCAGTCCAACCCGCTGCTGATCCTGACACCCAGATATTTGTAGTCCTCAACAACTCCCACATCCCCCCCCCCAATCTGCAGTGGCTGAGAAGGAGCCTTCCTCTTCCTGAAGTCAATCACCATCTCTCTGTTCTTGCTGACATTCAACCTCAGGTGATTCTGCTCCGTCCACTCCACAAATCTGTCTACCAGTGCCCTATACTCCCCCTCCTCTCCTCCTCTTAGACACCCAACAACAGCTGAGTCGTCAGAGAATTTTTGCAGGTGGCATGACTCAGTGTTGTACTGAAAGTCAGTGGTGTATAAGGTAAAAAGTAAAGGAGACAGCACAGTCCCCTGTGGAGCTCCCGTATCACTAACCACCACTCCAGACAAGACACTGCCCAGCCGGACAAACTGTGGTCTGCCTATCAGGTAGTCAGTAATCCAGGAGATCACAGAGCTGTCAACCCCCATCACCCGCAGCTTCTCACCCAGCAGCAGTGGCTGGATGGTGTTAAAGGCACTGGAGAAATCAAAAAAAGTGATTCTCACAGTATCCTCCACTATCCAGGTGCAGATGGGCTCGTTGCAGAAGGTAGATGACAGCATCTTCAACTCCTAAATGGGGCTGATATGAAAACCGCAGAGGGTCCAGCCACGTCTTCACCTGCGGCCTCAGGTGGGCTAAGACCAGTCTTTCCAGGACCTTCATCACATGAGATGTGAGGGCAACTGGTCGGTAGTCATTCAGATCCGATGGAGATGACTTCTTGGGGACAGGAACCAGGCAGGATGTCTTCCACAGCACCGGTACTCTCTCCAGACTCAGGCTCAGGTTGTACAGGTGTTTCAGTACCAGAGCTAGTTGGTTGGCACAGGTCCTCAGGGTCCTTGTGGAGCCTGAGGACCTGTAATTTTGAGAAAATTACAAATTTGAGGAAAAGTGTTGCAAATTTAGATAAATTTACAGAGAAAAGTAGAAAACTATAAGAAAATTCTTATAAATTTTGGAGAAAAACCTCAAACCTTCAAGACTGAAGTCATTACCCAAGTTTTTAAGTGGCTGCTCTTTGTACCCTTAACTCAGCTGGAAATTTTTGGTTGTCTGCTTTTAATTATTAATTCATAGCACTGCTTTTACATGAGCAGAATTTCTGGTTACTATACCCACCTGATCATATAATTTAGCATGAATGACTAAATTACTACTATGAATAATTTTTTCCCCTTCGCTTTCCTACACTTCGTCAATGGAAAAAAAAGAAACACTAGAATAAAAATACAGATTTTGGTTATTTATGTAAACCATGACAAAAAAAAACCTGGGCAGCGCGGTGGCGGAGTGGTTAGCACTGTGGCAGCACAGCAACTCACCCTTGGCCGGGGGATCCTGAGTTCGATCCCAGCCCCCGACCAACAGTGATCTGTGTGGAGTTTGCATGTTCTCCCCGTGTCTGCGTGGGTTTACTCCAGGATTTCTCCGGTTTCCTCCCACATGCCAAAAACATGCAAGTTAGGTTAATTGGCATCAAAACTGGGGATTCTAAATTGTCCTTAGGTATGACTATGAGAGTGAATGGTTGTCTGTCTCTCTGTGTTGGTCCTGTGATGGACTGGTGATCTGTCCAGGGTGGACCCTGCCTCTCGCCCAAAGATGCTGGGATAGGCTCTAGCCCCCCCCACGACCCGAAAAGGATTAAGCGGAAGAAGATGGATGGATGGATGAAAAAAATCCTGCAGGACAAAACATGACACTTGGTATTTTCTAACCTGTTTGTATACCACCATAGACAGAGAAGCTGAATTAGACAGAGCTCAGAGAGGGAAAGATGAGACAGAAGAGAGGAGCCAAGGAGAGGAAAGTATTCAGGCAGAGGGTCTTGGAGAGGTGAGAGCAGAGGAAGGAGAGAAGGATGACACCAGTAAAAAGTCCAAACACAGGACATCTGGGTGGGACCCCAACTGGCTCAATATTCCAATATTCAAGCCTCTGTTGGACAATACTTTAAATGCTAAGTTCCATTATGCAATATTACTGTGCAAAATTTTAAAAAATTAAAATAAAGGGTGTAAAATTAACATATTCTGGTTACAATCATGTCATGTGTTTTCTGCCGCCCCCGGAAAAATATGTTGCCACCACGCCAAGATCTTAAAGCCAGAGGAAACACTGAAGACCTAGAATTTCCAAAAGTACAATGGGAGGCAGAGCTGTCAGTTATCAAGCTCCTCTCTTGTGGAACCAGCTGCCAATCTGGGTTCGGGAGTCAGACTTGAGCTCTGTTTTTAAGAAAAACGTGAAAACCTTCCTTTTTGACATAGCCTATAATTAGGATGGGATCATATGACCCTGAACCCTCCCATAGTTATGCTGCTAATAGGTTTAGACAGCCGGAGGACCTCCAACAATGCACTGGGCTTCACTCCTTTCTTCACTCTCAATGAAATATTTTTGCTGGTCATTAATATCTGTTTGTTGTCTCCCATAGATCTGTTTGTTCTCTCCCTGTTGTGCTGTTTGCTCTCTACATGTCTGTTCTTTTCTTTTCCTTCTCTATTCCCTCACCCCACAGCCAGTCGCAGCAGATGACTGCCCCTCCCTGAGCCTGGTTCTGCTGGAGGTTTCTTCCTGTTAAAAGGGAGTTTTTCCTCTCCATCATCGCCAGGTGCTGCTCACAGGGGATTGCCTGATTGCTGGGGTCTTTCTGCTATTGTGGGGTTTTCCCTACAGTTTGACAGTGCTTATGAGATGACTGTTGTTGGGAAATGGCGCTATGTAAATCAAGTTAAATTGAAGTGAATTGAATTCAGGTCAGGACTTTGACTAGCCACTCCAAAGTCTTCATTTTGTTTTCCTTAAGCCATTCAGAGGTGGACTTGCTGGTGTGTTTTGGATCATTGTCCTGCTGCAGAACCCAAGTGTGCTTCAGCTTGAGGTCACAAACAGATGGCCGGATATTCTCCTTCAGGATTTTTTGGTAGACAGTAGAATTCATGGTTCCATTTACCACAGCAAGCCTTCCAGGTCCTGAAGCAGCAAAACAGCCCCAGACCATCACACTACCACCACCATATTTTACTGTTGGTATGATGTTCCTTTTCTGAAATGCTGTGTACTTTTACGGCGGATGTAATGGGACACACACCTTCCAAAAAGTTCAACCTTTGTCTCGTCAGTCCACAAAGTATTTTCCCAAAAGTTTTGATGCTCATCAAGATGTTTTCTGGCAAAACTGAGATGAGCCTTCATGTTCTTTTTGCTCAGCAGTGGTTTTCATCTTGGAACTCTGCCATGCAGGCCATTTTTGCCCAGTCTCTTTCTTATGGTGAAGTCATGAACACTGACCTTAACTGAGGCGAGTGAGGCCTGCAATTCTTTGGATGTTGTTGTGGGGTCTTTTGTGACCTCTTGAATGAGTTGTTGCTGCGCTCTTAGGGTAATTTTGGTTAGCTGGCCACTCCTGGGAAGGTTCACCACTGTTCCATGTTTTTGCCATTTGTAGATAATGGCTCTCACTGTGGTTCACTGGAGTCCCAAAGCTTTAGAAATGGCTTTATAACCTTTTCTACAATGATACATCTCAATTACTTTGTTTCTCATTTGTTCCTGAATTGCTTTTGATGGCAGCAGGATGTCTAGCTTTTGAGGATCTTTTGGTCTACTTCACTTTGTCAGGCAGGTCCTATTTAAGTGATTTGATTGAGAACCGGTGTGGCAGTAATCAGGCCTGGCGGCAATCACTTTTTCACACAGGGCCATGTAGGTTTGGATTTTTTTCACCCTTAATAATAAACACCTTCATTTAAAAAATGCATTTTGTGTTTACTTGTTATCTTTGTCTAATATTGAAATTTGATCTGAAACATTTAAGTGTGACAAACATACAAAAAATGAGAAATCAGGAAGGGAGCAAATACTTTTTCACACCATTGTATATATGTACTGTATATTATTTATAAACTCCTCTTGTAGCAACTTTTAATACTTTTTAATGTCTTTTACCCATGAAGGAACCGATAGGGGGAATGGGGAAGGGACGCGTGGAGAGGGGGAAAGAAATGAGAGAGAAACAAACAGAAGACAAACTGTTTCTTCTACTGAAAAGGTCTAATCACAAGTCTGGTATCTGCATGTTAAAAGAGAGACATACGCATGTGTGCATGTGGGTGCGTGTGTATGAGCGCTCACGTAAAGTGTGTGCATGTGAGTGGTTTGCCAAGAAACATATAAAGATGGCAGCAGGTCACAGCAACACCCCTCCCCCCCAAAACCCTAAGCAAGCAAGATAGTGCCACCAACCCCTCAGAGCACAAATGTTCTGAGGACAACCAGGCATCCACCCCAGGAGGGACGGCTGAGAAACGCCAGGCCACCAAACAGCCAGCGTGGTGCACCCCCACCCATGGACCGGCCAGTCCCCACCTCTCAGCAGGGCCAACACCAGCTCCTGGGCCCCAGGCACCGGAAGACCACCCCCTCCATCCTGGGCTGGTAACCCCAGGAACCCCCATGCCAAAAGAAGGTGGCAGCAAGGCACAGGAGCCCCACGAGGGGCCAGTCCCCCCAGTTCAAGGATGCCCATGTGGCCAGGAGGTACCAGGAGGCACCACCCCCTCAGTCCAGCACCCCCCAACCAGCACATACACTCATTCCCACGCACTCACCACTCATGCTTTCATACGCACCCACACACTCACTCACTCGCCCTCTCCCCCACCCAATTCCACTCACACTCCCACACTCAGGCCCCCCCACCCACCCACTCCCGCACCCACTCAATCTCACTCCCACTCACGCTCATCCATACAAACACTCTCACTCACACCTACTTGTGCTCTCCCACACACTCATTCACCCTTAACATGTGGGACAGCCACGGCGCAGATGTGGCGGGTATGAATGCACATCAATGACCGGCAGCAGCCGGGGAGACTGCCAACGTGGACCAGCAGTCACATCCCCGCCAATCCGCCCCAGGGCGGCCGCGGCCACAAAAGCCAACCACCACCACCAGTGGCCACCTGGAGTGACTGATCAATGGATCACTGCAAGCACTCCGAGACGCCACCCGACACGCAAAGCACCACACAAATCCAACCCACCACCACAATCACCATCTCCACTCATCACTCCCTTGCTCTCATTTACTCACTTGTTCACTCACTCTCTCACTCCCTTGCTCATACCCATTCATTCTGCAGTGCCCAGGGAGGACGACAACATGACGGGCCCCAGGTCACCAGCCAGGCCCCAAGGCCCCAGGCAGAAGGAGGGAAGCAGGAGTTGGGGAAGACCCCCAACCCTCCATCCCCCATGCCTGAATCATGATGGGTGAGTGTCAGCTGTGTGGTGTGATTGTGTGCAGGTGTGTGAACTACCAAAGTGCAGGTAAAATTGGGGGGGATAGTGTGTTAGGGCATCGCTAGCTACTGCTATGGGAAGCGGGGCTCCCATCCCCCCCAAGCCCTTTGTGTCTACAGGGCAATTAAAACTGAGGTGAGGGTGGCCCCACTGCGCAGAAGAGGGATCTTACCTGATTAAATAAATGTGAAAGAAAGAAAGAAAGAAAAGAAAAGAAAAGAGGGATCCTCTTCACCGACACAGTACGGCACACCCCACCACAAAACTCTAAATGTATCCAATAAAATGTATGATTCACCAAGAATTGGGGGGGGGGGGGGTAAGACTAGGAGGGAGGTGGTCCAAAAGAGAGCCCGTCCACCCACAGAAGCCAGCTCCCAAGCAATGGGCTGGACCCATACGGCGTTCCACATGCCACGCAACACCCCAGAGCATCCACCGTGAGCCCACCAACCATCCCCCCCAGACTGACGTTGACAGCAGCAACTTACCCTGCAGCCACAGCTATCCCAGGGCAACCCAACGGAAATGCGACCGCCAACCCGCACCAAGGACTTCCCCTTCCTGGCCACCCCAGACTACCCACACATGCCCATACCTGTGCTACGGACACCAGAGGTAAAGCAGCAAAGCGCCCCGCCCCAAGACACAGCGGCAGGACAGTCAGGAAGAGCAGGACCCAAACCGCCACCCCCCACGCCACCGGACGGCCCACCCTACCCCACACCGCCCAACAAGGTCTTCCCAACCACATACACACCTCCACCCCTGCATGTCCACATGCAGTTACTTGCACCCACACATACACACAGATATACTCACCATCACATATGTCCACCTACACCCATACACAACCTTGCACGTTTACACACAACACACATACTCACATGTTCACACATACGTGCACGCACCCATATCCACACCTATACATATACATGCGAACCCACACACACCCATATTTACACATGTATACACACATTCACCCACACATACACATGTACACTCACACCCATAGGCCCTGAAAAACGGGGGCAACCCCCATCCCCGGGATGCAGGCACCAGCCCCCGGAGCGCCACAAGGGCCACGGGGAGGGCACAACCCCACCGTGCCGGCCCGCACCACCAGCACACACTTGAACCCGGCCCAGAGTGGGAGTGGCTCCCCCAGCACCAAGGGTTCAAGGCCAGACCCAGCCCCACTCAGGAAGCAAGGCCGGCCAGCCTGGGGCTGCGGCCCACCCCCAATCAGCCCCTCCAGGCCAGACACACAGCCACCCCGGGACAGGTGCCCCAGACACCGGCTCGAGTGGGTCACAGAAACCCCTCATGGTCAGGGAGCAGCCAGCTGCCCAAGGCACCAAGGAGAGCAAGCCACCGCCCGCCACCCCTCAGGTTATAGAATTAATAAGCGGGTACCAGAGAGAATTGAATTCAGCTAATTGGTTTTTAGAGGAGGCAGACATTCTTTCCTGGCTAATAATCTGATAGTAAATTATTAGGCCACCGGAGTGGTGGCCTAGTCGGTAGAGCATCCCACCCACACCCAGGAGGCCTGGGTTCAAATCCCGGCCAGGTCATGCCGAAGACCATATAAAAGTGGAATTTCCTGCCGTCCAGCTTGGTGCTCAGCAATAACGGAACGGAGGAGGGAAAAATTTGTGGTGGCACTTTTCATGGCAGCGACCCCTCGGATTCTAGATGTGATTAACATTGTAGATAAGAGAAACGTAATTTCGTTCTGCTGTATGGCTTGAATGACCATAAAGTTGGCTTTACCTTTACCTTTATAGTGAGTTGTACATAAATTATTTCTTGATTTCCAATTCATGAAGATAGTTTTCTTGGAAGTGCATAAGGCAGTGAGAACCACGTGTGACATCCTTGCCTCTATATTCATTTCACTTAAATCACCCGGTATGCAAAGTGTGGGAGAGGTTGGACTATGATAACCAAGCCATTTGATAAGTCTTCAACATGTCTTCCGCCAGAACTTTTGGACCAGTGCACAGGACCACATAACATGCATATACAGTCATGTGAAAAAAATTAGGATACCCTGTATTACTCTGCGTTTTTTTTAACATATTTCAAAAATATGGAAATTTCTAAGTGACCCCAAACTTTTGAACGGTAGTGTATATATATATATATATATAGACACAGTGCGGAGCATTGTAGCTACATGGGATAGATATATAAATATATATATATATATAATATATATATACTGTATATTCACTACTGTTCAAAAGTTTGGGGTCACTTAGAAATTTCCTTATTTTTGAAAGAAAAGCACTTTTTTTCAATGAAGATAACTTTAAACTAATCAGAAATACACTCTATACATTGCTAATGTGGTAAATGACTATTCTAGCTGCAAATGTCTGGTTTTTGGTGCAATATCTACATAGGTGTATAGAGGCCCATTTCCAGCAACTATCACTCCAGTGTTCTAATGGTACAATGTGTTTGCTCATTGCATCAGAAGGCTAATGGATGATTAGAAAACCCTTGTGCAATCATGTTAGGTCTGCAATGCTGTAATTGCTGCAAATGGAGGATTCTTTGACGAAAGCAAAGTTTGAAGGAAAAAATTATTATTTCAAATACAAATCATTATTTCTAACCTTGTCAATGTCTTGACTATATTTTCTATTCATTTTACAACTCATGGTGGTAAATAAAAGTGTGACTTTTCATGGAAAACACAAAAATTGTCTGGGTGACCCCAAACTTTTGAACGGTAGTGTATATATAGATAGATACTTTATTTCGAACAAAAAAGTATAACAAATACAAGCAAATGGCAAATGCAATAAAGTAACAGTATACAGTGTTCGAAAGGGAGAAGGAAGAAGTGAACACTTATTAATTCCATCTCCTCTTTTCCATAGATACACCCATGTGAATTTTATACAAATTACCACCTTTAAGACCCCAAGTAAACAATTAACTGTATTTTTTACAAATCAACATTAACACCCATCCATCCTAACATACATTGATGTCCATACATCAAAACCAGCCTCAGACTACACAGATATACACAGTGCTGTCCCACCCACCATTCCATAGTGTCCCATAATGTCCCAGAGTGAGCATAGTGAATCGTACATATAAATACTACCCTTCTAACATATATCCTTTCAGCAAATAGTGTTTATACCTCTTTTTGAATTGATTTCTGTTTGTACATAGTTTCAGTTCTGGCTCCAGACTGTTCCACAAATCCACCCCACAGACAGATATGCACAGACTTTTCTTGGTTGTTCGTATCTTGGGTTTTGTAAAGTTTAAGTCTCCTCTCAAATTATGATCAGTCTCTTTTTTTTAAATATTTTTTGTATATTAGTTGGGAGTTGATTATTAATTGCCCTGTACATGACTTGTGCTGTCTTAAATTTAACTAAATCAATGAACTTTATGACATGTGACTTTAAAAACAACGAATTGGTATGGTCTCTATATCCTGCATTATTTATTATCCTTATAGCTCTTTTTTGTAATGTGCATATTGACTGTAGGTTGGTCTTGTAGGTGTTTCCCCAGACTTCTACACAGTAGTTAAGATAAGGTAAAAACAGTGAATTGTACAATAAGACCAATGATTTATAGTCCAAGATGTGTCTTGTCTTCCCCAGTATGCCTATACATTTTGCTAACTTGGCCTGGATGTGACTGATGTGAGGTTTCCAGCAGATTTTATTGTCTAGCGTCACCCCCAGAAACTTATTTTCCTGTACTGTTTCTATTCTGGTATCATCTATCGTTACAATGATTTCATGATTTATTTTATAATTTCCAAACAACATAATCTTTGGGGGTTTTTTAGATTTAGAGATAATTTATTTTTGTTGAACCACTGCGTTAACCTTTTCATGTCAGTTGTGACCACCTCTAAAACCTGCTGCAAATTCTCACCAGTGCAAAGGATATTTGTGTCATCCGCAAACAAAATAAATTTCAGAAATTTTGATACTTGGCATATGTCATTTATATACAAGATAAAGAGTTTGGGTCCCAAAACTGACCCCTGGGGCACACCACAAGTGATGTCCATGAAGGGTGATTTGTGCTCTCCAATTTGTACAAATTGTTGTCTGTTACTTAAATAACTTTCCACCCAACTCAGTCCTACCCCTCTTATCCCATACCTTTCCAGTTTCCTTAGTAGTATTCTGTGGTCAATGGTGTCAAAAGCTTTCTTTAAATCTATAAATACTCCTACAGCAACCTTTTTTTTTATCTATACAACTAGTAATTTCTTCAATAAGTTTGATCAGTGCCAAAGATGTAGATTTATCTGCTCTAAAACCATACTGGCTATCTGTAAGGAGGTTGTGTTTTTCAATGAAATCATCCAGTCTCTTAGTGAAGATTTTTTCAAGTATTTTGGAGAATTGTGAGAGTAAAGAGACTGGCCTGTAATTTGTGAAGCGATGACTGTCTCCTGTTTTGTATAGAGGGATTACTTTTGCTATTTTCATTTTGTCTGGAATTGTACCAGTTAGAAATGACAGGTTACAGATGTGGGTGAGTGGCTTAACAATTCCCTCAATTACTTTTTTCACTATTGTCATGTCAATTTCATTCATGTCCGTTGATTTTTTGTTCTTAAATTTACTCACAGTCTCAATAATTTCCTTTTCAGTAACTGCACCCAAAAAGATTGTGTTTGGATTTCTATCTTCTATTTCATTCACAGAACCACTGTAGTTTGTTTCTGGTGTCACTATTGATTTTGCTAATTCAGGACCAACGTTTACAAAAAATTTATTGAAACCACTGACCACATCCTCCATATTATTTATCAAATTGCCATTTTCAATAAAATATTCTGGATAATTAGCATTCTTAGGACGATTATTAATAATTCCATTGAGTACTTGCCATATTCCTCTTAAGTTATTTTTGTTATCCTCTAATATTCTGTTGTAATATTCTTTCTTACAGGTCCTCATTATATTAGTAAGCTTATTTTTATATCTTTTATATTTGATCTCAGCTTCCACCCTTCTGCATTTAATGAATTGTTTATATAATGTATTCTTCTTTTTACATGCATTTATTAACCCCTTGGTGACCCAAGGAATATTTTTTGTTGTTGTCTGTCACTGTATTGTTTTATAGGACAGTTTTTATTGTACAATGATTGAAATATTTGTAAAAAATTATCATATGCTTTATTTATGTCATTTTCATCATAAACTATCTTCCAATCTTGTATTAATAATTCCTTTGTCAGTAAATACATTGATTCTTTGGTTCTTATTCTTTTATATTTAAAATTTTTGGTATACTTTTTCTTCCTATAATCACATTGATAGACAACAAAAATTGGCAGGTGGTCACTGATATCATTCAATAAAAGCCCACTCCTGATATTATTTTCCATAATGTTTGTGAATATGTTATCTACTAGTGTGGCACTGTGTGACGTGATTCTGCTAGGTCCGGTAATTGTTGGATGTAAGCCTATACTGTACATTGTGTTGATAAATTCTTCTGTCAAACTATGTTGTTTTGAATTCATCAGATCTAAACACAGTGCAGAGCATTGTAGCTAGACGAAATCAGACAGCACAACCGTCTACTTAGTTATCCTACATGGTATGAATATGTACCCATACTTATTCTCACCCTCCATAGCGACCGGTATTTTCCTAGTTGTATACTGGAGGGGACCATTGTGTAAGTCTGTTGCGTCTTTTGCATTCAATACTATTAGGTCGTCACGTCTTTTTGCTATCTCTGCGAGCAGCCCTACTTTGGTTGTACAGTCTGACAGCCGTAGGTAGGAAAGACCTGCAAAACCTCTCGGTTGTGCACCTAGGATGATGTAGTCTGCTGCTAAATGAACTCCTCAGTGCATTCAGTATGTCCTGCATAGGGTGGAACTCGGACTCCAGCAGAGATGACAGTTTAGCCACCGTCCTTCTCTCTCCTATCTCCTCCACTGGGTCAAGGCGCTGCCCCAGGACAGAGCTAGCTTTCTTGATCAGTTTGTTCAGTCTCTTCCTATCGGCTGCCGTAATGCCACTGCCCCAGCAGACCACTCCAAAAGTGATGGCTGATGCCACCACCGTGTCGTAGAATGTCTTCAGCAGCGCCCCTTGTACACCAAAAGACCTGAGTCTCCTCAGTAGGAACAGCCTGCGCTGCCCCTTCTTGTAGAGTGCATCAGTATTGTGTGACCAGTCTAGTTTATTGTTCAGATGAACACCCAGGTACTTACAGGATGTCACCATCTCGATGTCTGTTCCCTGTATATTTACTGGTGCTGTGAGGGGTTGTCCTTGCCTGCGGCAGTCCACCACCAGCTCCTTAGTTTTCCTCGCGTTGATCTGGAGGCAGTTCCGATGGCACCAGTCCACGAAGTCCTGGATAAGCCCTCTGTACTCAGCTTCATCTCCATTGGAGATGAGGCCAACGATCGCAGAGTCATCAGAGAACTTCTGTAGATGGCAGTGTGTTGTGTTGTGTGAGAAGTCCGCAGTATAAAGGGTGAACAGGAAGGGAGCCAAAACCGTTAATGAAATGTAATGACAACATGAAAAAAGTTTTGTTTTGTTTTTTAGATTTTTGCAAATGTATTAAAAATAAAAAACTAAGGAACATGTACGTAAGTATTCACAGCCTTTGCTCAATACCTTGTTGATGCACCTTTGGCAGCAATTACAGCCTCAAGTCTTTCTGAACATGATGCCACAAGCTTGGCACACCTATCTTTGGGCAGTTTGGCCCATTCCTCTTTGCAGCACCTCTCAAGCTCCATCAGGTTGGATGGGAAGCGTCGGTGTACAGCGATTTTCAGATCTCTCCAGAGATGTTCAATTGGATTCAAGTCTGGGCTCTGGCTGGGCCACTCAAGGACATTCACAGAGTTGTCCTGAAGCCACTCCTTTGATATCTTGTCTGTGTGCTTAGGGTTGTGGTCCTGCTGAAAGATGAACCGTCGCCCCAGTCTGAGGTTGAGTGCTCTGGAGCAGGTTTTCATCCAGGATGTCTCTGTACATTGCTGGATTCATCTTTCCCTCTATCATGACTAGTGTCCCAGTTCCTGCCGCTGAAAAACATGCCCAAAGCATGATGCTGCCACCACCATGCTTCACTGTAGGAATGGTATTGGCCTGGTTATGAATGGTGCCTGGTTTCCTCCAAACATGATGCCTGGAATTCACGCCAAAGAGTTCGATCTTTGTCTCATCAGACCAGAGAATTTTGTTTCTCATGGTCTGAGAGTCCTTCAGGTGCCTATTGGCAAACTCCAGGTGGGCTGCCATGCGCCTTTTACTAAGGAGTGTCTCCCGTCTGGCTACTCTACCATACAGGCCTGATTGGTGGATTGCCCCAGAGATGGTTGTCCTTCTGGAAGGTTCTCCTCTCTCAACAGAGGAATGCTGGATCTCTGACAGAGTGACCATCGGGTTCTTGGTCTCTCCCGCTTGCTCAGTTTAGATGGCCGGCCAGCTCTAGAAAAAGTCCCGATGGTTCTGACCTTCTTCCATTTGCGGATGATGGAGGCCACTGTGCTCATTGGGACCTTCAAAGCAGCAGAGATTTTTCTGTACCATTCCCCAGATTTGTGCCTCCAGGCAATCCTGTTTCGGAGGTCTACAGACAATTCCTTTGACTTCATGCTTGGTTTGTGCTCTGACATGCACTGTCAACTGTGGGACCTTCTATAGACAGGTGTGTGCCTTTCCAAATCATGTCCAGTCAACTGAATTTACCACAGGTGGACTCCTGTTAAGCTGTAGAAACATCTCAAGGATGATCAGTGGAAACAGGATGAACCTGAGCTCAATTTTGAGCTTCATGGCAAAGGCTGTGAATACTGATGTACATGAGATTTCTTAGTTTTTGATTTTTAATAAATTTGCAAAAATCTGAAAAAAATGTTTTCATGTTGTCATTATGGGGTATTGTGTGTAGAATACTGAGGGAAAAAATGAATTTAATCCATTTTGGAATAAGGCTGTAACATAAAATGTGGAAAAAGTGAAGCGCTGTGAAGACTTTCTGGATGCTCTGCACTGGATGGTGATCGCTGATAGCTTGATCTGAGCAAACTTCAGTGTCTGTGATATCTCTCACAATGGACTGCAGTATTTCAGAGGTTCTACTAAGTATAAATACTACAGTATTACAGAGGTTCTAAGTATAAATACTGCAGTATTACAGAGGTTCTACTAAGTATAAATACTGCAGTATTACAGAGGTTCTGCTGGGTTTCTTGTTTAAGAAGAAAGTAGAACTGCATTAGAAGAAAAACATTTTAACACATATTTAACATTTTTTGGATGTCGGTGTCCCTGTCTCTGTGGTAACGGCCTTCAGATTATCAGATTATTCATGTCAACATGATGTGAAGCAGATGTCCTAATCCTGACGTCTAATCTGACGGTTTCTTATGATGATGATGATGATGATGAAGATGACCTTACCGTGGTCACAGTCAGCGTCCATCCTCCGTCTGTCTCCCCCGTATACTGTCCCTCTATCTGTCCTCCTCTGTCTCTTCCTTCCTTACCTTTGTGGGCGGGGTCTTGAGGTGATGATGTCACAGTGAGGCTGTATCTTAGCAACCAGATGGTACAACACTCCGCCCTCTCCGTCAGCAGCAGAGGATGGACCTGGGTTAGATTTCAACCATGAGAAGTTTCTCCTTCGTACAAAGAAAACTGGAGAATTTATTTATTCAGCAGAAAATACTGTTTATAGTTATTCAACAACATCACAGTAAACGCGGTAATGACGCCGTAACCACGGTAACCCACCTCCAGGTCGTCCAGCATCAGCAGGCGGGACTCAGACAGGATGCAGAACATGCGACTCCAGACGTGAGGCTCCGTCCTCTGGCCACAGGACAGCCAATGGGAGGCTCTCTTCAGGTCTGTGACATTATCATCATCACAGCAATGACAACCAATGAGATTCAGTCATTGCATCACATGAGTTCACCGAGGAAAAATTCTGGACTTTTTCCTAAACATGTGGCATTGTATGCTGCTGCTTGAAGGAATTCAAATGTAAGACTTTTAAAGACTTTTTTAAGGGCACTTAAATAACACAGCAGTGGGCGGAGCCAGGAAATTATGAATGGGTGGAGTCAGGATGCACATGTGATCAATTTGGGCTGGCAGAGGAATCAGTGCTACAAGAACTTTATGTTTCTCCCAAAATATGCGTTCTATAAAGAAACCGAGTCGTCATCATCTTTATAAATTGTTAGTTTCCTGTTTTTACACACTCAGCAGACGTGACCCTGAGTTTTGGGGACCGGTGGGCAGTATAACCATAGAGGTTCTGGCTGAGGCAAACACAGCTGTGGCCACTGTTGTCGCCCCAGCCTCTAAAAGGCCGATGGGGTATCGTCACCTTGGTGGCGGCATCAACGTCTACCTTGTGAATGTGATAATAACTAGAGAAACGACGTAAACCATTTAAACACTGTAGGTGTGTATGAGAAATCTTGGACAAATGAAAAATTTGGGTGACTGAGGTGAATGAGGAGCTGCTCATTTTAAAGATGCAAAAACAAACTATAAACTATATGTGTGTTTATATACTTGCATATTTATTCCACCTAGCTGCAATGCTCCGTACTGTGGGTGTTTATATATTTACATATTTATTCCATCTAGCTACAATGCTCTGCACTGTGTGTCTGTGTGTGTGTGTGTATATATATATATATTTTATAGTAATACGTACATATGTATATTAGCTGCTCTTGCTTGCTTGTTTTTTTTCTTGCCTTCTGAGTGTTGCTCTGAGTGTTGCTATCCCTGTGCTGTTGCAATCCTGGAATTTCCCCGTTGTGGGACTAATAAAGGCTTATCTTATCTTATCTTATCTTATCTTAAACTGAGAGAATTTATGATTTAATCCCATAAACGTCTTAATCCAGCCATCAGGTTCCTCATGTCTGTGGGACTTTGGACTTCAGCATTAACTGATGATTCTAATGTGGGATCAACGTTGGACAGGAGTGTCACAGCTTCATTTCTGACTGGATAACCACAATAATAAAACCTTTAATGTGGAATACGAGCTGTGATGGGGCTCATGTCAGGAGGAGATGAGTCCACATACAGAGATGAGGTCCAGAAACTGGTGAGATGGTGCTCAGATAATAATCTGCTATTGAACACAAAAAAACCAAAAGAACTCATTATTGATTTTAGGAAGCATAGCAGTGAACCGCCTCCTCTATATATAGACAAGGAGCGTGTGGAGAGCGTGGAGGCTTTTAACTTTCTGGGTGTTCAATTCAATTCAATTCAATTCAACTTTATTTATATAGCGCCATTTCACAACAACAGTCATCTCATAGCACTATCAACTGTAGGGAGGACCCCCACAGTTGCAGAAAGACCCCAGCAATCAGGCGATCCCCTGTGAGCAAGCACTTGGCGTGTTCATATTTCTCACAACCTTACCTGGACAGTTAACACCATAGCTACGATAAAAAGGCTCAACAACGTCTACACTTTCTGAGGCTCCTCAAGAAGAATGGCCTGAATGCACACTTGCTGGTTTTATTTTATCGCTCTGCTATTGAGAGCATTCTGTCATATGGCATCACGGTTTGGTATGAGGGCTGTTCAGCCACAGACCGCAAAGCCTTCCAGAGAGTGATGGAGACTGTGCAAAAAATCACTGGCTGTTCTCTCCCTTCTCTGGAAGAGATTTCCAGGTCTCGGTACCTCAACAGAGCTACTGCCATCATCAAAGACTGCACTCATCCAGGCCATGATTTCTTTCACTTGCTCCCCTCAGGAAAGCGGTACAGATCCCATAAAACCCGGACTATCAGGTTTAATCATAGTTTTTTCCCAGCAGCAGTACGTATTCTGAACGGATTTATGTAACATGCACAGACTGCTGATATTTTTTGTTATTTTAGGTTATGTTGTAGCAACAACCTTGTGTGCATAAGCTGGTCTTTTGTATTTATCGCTCAGTAGGTTTTCATTATTGCTACGTACATATTGTATTCAACTTTTAGGTAATATTGTTTCAAGCATTATTTATTGTTGTAATTATGAGAATGTTAAATGCATGAGTGAACTGTGAGTGTGATAGTTTGTTTTTAGGGAGCAGCATCTCAATTTCATTGCATTGTTCATTAGCAATGGAATGACAATAAAGGCACTTTGACTTTGTTACAGTGTTAACAGAAAAAACTCACCAATCACCTTCATCCAGCCCAGGTACTGACACCTGGACAGGTGTCTGACCAGCTGATCCATCTGCGGGGACAGGAGACACAGGTGGACATGGTTATAGTGAAGACATGTCCTCAGACAGGTGGACATACAGGTGGACGTGGTTATAATGAAGACGTCTTCAGAGACAGGTGGACACAGAAGACACATACGGGAAGCCATCGGGCTCAACATGCTACATTAACACAAACACGTGGAGACTACACAGATAACACATCCTACGTGCTAATTTTGTGTTTTTGACCCTCATGGCTTTCCATACTCACCTGGTTGTCCTCACGTCTTCATCCCTCGTCCATCTGTCTATCTGTGAGACGGGACCCTCTGGACGGAGACGTACCGGGACACCTGACCGCCTCTTCCTCTGCTTCCTGCTGCCTAAACACCTTAACGAGATCAATGGATTATCACCAGCCACTCTGCTCACACACACACCCTCATCACTCTGTGGGGACACTGTATCGTAGTAAACTTTGTCCCCTAAGGGAAATTTATCTTGGACATAGTGCTACATCCAATGCTTTGCAAGTTAAAAAACATCATCCCAGAATAAAAAACTGCTTCACAGTAATAATAAAAATCTTTCCTTCAAATATACTAAAACCATTTCATAACGACAACACAAGGACGCACAAGAGTTAAAAAAAAAGAGAAAAACATTCCAGAATAAAATCATCACGCAGCATAAAAACCACACAGAATCTCTGATTAAAATCCTAATCCAGTACCCACTGACCCTAAAGGCAAAGTGACTACAGGGACACACGAGTGTCAGGTCCACGTTGGTCTATTGTACTAGTGTCCACCAGTGTTCAACAGCTTAACAGAAGCAGAACAAATGATTGTTAACATGTAAAACAAATTGATTTTAACTATCTATAGCTTCTTCCTGATGAGAGAAGTTCATATTCAAAAACCAGAGGGTGTATTGAGTCTATTGAGAGTTTTGTAGCTAGTTTTATTACTGCCTGGTTATACAGAGTCTCTATGGATTCATGCTGTTTCACGCCAATTATCTTCATTGCTGTTTTATGTATGCCGGTCAGTTTATTTCTCAATTATACTGTTAAGTTTCCAAACCAGGCAGTAATTTCATATCTGATTATGCTTTCTAAAATAGCTCTATAGAATATCAGAATGATCTGGTTATGAACACCATAAAAAATCCATGGTCTGCTGTGTGATGTGGGCTTCTGAGGACCCTGGGGACAGTGGGGACACAGACACTCCAACAGACCGTGTACAAAAACCACCGATATGCCACCACATACATCCATCACGGTTTCTGCAGCTGTGAGAAAGGTAAATTTAAGACTTCTTAAGAGCACTGGATGAAATTTAAGACCTCACATTTCTGAAATGACCAAGTTATTTAGTGGAACCGAACCTGCTGAAAATTTGAGTTAATAAATTTAGCTCTCATTAAATTTAGACCTTCAGAATCTATGTTGGCCCAAGTTATTGAAGTAGAACACCTGAAGACACCTGTCTGAACAACAAAAACTGCAACTTTTATATACTGGACAAGAAAAACTCATAAATACACAAGCCATGAAAAATTGTACATTTATGAGATGAGAAAACTGCAAATTTATAGGAGAAATAAGTCACAAATTAAAGAGAAAAAATCAAACCTATATTTAAAAATTGTATAAAACATAATTGGTAGAAACTCCCACAACAGAAAACAAAGATTTCACATCATGGTTGTAAAAAATACAAATATATCCATCACTTTGATTTGTGGCATTCTTAAGATCTGAGGAAGGCAGATTTAATGGTTAAATGTCATTTTTAAGGATAATTAAAGCCTTAATTTTGGATAAAGACTTAAGGGCCCATATGGTCCCCATAACAACAACCACACACATATTGTCCCCACAAAAGGCCCTTTTCCACTAGTACCTGTTTGGCCCTACTCACTTCGACTCGGCTTTACTCGACTCAGCTCCCTTTTGTTTCCATTACAGCAGAGTATTGCCTGGGGTGGGTGGGATTTTTTACAGCAAGGCGGCACCACATTCCCGTGACGTAAAACAGGCAACACAAGCAAAACACAACATGGTGGCTTACAAGGCGACTGCTCGCTGTCTGACTTTTTGTCAGAGTAAAGGCAAAAAAGGAGAGCCAGAGAAGGCTACAGGCAGCGAGACAAAACACTCTGGAAAAGTACTGGAGTGTTTAGGAAGCTACAGAGCCGAAGACGTGAGGATACGAACTAGATCACATATGAACATAAGCTAATGATTGCTAAAGTCAGCTTGCTTGAAGTCCGCTGTACTACATTGTAACGTCTGCAAGTTATCGCTATTAGGTACTAAAATATGTAAGCTGTGTGTGTGTTTCAGATGGCTCTGTTGTGGCAAAATTACCACTTCAAACCGTGGGTCTGGGCGTTCAACACAGCCTCTCACTGATGTCACCCCAGCTTCACAAACGCTCAGTGGTTATAGAACTTCAGAATGTCTGTAGAAACATTCAGCTTCCTGTGCAACAAACTGCTCTGATCTGTGTGAAAATCACGGAGACACTGTTGAGACGTCATGGGATGCAGCTGCTCCAGCAGCACTGAGTCTGTGGTGTCGTGGCAAAAAGTGATCAGCTGCCAAAACTTGATCGTCAGGTGCCATGTTGTAGTTATGGCATTATATTAGCTGTAAAATATATATTTCAACAGGTAAACAGTACTGAGTTAGGTATAATAAGATATATTTAACAATTATGATGCATTTTAAGCCAAAACAAACTTGATCTAGGATTAAAGGCAATTAAAATAATGCAGTCACAACGTTACATGGAAAATACTTGGATTTACTGGATATACATGTAGATACTGTATAAATACGTATATATTCTCTGCATCAACTATGTACTACACATGTATTCATGTAGTACTGCACTGGGAATTTCGACAATAAACCTTTGTAATTTTGCAGATGTGTCTCCACTTTTGTTTTATATGTGAAGGTTACCACCAAGTGACATAATTTAAATACTAACAGATTGGAAAAGCCGTCTAAGAACAATCCAGCAGTTTGACAAATCACTTTTGGTTTGGTGCAAGTCTGCCAACAGAATTATGAACCATAAAGCAGTTTGTGTTAAAATGTTAAATCCTATTAAACCCTAACCCAGGGGCGTCCAATCATGTGCCACGGAGGGCCAAGACCCTGCAGGTTCTCTCTTCTACCCAGTCTCTTCAACAGGTGTTTTCACTGATCAGCAAACAAACTATTTTTTTTTTTTACTTTTTCTTAACCCCTTAGCATTACTGCCAATTTTCCATGGTGGAAAAGTAGAATCTTGGTTCAGAAAAATCTTTCATTATTTACCATTACACACAGATAACATGGAAACATAGCATGGCTGGATTACCAAAATGTGTCTAAATATTTTTTAACTACAATGTCATGATTCACTGCGTCACAAGATTTTGTTGGTCCAAAACTGCTCCCACAACCTGACCTTGATCTATAGACTTTTATAGGATGTTTAAGTAATTAGACTCAATAATATACTTCAATAAAATTGTCTGGCAACCCTTTTCTTCTAAAACTCTGGAGAAAGTTGGTAATGTACTCGTGGAACATAACCTGATTTACAGCTGAATTTGGTCAGAAGAGAGGATATGTATGTAATTACTGACCCTTTTCCCACCAGTGTCATAACAGACAAAACACACTCATGACGCAAACACGGTCACTGGTTTATTACAAGTATCAGCACAATTACAGACTGTTTTGTTTTGTAGCTACACAAGTAAAAAAACAAACAAAAACAAACACTGGGGGTGGGGAGACAGGGTAACACACGCCAGCCACTCATCGCGTTCACAAGCCTGCCCAGTTCAGCCAGGAAAGCTTGACTGAAGGCAGCGGTTTGTGTCATCTCCTCCCTTCAGAAGGCGACTTCTTGCTCTCTTGCTTCACATGCATCATCGACAAGCCAGTTGATGGCCTGCATGTGCTGGGCAAGTGCTTCACGGTGCTGTTCAAGCTGCCGTTCATGGAGCTGCACCTCGTCACCATGGATCTGGGCAAACACAGTAGCAAGGTCTGTTGTGGGGTGGCTCCTTTTCCTCTCACCTAGATAAAAGACAGAAATGGATGGTGGTTAGTTGAAGCAAATTCAAAACATTCTTCTTCTTCTTTTAGATTTGATTGGCAGCTGGCAACCAGCTTACAGGTGCATTACCACCACGTACTTCACTCTATATCATCCCTCTATATATCTTGGCCGTGGCAACTCCCTCCTGTCTCCAGTTTAAAACATATATTAGGGAAATACACTTGTGAAAGCCAGTGGTGGGATGTGACAAAAATGCTTCGTTGTTGTATTTAAGCACAATTGCCATGTTGCTGCGCCTCAGTAGAGCAGATTTTGCAGGCACCAGGTTATGTTTAAAATAATTTGTTTTTATTGTGGCCTCAGAAATCTGAATGAGTTAATGCAGTCAGCTGACTTGAATCATTTCAGTGAAGCATGTTGACTGCAAGTACATTCGAAAGTGAGTCCATGTGCTACATCAGTTTTTCAAAAATAAGAATTATATTAGTACTTCCACCCCCACAGTTAAAAATGGGACCAGGTTGTGGACCCCTGACCAGTGAGCACCTCGGGATCCACTCTGTACATGTAGAAGTACATTTTCAATCCAGGGATTTATGGTGGAAAAGAAACAGCACGACAACACTGTTCCAACAGTTTTTGGAAAATCCACAGAACAGGTACAATATATGAACCACTTTATAAATCACTGGTTTGAAAATGCACTTGTATATGTTGAGATTTTGGATCTTGGGGTCCACTTGATCTGTATCCATAAACACAACAGGGTGTTAATCCTTTGTTTATTGTGCTTTACCAGCACTTGAACGTGTCGTGCTAGACGTTGATGGGGCTGGTATCGGTGTCGGCTCTGATGCTGGTGCTGCAACAGGCGTAGGAGAGCCCAGGGGATTCATGCTGAGGGAGGCGGACCCCTGGCATGTGGAAACAGATTCTAGAAAGAAAATACACACAACTTAACGCACAGCACCAAAGTGCAAAATGTACACAAAACTTTTTAACCAGGATTAGCATATTTCATCGTTTTGCTCTCACAAGCGAATACTTCAGACAAAGCAAGCGTGAATCAGCACAGTTGGCTACTAGCTAGCTAGCGCTCCTTGCTAACACTCGTTAGCCAGGACAGAACAGCGTTGTTATTGCTCAAAAAAGTGAGCTTGCCATCAATAGGATAAATAAGTGAAAAGATACACAATATCACAAAACACTCACCATCCATGGTTTGCAACAATGACAGGGCCGTGGCCGGGTCGACCCCAATCTCCCTGCCATTGCTGGCCAGCCTATAGCCGTAAATGGCGTCATTTCCAGTCCTTTCTGTTCACCCCACTTCGACCATTGTGATCTTTGATGGCCCGGTAATCACTTTTCATTTTCTTTAGCTTCTCCCTACATTGTTTTAATGTCCAGTTGTATCCGTGGGCTGCCATCTGTTCGGAGACCTCCTGATACACTTTTTCGTTGCGGGTCGCTCTAACTCTCTCTGGAAACTATCATCAGCCACCAAGCACAGAAAAGTCCACATCTCCTCGTTGCACCACTGTGTAGATTTCCGCGAAACCTGCGAAGCCATCTCTACCATGTTAACTCAATGAAGAATTTTTTGCAAATGGCAGTTGTAGATTCTGCAGAAAACAGCACTCTCGTGATGTTACACCCTAATCAATCAGTGGCCTGCAGTCTGTTGACGTCACATTTTCAGCTCGACTCAGCACGGTTGTAACCTGACTGGAGTAGGTACAAAAAAGTACCTGTTACCAGGTACTAATGGAAAACCCTACAAACCGAGTAGAGTCGAGGTGAGTAGGACTGAGTGGGTACTAGTGGAAAAGGGGCTAAACACACATTTACATGTACACACACAGAAGCACACAGAGGTCAAAGATTAAACACTTTTAATCCAGAGAAAGTTGGCTGTGAGTGGTCAGCTGAACAGTACAAAGCAAACATAGTCACATGATCAAAACAAACTCCTATGGGCCACTGGGATTACAGAGCTGTTACCATGGCAGTGGGAGGAGCTTCAGGCTTAAAGTGACAGAGTGAGCATTTAAGGTCTCTGTTAGCTTCCCTCATTCACTACAATTGGCCAGTTAGCTTTGAGCCAACGTCTGCATAGATTATACGCCTATGATCACGTGACCGACACAAGCACTTCAGAGTCCGAGTCAGGTAATGTGAGCAGGTGAGGCAGTGCTGTCAGACAGCTGAGGGAGCCACAGGACACGGAGACTGTTTAACAATCAGAGAAGAAGAACAGGAGCACCACCTGCTGTCACACTGACAACATCACAACAAGTAACAGCAGGTAACAGGTGAAAACAGGTGAACAATACTGAACATTACTGGATACTTCACTGTGTCTTTGGCAGAATAAAACTTCTTTATCTAAACACTGACTTTAGCTATCATAGGTCTGTGAGACAAGCTTTGATTTCCGAGTCCTTCAGACTCCACTGAGAGCTGGAAAAATACATACCTGATGCTTGGACACAGGTGGGAGGACCAAGAGGTCTGTAGGGGGACAATGGTAGGACAAGTGGTTTACGGGGACATATATAGGAGTGATTTATGGTAACGTATGTAGGCAAAACGGTTTTCTGGAACATGGGTATGACAGGAAGTGGTTTATGATGACATAAATAAGACGAGGTTGTTAGGGATGTGGGTGTGATGAGGTGGTTTATGAGATCATGATAGATTTTATTGATCTCAAACTGGGAAATTACAGAAGAGAGGAGGGTTTTGGGGACATGGATATGAAAGAAGGTCGTTTAAGGGGGCAAACAGGAGAAGAGATTTTCAGGGGTTTGTGTGTGACAAGAACTGGTTTATGGGGACATAAAAAGGAGAGGTGTTTATGGTAAGAAGGTGGTTCATGGGGACATAAATAGGAAAGGTGTTTATGGTAAGGCGGTAGTTTATGGGGACATAAAAAGGAGAGGTGTTTATGGTAAGGAGGTGGTTTATGGGGACAGGTAATAAAGAAAGCAGTTTGCAGGGACACTAGAGACATGTCTTTTGGGAGTACTTCAAACTCACTGGTCCAGATTAAAAGGGGGTGGGCTCAGGACTATCAGCATTGCATCATCTGGTGGGCCATTGTCATGGAGATAGGAAGGGCGCCATCTTAGCAGCAGTGAAGGCAGAGGACGGCAAATCAAAGAATCTCACGTCACCTGAACCCTGTAAACCTTCATGTCCTAATAAGGTGTTGTCCCCTCCCACTCCAACAGGTACTGGACCATCCCTTGAGGGGTGACGCGGCGAGCCAAAACCTGGTATCGCTCCCCATTGGTCAGTCGACCTGCTGCCCCAAAATAAGAGGAGATGGAGGAGTGGAGCTGGGAGGAGTCAGATGGGATCTGGGTGTGGCCAGGCAGGAAGTGGGAAGGGTCTGTGGCCAGCTGGACGTGGTTGGCAGATTCTGGATCCTCCATGATGTTAGATGTCTCCTCGCCTCCAAACTCCTCCCCCGTCTCGCTGCGACTGGCACACTGGTTGTAGCTGTTACTTGGCAGCTTCCTCTTCCTGCTGCCCACCCTCCTCCTGGGGACAGAGAGGTCAGAGTTTAGAGACAGTCAGCGTTGTCATGGTAACAGCGGTGACCAGCAGCTCACCTGAAGTGGTAGGAGGGACTGGTGGTAGAGGTGGAGGCATCGGTGGAGTCCTGGTCGATACTGACGGCTCGACTGGAGCTGCTGAAGAACGACATCACAACATGGGTTTATTCTCTATATTTAAAACGGAAAAAAAAAAGACAAAAAATGTGACGATAATTCCTGTTTTTAACCTTAAAATTCATAATCATAACTACTGTCAGGGTGTGTAACCTGCAGCTCTTTGACCCAGAACTTCAATAAATTAAAAAAAAAAAAAAAGTTGTGGCTGCCAGTGGTTCCCCCCAGCCTTTCTTTGTTGTTGAGGTGTAGTTTCCATGGCATTTTGACCTCTGACCCTGTAATTCCAAACCCACAGTCAGAGGTCAGGGTCACAGGGTGACCTGTGCACAAAGTTTGGTGACCCTAACTTTACTCCTTCTATAGCAGTAGGGCAAAGGAAAGCTAACATGACCCCAAACCCATAGTCAGAGGTCAAGGTCAAAGCCATCCAAGACTTGTCTTAGACATGATGATATCGATTTGAAAGGCTAATCATGCCTTCCTCTAGTTATCATGTTACAAGATTTTGGGAAAATTGAACTCTTGACCTCAACTTAAAGTTGGATTCATGCTACTTTTCCGCTCTGGGCCACTGAGATGAGTGTCTGCTTTGGATGAGGCCGGTGTGAACGCGGTTGTGTATATACTTCACTTTTTTCGTCCACCAGCCCAAGCGCTTGACGCATTTGCACATCTGTCAATTGTACTTTCATCCCAGCCCTATGGGCACAGCAAATGTGCTAACACGCCAGTTTTTTTCAGTGGCTATATAAAAATGAAGAAACATGAGAGTAACGTACATTTTTGTAGCAACAACAGTGGCATCGTGAGGAAGAGGAGGAACTGCCATGTTTCAGTGTTCTCCACCGCTCCAGCTGCTGCAAAACCATTCATGTATGTTTATTCTCGTCTTCCTCTTTGACTTCTTCATCTTCCTTGACCTAATTTTTTTCAAACGAGCCTTACGATTAAGTGGAGAGCAGAGGTGCAGCATGATCCCAGCTTAAAGGTCAGAGGTCAACCAAAATCAAACTAGTCTGAGATTTCTCACAGAAACACGCTTGATCTCAATCTGAAGCCCACATGTCTTTGCGCTGTCAGTGCCATAACTGGACAGCTGCCACCCATCCACCCAGTGGGGCGATGGCAACACCGCTTCAGCCTTTAGAGGCTGAGGGATAAAAATAATTAAAAATAAATAGATAGCACAAATTATGAGGAGAAAAGATGGAAAAATCATTTATAGATTAAAAAAAAAAGTATAAAGTTTACTGAACACAAATCTTAATAGAAAAAAATTTCAAATACAGGAGAAAGCTTCAAACTCATTTAAAAAAGGACCAAATAAGACGTGGAGTTATGAGAAACCAGTCACATTAAAGGGTGACTGCCCGCCTTTTCTGTAGGGATGAGACTTGATCAGATTTTATCAATATCAATGGCACTGTCGATTCTGCTGATCCATCCCATTCTTCATCGATTCCCTCATCAATTCTTCAGCAGTTTTCCGTGGGGAAAATCAGGCCTGCACAGGATTTCAGCATCAGTGAAGGAGATTTGTCATTTTTCTGACTTTAAACAATGAGTCTTCTCTTAAAAAGATGCAGTGCTGTGAAAAAGTATTTACCCCTTCCTAATTTCTTATATTTGTACGTATTTGTTACACCTAAATGTTTTAGATCATCAAACAAATTTTAATATGAGAGAAAGATAACCTGAGTAAATACAAAATGCAGTTTTTAGATGATGATTTCATTTATTAAGGGAAAAAAGCTATTCCAAACCTGCCTGGCCCTATGTGAAAAAGTAATTGCCACCAAACTGCCCATCCATCCATCTTCTTCCGCTTAATCCTTGTCGTGTCGCGGGGGGCTGGAGCCTATCCCAGCATCTTTGGGTGAGAGGCAGGGTCCACCCTGGACAGATCACCAGTCCATCACAGGGCCAACACAGAGAGACAGACAACCTTTCACTCTCACAGTCAGACCTAAGGACAATTTAGAATCCCCAGTTTTAATGCCAATTAACCTAACTTGCATGTTTTTGGCATGTGGGAAGAAACCGGAGAAATCCCGGAGTAAACCCACGCAGACACGGGGAGAACATGCAAACTCCACACAGATCACTGTTGGTCGGAGGCTGTGATTGAACCCAGGATCCCGCGGCCAAAGGTGAGTTGCTGTGCTGCCGCAGTACTAACCACTCCGTCACCGCGTTGCCACCTAACCGACCCCGAAACCCAGTAAGTGGTTGTGCCACCATTGGTGCCAACAACTGGCAATGAGTCTTTTCCATTGCTGTTGAGGAGTTTTGAGCCACTCTTTTGCGCAGAATTGTTTAAATTCAGACACATTGGAGGGCTTCATGAACTTATGGCTGGACATGCTCCTTTCAGGATTTTCCTGGTAGAGAGCAGAATTCATGGTTCTGTCAATTAGCGCAAAGTGTCCAGGTCCTGAAGCAGCAAAGCAGCCCCAGACCATGACACTACCACCACCATGTTTGACTGCTGATATGATGCTTGTTTTATGAAATTCAAGTTCAACTTTTGTCTTGTCAGTCACCAGAATATTTTCCCAAAACTCTTGGGGATCCTCTAGATATTTTCTGGCAAATATGAGACAAGTCTTTGTGTTCTTAACAAGGGCGGCAATTTTATTTTTTATTTTTTTTTTTTTTTTTTTTACATAGGGCCAGGTAGGTTTGGTTAGTTTTCTTCTTTAACAAAGGAAATCGTCATTTGAAAATGACATTTTGCATTTATTCAGGTTATCATTGTCTGATATTAAAATTTGTTTGATGATTTGAAACACTGAAGTGTGACAAATATGCAAAAATATAAGAAATCAGGAAGGGGGCAAATAGTTTTTCACAGCACTGTATAATCAAATCAAATATAAAAGACTGTAAACATGTGAAAAAAATCAAGAATCAAAAAGTCTTTATTGTCATTATGTGTGCACATGATGACATTCTGTACAATAAAGGACAAAAACTATAAATATGATTATAGATATGTTCATTCATTTGTTCCTCTTCTAAAGAAGTCTTCCCATTTATTGGTAGCTTTATTCTTCAAATAATCAATTCTTCATTAACATTAAGCCATGTACCGCAGGCCTTTAATACTGCTGTAATTAAATCCTTACTCAAAAAGCCAAGGCTGGATCCAGGAGTTTTAGCTAACTATAGACCAATCTCTAATCTCCCTTTCAATTCAAAAATCAGAGTTGTTGCTACACAATTATTTGACACTTGCAGGGAAATGGTTTATTTGAAGAGTTTCAATCTGGGTTTAGAATCCATCATAGTACTGAAACAGCCTTAGTGAAGGTCACTAATGACCTCCTGATCGCATCTGATAATGGACTTGTTTCTGTACTTGTCCTTCTGGACCTTAGTGCAGCTTTTGATATTATCGATCATAATATTTTGCTTGATAGATTAGAACACCATGTTGGACTTAATGGAACTTTGTTGCAGTGGTTTAGATCTTATTTAACTGATAGGCTCCAGTTTGTTCATGTCAATAATGAGTTTTCTTCCAACTCAAAGCTCAGACATGCAGTTCCACAGGGATCTGTGCTAGGCCCTATTCTTTTTAGTTTATATATGCTTCCACTAGGCAACATTATTAGAAAGCACTGTATACATTTTCATTGTTATGCTGATGACAAACAATTACACCTGTCAATGAAGCCAGATGATAGTAATCAATTAGCCAAATCAGAAGCCTGTCTTAAGGAAATCAAAGCTTGGATGACTTGTAATTTCCTGCTACTAAATTCAGATAAGACTGAAGTCATTCTAGTTAGTCCAAAAAGCCTTAGAAATACCTTTCCAAATCAAACTTTTTGTTTGGATGCGATTACTCTCTCTCTTAATAGTTCTGTAAGGAACCTTGGAGTTATTTCTGATCAAGATCTGTTCTTTAGTTCACATATTAAACTTGTTTCTAAGGCTGCCTTCTAGCGGCGGCGGCGGCGGCCTCCGTCGGTCTATGATGACCATGGAAGAGAATCCTAAACGTCTACTCTGCTGGAACAGCACCGCCTGTGGCTGAACAGGCCAATGCGCGAATGGCAGTCCCTGTCACACAGGTCGCACTTGTGGGTGGTCTCCGTGCTGCTGGGTCTGTGGCGGTTCTTCCTGCGGGTCCTTTTTTCATCTGCTGCAGCAGTCAGTCTCTCTTCACCCACCTTGAGCTGTGTGGTCAGGGTGCCTCTCCATTTGGAGCGGTCCGTTGCAAGGTCCTCCCAGCGCTCTGTGTTGATCTCCAGGGCCTTCGTGTCTCTCTTGCAGACGTCTCTAAAGCGCAGCTGTGGGCGACCACGTCTCTCCTGCCAGTCGCCAGTTCTCCGTAGAGGACGTCTTTGGGGATTCTGCCATCCTCCATAAGGTGAACGTGGCCTAGCCAGCGGAGCCTGCGCTGCCTGAGTAGAGTGAACATGGAGGGAAGGCCGGCGCGGGACAGAACTTCTGTGTTGGGCACTTTGTCCTGCCAGGATATGTCCAGGATGCGGCGAAAGCAGCGCAAGTGGAAGGAGTTCAGTCTCTTTTCCTGCCGGGCGTATGTTGTCCACGTCTCACTCCCATAGAGCAGTGTGCTGATGGCGCAGGCGTTGTACACTGCCACCTTCGTCTTGACAGAGAGTTTGGGATTCTCCTACACTCGTGTGGCGAGGCAAGCGAGTGTGAAGGCTGATTTTCCAATCCTCTTGTCGATCTCTGTATCAAGGGAGAGGTTGTTGCTGATCGTGGACCCCAGGTACGTGAACTGATTCATGACCTCCAGCTCGTAGTCGTCGATGGTGATGGTTGGTGGTGCTTCCATGCCTTGCGCCAAGACGTTAGTCTTCTTCAGGCTGATGGTAAGCCCGAAGTCCTTGCATGCCTGGGAGATGCAGTCCATCAGGGTCTGAAGCTCCTGCTGTGTGTGGGTTATGACTGCAGCGTCGTCTGCGAACAGCATGTTTCTGATTAGAGCCTTGCATACTTTGGTTCTGGTTTTCAGGCGGGCGAGGTTGAAAAGCCTGCCGTCAGATCTTGTGTGCAGGTAGATTCCCTCTGTTGCTGTGCTGAAGGCATGCCTCAGGAGCATAGCAAAGAAAATCCCAAAGAGGGTTGGCGCAAGTACACAGTCCTGTTTCACTCCGCTGCGTATGCTGAATGGCTCTGAGACATTGCCGTATTGCTGCACTACCACCTGCATGTTGGTGTGAAACGGTTTGATGAGGCTTTGCAACTCTGGGGGGCATCCTATCTTTGGCAGGATCTTGAAAAGGCCCTCTCTGCTGACCAGATCGAATGCTTTGGTGAGGTCGATGAAGGCGACGTACAGGGGCATGTTCTGTTCTCTGCATTTCTCCTGGAGTTGGCAGATGGAGAATGTCATGTCTACCGTCAATCGCTCAGCGCAGAAGCCACACTGAGACTCGGGGTAGACACGTTCGGCAAGCTTCTGTAGACGAACGAGAGCAACTCGTGTGTAGACTTTGCCAACAACGCTGAGGAGGGAGATGCCCCTGTAGTTGTTGCAGTCGCTTCTCTCCCCTTTATTATTGTAGAGGGTGATGATCTTGGCGTCCCTCATGTCCTGTGGTACGGCACCTTCCTTCCAGCACTGGCAGAGGACGTCATGCAATGGTAGTAGTAGGGCGGTCTTGCAGTGCTTGATCAGGTCGGGGGTATGCCGTCGTTGCCGGGTGCCTTGCCAGCGGCCAAGCTATCAATGACCTTGCTGAGTTCGTCGATGCTTGGCTCGGCGTCAAGTTCGTCCATGGATGGCAGGCAGTCGATGGCATCAAGGGCTTACGGTGTCACGGTGTTCTGTCTGGAGTAGAGGTCGGAGTAGTGTTCCACCCATCTCTCCATCTGCTTGTTCTTTTCTGTGATCATCTCCCCAGTGGAGGATTTGAGGGGGGCCGTCTTGCTCTGAGCCGGACCAAGTGCTTTCTTGATGCCATCGTACATACCACGGATGTTCCCTGTTATGGCAGCGGTTTGAATGTCTTGGCTGAGCTGAGTCCAGTATCCGTTGGCACAGCGCCGAGCAGTCTGCTGAACTTTGCTTCTCGCAGCCCTGAGAATCTGGAAATTCTTCTCGTTTGGGTACTTCTTGTACTCGGCAAGTGCTGAGCGCTTGGCTTCAATGACGGGGGCCATCTCGGTCAACTTGGCATCAAACCAGTCCTGTGACTTCGAGGTCTTCCTCCCAAAGGTAGCCAAGGCTGTGCGGTGGATGGTGTTTCGCAGCTCTTCCCACTTCTGCTTTGCAGATTCTCCTTCTTATGGTACACCAAGTTCCTTCTCAAAGGTGGAGGCAAACTGCTCAACAAGTTCTGGTTGGGCCATCTTACTGGTGTCAATCCGTGCCTTTCCAGGCTGTCTAGCACAATGGAATTTCTTCAGCTGCAGCTTGACCTTGCAACACACCAATTTTATTTATTTATTTAGCAAATGCAAAGTCCTTAAGCCAAGCAGTTGCCTCCTGGTTTGCTGTATGGAGGGTGTGTAATCCTCCTTCCAGTCTTTGGAGCGGGCAAACCTCTATGATGTGTTCCATTGTTTGCTCCTCTCCACATGCGCACAGTGGGCTAGGGCTACTGCCCCATCTGTGAAGGCTGGCCAAGCAGGGGCCATGTCCAGTCCTGAAGCGATTGAGTGTAGACCACTGTCTCCTTGGGAGGTTGGTGCCCGGGACCTGTTGGTTGGGGTTTATCACCAGCTGTTTGTTTGGGACCTCCTTGGTCTCCCATTCCTCTTGCCAAGCTGTCTGGATGGTAAAGTCAGCTGGGGGAGGGTTTTTCCAAATCGGCCGTCTGGATGAAAGTCGGGCAGTGGGTGGGGTGTAGATATCTGCATGGATTGGCAAGTGAGGAAAATCTTTAACTTTTTGGAGCATCCTTTGAGTTAATGCTGCTCGCCGGATGTGTGGAGGGGCTATGTTTGACAGTACAGAGAGCCAGGGGAGTGGTGTTGAGCGGATTGTTCCAGTTATAGTTCTCATTGTTGAGTTGAGCTGGGTGTCTACATGGTGTGAGTAAGATGACCTGGACCAGACAGGGGCACAATATTCTGCTACAGAGTATGAAAGGGCCAGTGCTGAGGTGCGCAGGGTGGAGACTGCCGCCCCCCATTTTGCACCAGCGAGCTTGCAGAGCAGGTTGTTTCGTACCTTCACCTTAGCAGCCGTCCCCTTTAGATGTTCCTTGAAGGATAAGGTCCTATCAAGGGTCACTCCAAGATAAGTTGGATTTGGGGCATGCTTAAGCTTGAGTCCGCTCAGGTGGATGTTTAGTTCTCTGGCAGCTTTTGCATTGTGGAGATGGAATACACTGGAGACGGTTTTTGCTGGGCTTGGTTTTAGGCGCCAGATTTTGCAGAACTGGTCCAGTTTGGCAAGATCTTCCGTGAGCACCCGTTCCAGTGGTTCAAAGTCTGGTGCTTGGAATGCCAAACAGATGTCGTCTGCATAGATGAATTTGCGGGATTTTGTAGTAGGCAGGTCGTTTATGTAGAGGTTGAACAGAGTTGGAGCTAGAACTGAGCCTACACACACCAACACACCAATGAATGGTCTGTGTCGCAATCTGCACTCTGGAACGAACGCGTGATTAGCACGTTCTTCAGTGAGGTGCGCCTGGTCAGGATCAAGTCTAGCTGGTGCCAGTGCTTTGAGCGCGGATGTTGCCAGGAAACCTTGTGTTGGGGCTTGGTCTTGAAGAACGAGTTTGTGATGCACAGATCGTGATATGTGCAGAACTCGAGCAGCCGCTGTCCGTTGTCGTTCATTCTGCCCACGCCAAATGGTCCAAGACAGGAGGGCCAGGAGTCGTGGTCAGCACCCACTCTGGTATTGAAGTCTCCAAGGAGAATGAGTTGTTCAGAGTTGGGGATGATCCTGACAGTTGTTGTAAGGTTCTCGTAGAACTCGTCTTTTGCCTCTGGTGTGGCTGTCAGTGTTGGGGCATACACACTGACGAGGGTGACTGGGCCTTGAGTGGTGTTCAGGCGGAGGGTGAGGAGTCATGCAGAGCCATTGCTGCCCGGTTCCACCATCTTCAGCAAGGTGTTCTTCACTGCGAAGCCCACTCCGTGTTCCCTGTGTTCGTCACTGCCCTTTCCCTGCCAGTAGAACATGTAGTCCTTCTCTCTCAGTGTGCCTGCGTCAGCCAACCGTGTTTCCTGGTGAGTGGCGATATCCACTCCCAGTCTCTTCAGCTCATTATTGATGATGGCAGTCTTCCTGGTGTCGTTGATGTCCTTGAGGTTAGCAGCGAGTCCTCGGGCTTAGAGACTAAACCACACGGGCAGGCTAGGAGTTGGACTTAGTTGTCAGAGGCTTTTCGAGACACACGCCATAAGGAGCATTTTATGAGCACTGGGAGCTTAACCCCAGTGCCGCTCCTGACAATGACAACCTTGGAATCAAGGTTGTCATAGCCTTCTATCATTTGCGTAATATTGCCAAGATTGGGAGCATCTTGTCTAAGAGTGATGCTGAGAAACTAATTCACGCTCTTGTTAGCTCTAGATTTAACTCTTTATTGTTAGGCTGTCCTAAAACATCTTTAAAAAGTCATCAGTTGATCCAAATGCTGCAGCAAGAGTTTTAACAAGTACTAGAAAGAGAGATCATATCTCTCCAGTTCTGGCCTCCCTTGATTGGCTTCCCATAAAGTTTAGAATTAAGTTTAAAATCCTTCTTCTCACTTACAAAGCTCTAAATAATCAGGCCCCTTTTTTATTTAAAAGATCTAATACTACCCTATTATCCTAACAGAGCACTACGCTCCCAAAATGCTGGATTACTTGTAATACCTTGAATCTCAAAGTACAACGGGAGGCAAAGCTTTCAGTTATCAGGTTCCTGTCCTTTGGAACAAGCTGTGAATCTGGATTCGGGAGTCAGACTCGATCTCTGTTTTTAAGAATAGGATTAAAACCTTCCTTTTTGATATAGCCTATAGTTAGGGTGGAATCAGGTAACCCTGAACCCTCCCTTAGTTATGCTGCTAATAGGTTTAGACAGCCGGGGGACTTTCAACAACGCACTGGGCTTCACTCCTTTCTTCACTCTCAATGAAATATTTTTGCTGGTCATGAACATGTTTGTTCTCTCCAATAGACTGAGTCCTCGTCGTGCTGTTTGCTCTCTACATGTCTGTCCTTTTCTTCTTCTTCTCTATCCCCCCACTCCCCAGCCAGTCACAGCAGATGACTGCCCCTACCTGAGCCTGGTTCTGCTGGAGGTTTCTTCCTGTTAAAAGGGAGTTTTTCCTCTCCATTGTCAACAAGTGCTGCTCACAGGGGATTGCCTGATTGCTGGGGTCTATCTGCAATTGTGGGGGTTTCCCCTACAGTTGTAAGTGCTATGAGATGACTGTTGTTGTGAAATGGTGCTATATAAATAAAGTCGAATTGAACTGAACTATAAAGACAGTGGTATCATCAAGGACATGGTTGGATCCACATGTTCCTATAAAGACAGTGGTATCATTGCTATTAACAGCAGCTAAGACAGCATAAAGGCAATCACATAAATGTTTATAGTCTTACCGGATCGAGTTTTTAAGAAATAAAAAGTGTTTTTGTGGATCAAGTCATAATGGATTTAATATAGAAATTGTGGGGAACCTAGATGTTACATTCTCCACTCAGACTGAATGGCACAGGAGGAGAGAAGCCAACGGGGGGGTCGAGACGGGACAGCAGGGGTGGAGACGCTAAAAGGATGTTAGGCGGATATGCAGGGCAGACTGTGGCTTCTCCACCGGACTGCAAGATAATGCGCCTTCCCTACCGGACTGCATGATAATGCGCCGACAGGCTTGGTGACAACGCAGATTGTAATTGTGTGTTTTGTGGCGTGAACCCCCCAGGTCGCTAGGCGAGGATGTAAGGTATAAAAGAGAGATGCCTAGCGACCTGGGTTAAGCTTCTTGTTGACATTTGGATAGAGAGAGAATAAAGTCCACTCTGAACCAACTCACTGCCTCGCCTGCTCATTCCTCTCTCTACACTGGTAACCTTTGACGTATAATGGAACTCGAGGCAAACACCCCGGAGATGACCCGGACTGGAGGCGCCAACACCGCGTGCACCATTTCGGTCAAGCTCCCAGACTTTTGGCTACATGACCCGAAGGCTTGGTTCCTCCACACCGAGGCCCAGTTCGCGCTCCTGGGAGTGACGGCGGATGATACTAAGTACTACTACGTGGTTGCAGCGCTGGACAGACATACAACACAGCAGGTAGTGAACCTGCTCCAACGGCCCCCAGCCCACGACAAATATGACGCTCTCAAGACCACGCTGACCCAGCGCTACATGGTCTCCAACTGCGAGAGAGCAGAAAGGCTCCTGACACGCTCCAGGTTGGGAGATGGGTCAGCGGTCGAACTAAGGGAGAAGATGTTGGCGTTGATGGGCACAGATAGCGAGCAGTTCCTCTTTGCCCACCTTTTCCTCCGGAACCTCCCGACAGCAGCCAGAGCAATCCTCGCCAATTCGCCACTGCTGGCCACACACAACTACCGGGCACTGGCACAAGAGGCGGATCGGATTATCCTGGCAACCAGAACCTTTGCTGTGAATGCAGTGGCGTCGGAACCCAGTGAGACGGCCAGCAAGGGCGAGGAGCCATCAATGGTGGCCACCGCGGAGGCCAAGAAGCACCGGAGGGGCAAGCTCTGCTTCTTCCACCGCTGCTTTGGAGAAGACGCACGCCAATGCGTGCCACTGTGCCAGTTCAAGCACTCGGAAACGCCAGGACCGGCAGTCGATAGCAGCTGCGACTGCCGGTGACACAGCCAAGCCGCTTTATGTGACGGACTCACGCTCAGGGAGATGGTTCCTCATGGACTCCGGCTCCCAAAAGAGCCTTATCCTGCTGTCCAAGCAGCCCCGAGCTGGTGGCCGCAAATGGCTCAGACATTAAGACTTTTGGTGAGAAGACACTGACCATATGTTTGCACGGCTGTACCTACCAATGGTCCTTCGTCATAGCGGCATGTAACTCCCCCATTTTGGAAGCAGATTTTTTTGTGTGCACATGGACTATTAGTCTATGTGGCTAAGAGACGCCTGATTAACGCAATGTCTTTGGAGTCTCTGCCTTGTACAGCTCGAGGAGCTGGGTCCACAACACTAGCCAACGTCACAGCTCCAGGGGTTAAGTTCCACACACTACTCACCCAGTTCCCAGCACTCATGGTTCCGACGTTGTCAGCGGCCGTCACTAAACACGGGGTAGAGCACTTCTTTACCACCACAGGGCCGCCCGTTTTCGCACGACCTCGGCGCCTGGACGCAGCTAAACTGGCCAATGCGTGCAAGGAGTTCGCCAACTTGGAAAGGTTGGGCATCATCAGGCGTTCAAACAGCCCATGGGCATCCCTGCTACATATGGTGCCTAAAGCCGAGGGATCGTGGCAACCATACGGAGATTTCCGCAGATTAGATAGATAGATTAGTTTATTTGACAGGGACAGTGCAATAAACATAGACAATTAATCAATGACAATCAATCTGATGTGTTGCACATAGAGTGTATAGCTATTAGCTAATTTGCAACTCTTGTCCCTGGATGGGCTTTAGAAAAGAGAATCAAGTAAAGAAAAAAAAATACACAATAACCACATACATCAATGCAAAAAAAGATTATAAATACACAATTATAAATATTATAAATACACAAATATAACCAACTCTTGTCCCTGGATGGGCTTTAGGAAAGAGAATCAAGTAAAGAAAAAAAAAACAAAACACAATAACCACATACATCAATGCAAAGAAGATTATACACAATTATAAATATTATAAATACACAAATATAACAACCTGACTCACATTTGCCTATTTCAGGCCTCCCTCCCTTCGTCACTCACTATAAACAAACACATTCATTCCTTCCCTTCATTCACTCTCACTTTGCAGACAATCAATTCATACATGAGTACATTCTTGTTTATTTTTCAGCCAGTTTTTAACCTTTTTAGTGAATGTTTTAAAGTCCGTTATTATTTTAATTACATTTGGCATTGTGTTCCAGATGTGACTGCCCTTTATAGAGAAAGCTGTTTGTCCAAATGTGGTTCTGCGGTGGAATATTTTACAGTTATTGTTAACAGAACTCCTGGTGGCTCTGCTGCTGTCCTGTCTTTGGATGAAACCAGCAAGTGGCTCGGGTGCTGATTTATGGAAACATTTGAAAGTTAATTTCAGTAAACAGAGGTCAATGAAACTCTCAAAACTCAATAGGTTGTATTTTTTTAAAACATTACAGTGATGCCACCTAATGGGCTTTTTGTCCAAGATTTTTAGGGTTTGATTATATAATGAACCTATATGTTTTATTGTGGAAGGGGCTGCTTGAGCCCAGACTGTCAAACAGTATGATATATGAGAAAAAACCATAGAATGCATATACAGTACAGCTGCTTCGTAAGGTATGTAATATCTAATTAATTTAAAGCAGTTCAGATTTTTTTTTACTGTTTTTGAAATGTTCTTTATATGAAGATTAAATTTGAGTTGAGGATCTAGTACAATGCCAAGGTATTTGAATTCTGTAGCTAAACTGATGTCATGATCATGTATATTAACTTTAAAACGTTGCAGGTTACATTTTTTGATTGAAAAGCACATTGAAACTGTTTTCTAAAGGTTCAGCAATAGATGGTTCTGGAGGAGCCACTCTTGGACATCAACCATACTTGTAGACAGTACATCTGCAGCCTGTGCTGGAGTTTTGGCAGCTGTGTAAATAACTGCATCATCTGCATAAAGTTGGCATGTTGCAGCTGAGCAGTGTAACGGCAAGTCATTAATAAAAATGCTGAAAAGTAAAGGACCAAGAATGGACCCTTGTGGGATACCCATGCGGTTGTTTAAAAATGAGGATTTATCCTGGTGAACTTTTACACACTGTTCTCTATTCTGGAGATAAGATGCAAACCATTCTAATGTATCTGGGGAGAAGTTAAAAGATACCATTTTGGATAAAAGCAAACTGTGGTTTACAGTATCGAAAGCCTTTTTGAGATCTAGAAAAACAGCTCCTACCACATTACCCCTGTCCAAGGACTGTTTGATGTTATCAATAAGGCAACAATTTGCTGTTTCTGTTGAGTATCCTGGTCTAAAACCAAATTGATGTGGATGAAGAAGTTGACTGTCTTGTAAATATTCAGTCAGCTGTGTAGCTACAACTTTTTCAAGAACCTTAGACAGGACTGGTAAAATAGAGATTGGGCGGTAATTGCATATATCGTCTTTACTGCCTGATTTATGAACTGGTATGACGACAGCTTTTTTCCAGCCAGATGGAAATGCACTAGACCTAATGGAGAGATTAATGAGATGAGTCAGTGGTTTGATTAATATTTTGCTGTGCATTTTGAGAAAGGAGGTGCTCATATTGTAGATATCATTAGTTTTTGAGTTTGACAGTGTTTTAACAATACCAGATTAAACAACGCCACAGCGCACGATCGCTACCCAATCCCCCATATTCAGGATTTTTCCATTCACCTCACCGGGGCACACATTTTTTTCAAGATAGACCTGGTCCGCGGGTACAACCAGGTCCTGGTGCGCACGGAAGACATACCCAAAACGGCAGTTATAACCCCGTTTGGTCTTTCTGAGTTCTCACACATGCCTTTCGGGTTAAAAGGCACGGCGCAGACATTCCAACGCATGATGGATGCAATGCTGCACGATCTGCCTTTTGTGTTTGTCTAACTGGACGACATCCCGGTGGCCAGCGTGTCCGAGGACGAACACATAGCCCACCTCAGGACGGTTTTCCAGAGGTTGGAAGAACACGGGTTAATAATCAACCCGGCGAAGTGCCAGTTTGGGGTTACAGTGATCGACTTTTTGGGCCATCACATCTCACCGGAGGGCGCGATACCCTTACTGGACAAAGTGCGTGCAGTGGCAGATTTTCCCCGGCCTCAGACGGTCAGGGCGCTGCAGGAGTTCTTGGGGACAGTTAACTTTTACAGCCATTTCCTCCCCCGCGCAGCTCAGCTCATGCAGCCGTTGTACGTCGCGCTTAAGAAACAGAAACCGGTGGACAAAATCGACTGGACTCCTGAGCGAGAGTAGGCGTTTTCCGATGCTAAAACAGCCCTAGCAAACGCCACACTACTGGCGCACCCGGACCCAGCAGCTCGGATAGCGCTCACTACCGACGCATCGGACGTGGCCGAAGAGGCCGTTGTGGAGCAGTGTGTCGCCAGTTCTTGGCAGCCGCTCGCCTTTTTTTAGCAGGTCTTTGCACGACAATAAGCGTAAATACAGCACGTTCAACAGGGAGTTACTGTCTCTCCACCTGGCCATATGCCACTTCCAGTCCTGGCTGGAAGGGCGCAGCTTCACTGCATTTGAGGACCACAAGCCACTAACATATACTATGGCCAAGGCTTCGGAACCATGGTCAGCCCGGCAGCAGAGACAGCTGGTTGGGATCTTGGAGTTTACGAAAGACATTCAGCATGTGGCCGGTAAACTCAACGTGGTGACAGACTGCCTCTCGTGCGCATTAGTGGCCCCAGTCTACGTAGGGATAGATTACACGGCCATGGCCGCCGAGCAAGTCCACGATGTGGACGTTTGCGTGCTCCAGTCTGAACCAACAGGGTTAAGGCTGGACAGCAGAGTACTGCAAGATGGGGAGCCCCCCCCCCCCCCCCCCCAATCTGTGATGTTTCCATAGGCCACCCGCGTCCGGTGGTCCCACACGCTTGGCGCTGCCACGTTTTTGAGTTAGTTCACTGCCTGGCGCATCCGGGAGTGCGCACATCAGTCAAAATGGTGGGAGCAAAGTTCATCTGGCCAAGCCTGCGCAAGCAAGTGAAAGAGTGGGCTGCAGCCTGCGTAGCATGCCAACGAGCCAAGGTGCACAGGCACACAAAGGCCCCCCTTGAGCCGTTCCATGTCCCGGCTAAGAGGTTCGACCATGTTCACATGGACCTCGTGGGCCCCCTCCCGCCATCGCAGGGGTTTACGCACTTCCTGACAGTGGTGGACCGCACCATGTGCTGGCCTGAAGCGGTGCCGCCAGCTTCCACCACATCCGCAGAAGTTGCACACGCTTTTTTGGTGATGTGGGTGGCACGCTTCGGCGCCCCTTCGGATGTCACATCTGACCAGGGCCCACAGTTCGTTTCTGACCTCTGGTCCACGATGGCCCGGAGCCTGGACATCACCATTCATCGCACAACCGCATACAACCCCCAAGCCAACGGGTTATGCGAGTGTTTCCATAGGTCACTTAAAGCAGCGCTCAGGGCTTCGCTTATGGATGCAAATTGGGTGGACTGTTTGCCGTGGGTTCTATTAGGGTTGTGTTCAGCACCGAAGGAGGATTTGGCTGCCTCCCCAGCAGAGCTTGTTTTTAAACCAGCCACTGCGGCTCCCCGGACAATTTTTGCTGATAACCCCACACCGAACATGATCCATCCCCGCCTTCACTACGTAGCGCAGAGGCAGGGACGGTATCCGGCTCGGCCCACCACTGTTTTCCCTATGCTTTCGTGCCAAGGACCTTGAAGGATGCGTCGTTCATTTTTGTCAGGCACGATGCCCACCGGACCCCATTGCACCCGCCCTACGACGGCCCGTTCAGAGTGTTGGAACCTGGGGATAAACATTTTGTGTTAGACTTGGGAGGACACAGAGAAACAGTCTGAATAGACAGGCTAAAGCCCACTTTCATATTAGCAGATGAGCAGGTGGTGTTGGTCCGAGCTCCTCGGCGTGGATGACCCCCACTGAAAACTCCCCAGGTAAATGACACGTCAGCTCAGTCACAATGGCATGGTGAAGATGTGTTTCCCCCCAACCCCCCAATGTTCCCCCACAGACAGACGAGCCTCCAGGAGTGCTTCACCGGCACAGCAGTGCCTCGGAGCCAGAGATCCCCCGTTACAGCCGCTACAGACGTCGGCTGAAGCCCACAGGACATGAGGGTTAAGGCCCATTCTGAGTGTTCGGGGCGGGGGGGGATAACCTAGACATTACATTCTCCACTCACACTGAATGGCACAGGAGGAGAGAAGCCGACGGAGGGATCAAGATGGGACAGCAGGGGTGGAGACGCTAAAAGGCTGTTAGGCGGATATGCAGGGCAGACTGTGGCTTCTCTACCGGACTGCATGATAATGCGCCGACAGGCTTGGTGACAACGCAGATTGTAATTGTGTGTTTTGTGATGTGAACCCCCCAGGTCGCAAGGCGAGGATATAAGGTATAAAAGAGAGATGCCCAGCGACCTGGGTTAAGCTTCTTGTTGGCATATGGATAGAGAGAGAATAAAGTCCACTCTGATCAAGCTCACTGCCTCACCTGCTCATTTCTCCCTCTACAAAATATGCATTTGTTAATCTGCTTTTAACACTGCTTGATAACAGGTTCTTTTTACAAAGTACTTCGGAAAGATACACAACTCTTGCCAGACTGGTTTTAGGTAAAAATGTTCTGACTTCTGAAGAACGTGATTAATTCACTCTCATGTATGGTTTACAGCACGGGTGTCAAACTCATTCCATGGAGGGCCAAGACCCTGCAGGTTTTACCTCCACCCAGTGCCTTCAACAGGTGATTTCACTGAATTTCTTCCCACTGATTGCTGATCAGTGAAAACACCTGCTGAAGAGACTGGGTGGAGGTAAAACCTGCGGGGTCTTGGCCCTCCATGGAATGAGTTTGACACTCCTGGTTTACAGCCATATATGTGATCTTTAAACTTTTAAACTGTGCCATACCTCCGTCTCCGTCTTTGTAGCCACAGCAGCACGTCTCTTGCGCTCCTTCTTCGGCTCTCCTGCATTCATCTCATGGACAGAGCAACATGCTGGATAGTTCACTGCCTTGCCCGCTCATACTGGGCAGCATATTGTGAAGACAATAATATGTATCCACACCAAAGTAAAAACAGGAACCCCAAGATCGCGTTTTAGTGCTGCTCCATCGTTTGTTTATGGCGAACAAACAACCCGGCTGAAGGGAACGGATCTCTGTTTTCGGTCCTGGCCAATTGATGAGCCGGATTTCTCTTCTTCGCCGAGATCTTTTCTTCCTGGTCAGTGGTGGCTTCGGCTACAGCGCCACAAACGAGCAGCTGCTGTAACTGCGTGACGTCGTCCAAGCAGTTTGGTGCACTTGAGTAAAGTGCTGTGTGAATGCGAACCAAACCAAGCGAAGGTGAGAAAATTCTGGCCATTTCCTGCCGAGTCGAACCGAGACTATCCTGGTCTGAATGCAGCCTAAATCTATGTGACATCTGCATCTTACAAAATTTTCCCATAACTCACATTTATTTTTTCCACAAATCTGAACTTTATCATGATCTTTTACATTTTTTTGTTAAACTGTTCTCATAAATTTGTGAATTTTGACCTCAGACAAAATATTTTTCCAAAAGGGGGAAAAAAAAAATCCATAAACTGACAAAATAACAAATTTACAATTAGAAATGTATAAGAACATTGAGGAAGGTTTGGAGAAAAAGGCTCAACTAAATTCAGGACAGCAGTTGCTACAGTTTTGTTTTAAAGGAGGAGCAGCTCGTTAGAGGCTCGTTAATGATCCCTCTAGTCTGAATGGGGCTGCTCATACTACCTGACGTGAACGCTGTCCATCAGGTCATTAATCGTGGTAAGGTCTCACCTCTTCAGGCTCTGCAGCTCGTCCAGCGTGAAGTCGAAGATGTTGGCCATGTGGTGGTTGGACGTCCAGCTGCAGCTCAACTCGTTCTGGACACAAATGTTTACACAGCATATAAACTTAAACCACTGACAGCCGCCCAATCACACGGGTAAAACCACAGAAGAAGAAGCTCACGGCGGGGATGGCGTCCTCCAGCAGAAATTTGGACTTCCTCTTCCTGCGATCAGCTGACCCACTGGACAAAAACACATCAACTGGTTTAGAGTCATTGAGCGGATACACACATACTTGTTCAGGCCTTTTAAGGCCACCTACACACATCAAAAAAAACTAAAACACCTGAGGTCTGTCACATAAGTCCAAATATTTACTGAACTCAGATATCACCACGGTTCAGGTTTGGTTAAGGTGACAAGGTTCATTTAAGCTAAAACAAACATGCTAATTAACCACAACTAAACTGATTACCGTAAATTCCAGACTATAAGCCGCTACTTTTTCACATGCTCTGAACCCTGCGGCCTAAACAACGATGCGGTTAATCTATAGATTTTTACGGGCTTACGGCCTCCAGAAAAAAAAAAAGCATTGCTCGTTTTGGACAGCATGAGGGCCCATATAACAGATTCTGTGAAAGCAGCCATCAAGAGGACAAACTCAATTCCAGCTATGATTCCTGGGGGCACAACGAAGTGTTTGCAGCCACTCGATATCAGTGTGAATCGTGCATTTAAAGTGACGCTCCGAGTTGAGCGGGAGGCTTGGATGACTAGCGGCGAGAAATCATTCCCCAAAAACTGGCCACATGAGAAGAGCAACTTTTGCTCGTCTGCCAGTGGATCCTGACAGCGTGGAACAGTGTGAAAAAATCCACAATCACCAACGAGTTTTGAAAGGCTGGACTGCTGCGTGATGAAGAGGACAGCACAAGCACAAATTCGCCTCAAGACGAAAGTGACACTGAGAGCGACTGAGAAAGAGACTGAGAAAGTGTGTGACGAAGTCATTCTGAGGCTTTTCAATTCCGCCACTGAAGAAGACGACTTCAGTGCTTTTAGTGCACAGGAGGAAGACGAAGGGAGCCATCAATGACTTTTCTGGTAGGCTGGTTATTTTTTTAATCAGCCGTGTTACTGTCGGCAGTTGTTTTACTGCCGTGTTACAGGCACTGTTTGGAAAAAAGCATTTATTTAATTAAAAATTTAAAAAATCTTTCTGTGTACATACAGTACCTCATGTTACAACGTGGACACCTGCAGCTTATAGGCAAGTGCGGCCTATATACTGTATGTACAGATTTTTTTTTCTTTTTAAATTTAGTTGGTGCGGCTTATATTCAGGTGCGCTCAGTAGTCCGGAATTTACGGTATAATGATTTCTCTGTACGACGAGAAGAAACATCATGTTAAGTCTGTCATCTTTAAACACATTTGTCCTTTTTTACTGATCATCAAAGCCAGAATTTTGGACAAACCCACCTGACCTTGGCCTTTTTCACGGCCCCGCCCCCGTCGCTTTGAGCACGCTCAGGAAACAGTTTAGAGGGAGGGTTGGGGGGGACACGGGTCCTCAGACGGAAAATGCACTTCCTCTTCTTGATCTCTTTGCCACACAGAAACCTGGAGAGAAAAATCTGTCAGTTTCCTCTTGAATTTGTTCATTCATTCATCTTCTTCCACTTAATCCTTTTCAGGTCGCGTGGGGGGGGGGGGGGCTGAAGCCTATCCCAGCATCTTGAATTTGTGACTTTTTTAATAAAGGAACAACAGGTCATTAGAGGTTCATTAAGCCCCCTTCAGAGTACTGATCCAGGCAAACCCCTGTGTTGTCTGAATAGGGTTTCCCACGCTACCTGAGGCAGACTCGACAACCCTGCAAGGAACGCGAGTCACTGCCCACCTCACTTAGCTACCACTGAACTGTACAAATCGGAGTCGCACGTTCACACTGCAGCAGGTGCATGGTCTGAACTAGGCTAAGGTAGAACATTTAGAATTTAAATGGAAAAATAGGTTCTCTGATGTGATTATTGGATGAAAAACATCAGGAGTGGGCAACGTTTAAATGATGTTATTTTAACCAAGATGGATGATGGACAGATGGTTGATGGATGGTTGGTTGGTTGATGTATGTATGGATGGATGGATGGTTGGTTGGATGGATGTAATGTAATTTCTGCCGGAGTGGTGGCTCAGTTGGTAGAGCATCCGCCCCACACCCGGGAGGTAGGGGTTCAAATCCCGGCCGGGTCATGCCAAAGACCATATAAAAGTGGAACTTCCTGCCGTCCAGCTTGGTGCTCAGCAATAATGGAATGGAGGAGGGAAATCTGTGGCGGCGCCTTGCATGGCAGCGGCCCTCTGATTCTACACTGGGGTGTGTGTGATTAACACTGTAGATAGGAGAAACACAATCTCGTTCTACTGTACATGATTGGTTGTATGGTTGAATGACAAAGGGTGATTTAATTTAATGGCACTATTTCATTCAGCATAGAGCGTAAGGATGCGTGTGTTGTTTACCCCAGGAAGTGACATGGGACAATACGGAAGCAGTTGCATGTGTGGACCCCAGGGGGCTCCCTCGTGTAAGTCTATATGACGGGGTTATGTTCGAGACACAATAATAAAGTTAACAAAAGGCAGTCGCTGCCTCCTGACAAACACTACATGTTGTCAGAAGATGTCGAAAGATGGCGAAGTTTCCACCTCCAGAAAATTTTGACTTCTCGTGGCCTAAACAATGGCCCGAGTGGCGGCAGAGATTTCACCGCTATAGAATAGCAACCAAGCTTAATAAAGAAACCAGGGAAGTACAGGTCTGTACATTGCTCTATTCACTTGGGAAGGAGACTGAGCAAGTTTATGACTTTCCACTTTTCTGAGAGCGATGAGGAAGATCCTGATGATTATGACACTGTCATGGCAAAGCTGGCACTTTGTGCCAAAAGTGAACACAATTCAAAAACAGGCCCATTTCCATCAGCACGCTCAAAAGCCGGGGGAAACAGCGGAGGAATACATAAGGAGCCTGCATGAGTTAGCAGACACCTGTGCATTTGCTGCGGCTAAGGAAGAAAACATCCGTGACAGGTTGGTCACTGGGATATTAGATAAAGACTTATCTGGGAAGCTACAGCTCATGCCTGACCTAACGCTCATTAAAGCTGTAGAGCTACTGAGACAATCAGAGCGAGTGAAACAGCACGTCACTGAGCAAGGAGCTAGTGCACAGCTGAGTGAAGCAACGTCCAAGCATCAGCTATGCAGAGGGAAAAAGAGACTAAACACAAACGGACAGAAAAAGGAGGCCAAGGCACATCAAACAACATGCAACTAAAGGATACAAGTGTTCTAGATGTGGTCGTGTACACTCCTAAGAAGATAAGTGTGCAGCACGTAATGCAGTGCCGCAACTGTAAAAAGATGGGCCATTTTGCAGTAGTATGTCAGTCCCGTGTGGTCGGTGAGGTTACTGCACCCAGAGAGAAGGACGACAGGAATAACACTTATTTCCTTGGAGAAAAAACAGATGTACCCAAGTAACGCATGGACAGTGAAACTGCTGATACAAGGTATTGCAATAAACTTTAAAACAGATTCAGGAGCAGACACAAGTGTTATACCAGAAGAAACATTTAAAGGTCCGATGACACGTTTTTGACTTCATCATTTTTCAACACATAACACAATATGACAAAATAGGTTGATCTGTGCAGTTCTAAGTCAAACAAGCTTTTATTCACACGAATATCCAACGTTTTCATGAGCGCCACGTCACCAATTGCGTCAGTGGCTGGAAACCCCCCCGGCCATGTTGTAACGTCAGCGACAGAACACAGCGCTTGGCTGCCCATTGTACACACAGGATGGAAGCGGTAGAAAACATCGACGATGGTTCCAGCACATGGAGTCTGGAATTGGTTTGTGTTGTCCAATCTTCAGACGATTATAGTTCCAAAGAATGGAATGACAATGAAGAATCTGGGGGCATCAGACCGTATAAGTTTGAGCCGTGCCAAGCAGGCATTGTGCCAAGCGAGTCAGACTCAGTAACAGTCAGCTGTCCATGTTTCGTGTGCATCATCTGTCGTGTTGTCAGCCAGCATATATTGCCAACACTATCACGACGTGTTAGCCACTCCACAAAGCCGTGGTTCTGTTGCGCCCTTGTAGCAATGTCGGTTCTGGGGTGCAACCGTGGTTAACACATTTCCTCTCCAAGTTCACTGGGCGATGTCGGCCCCGAACGCCTACTGTTTGTGTTTCTGTGTATTTTTGTAAGTCTTCACCTTTTGGGATCAGTCTTTATGTTCAATACATGTGCTGTGGTGAATCCTGTGCATAAATCCATTCATCATAACCCTCCATGCGCTCTTACGCAGGGCACGGAGAGGGAGGATGAAATAACGAGGATCTACGTGCAGGGTTCACCACAGCACATTTAATACGGAAAGACAGACAATTCCCAAAAAGGTGAAGATGTACAAAAAAAAAAAAAAAAAAAACACAAACACACTTACTGATGGCGTTCGGAGGCCGGCATCGCCCAAAGAACGAATGAGAGGAGACGTGTTAGCCACAGGTGCACCCCAGAGCCAACATCGCTTCAAGGACATACAAGAACCACAGCGAATATGTTGTGACTAACACGTCATGAGTGCTGAAAATACTGGCAGACTTAACAGCACAGATGACAACACTATGGACCAGAAGTGCGTGTACAGTACTTCGCGACCGTTTGCCAGTAACGCACTGCTGGTGATGGTGTGATGAGAAGCACCTGGGCGAGGACCGGGAAACATGATCAGCGGGAGTTTGAATCAGCTGGTGATAATGAGAGCGGGAACATGCCCAGACCGGCGAGAGTCAGCATGCGATCACAGAAAGTAGGTCAAGGCGGCGCGTAAATCCATTAATCCTTCCCCTCCTCGTGCGCTCCTCCTGCATAAAAGAGCACGAGGAGGCTTATGACAGTTATAGCTGAAGCGTGTGATGTGGTCTTTCATGCTTGCTGTTTATCTAAGCCTGCAACACAACGCCAAGGCATAGCCGTAAAATTAAAAAAAGGAAACCAGGGAAACTGTGAGCTACAAAGCTGCTGTCATTCCAGTCAGCAACACCGGAGTCCATTCTGTTGCTGATGTCATGGTGGTGCCGCCTTTCATTCAGTGGTTGGCACCACAGGCCAGTCCAGTGGCTGCAGTTTTTTTGATGATAACTAGTTTATGCAGGCGTGGTTGTAGATATTATATTGATCATCGACAATGACTTTTGGGTTTACACAACATCCTAAAAAAAATGTCAAAATCGTGTCATCAGCCCTTTAACCAGATGGAAAATGAGACAAAAGTGAAGAAAACTGAGCAAATTGTATAGCCCAGGTGGTAAAGTGAACTGTATTGGACATTTTGTAGTTACTACTGTAAGAAAAGAGAAAAGATACAGACTCAACGTGAATGTAACAAGAGGCACACATAGCAGCCACCTGTTGAGCTGTAATGTAGCTGTTGCAATGGGCTTAATTAAACGTATAGAAGAGATCAGTAGTACTGAACAGCTGAAAGGATCGTGCCCATCTGATGTTGGCAAGCTGAAAATGAAGCCCATCAAAATCCCCCTGAAAGAAGATGCTGTCTCATACAGCGTGTCAACTGCCAGGCGTATTTCAGTGCCAATGCTTCCAAAAGTGAAGAAGGAGCGAGCGAACTTCCGGTTATGGCTGCCACGTGAGAAGGACACGTCTCACTCTGCTCTGCTCCTGGAGAAAAAAAATCGGCAAATAACTCTCTCATTTGGGACAGAACGTATCCCAGCGTTTGGGCGAGGATATGTCGGTGAAGCCTAAGGCTGGAAAACCAGGTAGAGGAAAAAGCGAGCCGCCGAAACAGTCCAAATTAACGGACTTTCAGGTCTGTGATGCAGCAGATAAAGCTCCATATATGGCAGAGGAAGCTAACAGCGGTGCGGTATCTGCGGGAAACGGCACAGGTGCGGTGCTAGCTGCCATAAGTTCAATGAGAGCAGACTTTTCCTCTAAATTTGATGGGATTATGGCAGCGTTGGAAGGAATGAGAAATGAATTGGGTGACTGTGTAGAACGAATGGCGCAGGTGGAGCTTCGTGTCTCTAGTGCTGAAGATGACGTCACCTGCCTTGAATTAAGGGTGCGCACTTTGGAAAAAAAAAAATGAATGTCTGGAAGATAATATCCTGGATTTGGAGTCCCGGTCGAGACGGAACAACTTGAGGCTGGTGGGTCTACCGGAGGAATCCGAAGGTCGGGACTCATGTTCCTTTCTGGAAAAGTGGATTCCGGAGGCGCTGGGCAGCGCGGAGCTGCAATCAGCAGTGGTTCTGGAAAGCGCACACCGTATTGGCCCACGGAGAGATAAGGGACCACCGAGGACCCTAATTATGAAGTTTCTCAGCAACAGAGACAGGATGAAGATCTTCAACGCTGCACGAGCTAAAGGAGAGATTAAACACCAGGACCAGCAGGTGCGGTTCTACCCAGATTTGGCCACAGGAATCCAACAATTGAGGAAGCAGTTTGATCCCGTACGTAAAGAGCTGCGCAACCTTGGGATTCGTCATGGTGTAATTTATCCTGCGAGACTGTTGACCACGTATGGGGGCAGAACCCACATCTTCAAGACCCCAGAGGAGGCGCAGGAGTTCATCAAGAAGATCCAAGAAGAGACTGGTGGGAGCTAAGCATGAACAAAATATAAGGTAGAATATTTAAGCATCTGCACAGGCATCTGACTGACTTGAAGCAAAGAGCAAGTTTACAAAATATAGATTGTATTATATATTTTAAAAAAAACAACAAAACTGATGTACAAAGTTGCTAAAAATTTTGGAGTTAAGTTGGAAAACTACAGAGGAGAGTTAATGTTACGTCATTAAAAGCAGTAGAGTTAGGGTGATTGGGAGGATGAAGAAGGAGTGGCTTTGGCTGTTCCTCGTGGGTGTGGAGCGGTCGATGGCTATATCGGGAGACGGAATTTTTCTTTTGATTTTGGGGGGATCGCCACAAATGTGGGAAGGGGGAATTTGTTTGTGTGTAGTTTGTAGGATGAATGTTCAACCACTCATGTTTTTGCTTCTCTGTATGAGCATGTTTACACTGCAAGGTAATCCCAAACTCCCTATTGATCATAAACCAAAGCATTAATCTTAATTTAACTTCATGGAATTGCAGAGGTCTACAAAATTTAAAAAAACTTAAATAAGTTATGAATAAAATAAAAGACGGGTTCAAGACTTCCGGGAAGATGGCGGAGAGACATAACACTTAAACAGAGAGCTCTCCCTAGCCGGATTAAAAATCATCGGTAAATGGCCAACTCGACATAAGCGGATCAATAAACTAAGGGATGAAAACACGAAGGAACCGGGCACAAGGACAAAAACAGGGTAAAATTGAAGAATTCCTCTCCAACAACGCAGGAAAAACCGCTGAACGCGAAGCCCAAAAAAACGAGGTGTCTACAGCAGAGAAAATGGAGGACGCCAGACTCGAAAACATGAACACTGGCATCGCCAGTTTGGGTAAAGAATTAAGAGAATTCAAGCGGCAGCTACAGCAGGATTTAGCGGCTCTTAAGGAGGAGCTGAAAAAAGAAATTAAGGAGGAAATTATGGACCTCCGAAGAGAAATGGAGCGTAAGTTAACGGAAAACATGGAGGAGCTGCGCTCCCAGCGGGCGTGTATGACAGAAGCGCAGGCTCGAATATCAGAGCTGGAAGATTGGAAAAGCGAGGCAAACGAACAACTACAGACCCTGACGACGCAAACGCAGAGGATGCAGGAGAAAATAAACGACTTGGAGAGCAGATCCAGACGAAGCAATATGCGCATCTTTGGAATTCCGGAGGGCATTGAAGGCAACTCGATGACAAAATTCATGGATCAGTTCTTCAAAAAAGAACTGGAAATACCCGGAGAAACGGATCTGCAGATTCAACGGGCGCACAGAACACCGGCACAGAACCCGAAAACAAACGCTACACCCAGGTCAGTTGTGGTAAACTTTGTGAAATATGACATAAAGGAAAGAATCCTGACGCAAGCATGGAAAAAAAAGATACGAATCGGCGACAAACAGGTATTCTTTGACCATGACTACCCGACAGAAATTGTGCAGCAGCGGAAGAAATATGCCAACATTAAAAAAAACGCTGAAAGAGAAAAAAATTAGATTCCAAATGCCGCTTACGAAAATGAGGATTCATTGGGAAGACGGCACAAGAACCTACAACACGGCCGAAGAGGCAGCGCGGGATATGATGGAGCGGGGCCTTGAGGTGAGCGTGCCGGAGGAAACGGCTGGAGCAGCGGCGGCCCTGAACGCATCACGACAGCCGGAGTGGAGACGAGCGAACGGCGGAAGAAGGGGGAGAGACGTGGCGCAGCGGGCCCAGGACAAGCTACAAGGCTTTCAACTGAAAGCCTAGATCATAAAGATTAAGAAAGGCACAGAAGAAATGAAGGCCAAGAAGACAAGGTAAAAAAGAAACAGACGGCTAGGAGAGGTTTAAGTGATATTTGTTGGACATTTCTAGACTTATGACTATTACTTTGATAGTAATTAGAAGTCTAGGGAGGGCCCTTCACTCTGTGAAGACAAACCCCCCACCCACCAACAGGGACCAGTGGGCAGAAGAAAGGCCCAAAGTACGGAGGTCGAGATTTTTTAATGTGTTTTTTTATAAATAGGTGTTATTTTTGTTGTTAAAGGGGCTAGGAGCACAAGTTAAAAAAATGGAAAAACATGAATATGGGTAAAAATCTTAAGATAATGACACTAAACGTGAATGGTCTGAACTCACCTGTTAAAAGGGAAAGAATAATAAGAAAATTCAAGAAGGAAAAAGCTGAAATTATATTTATGCAAGAGACACATTTGAGCAAGACAGAACATGTGAAACTAAAGAGATTTGGCTATAAGAACTCCTACTACAGTTCATTTAAGGGAGGAGCTAAAAGGGGGGGTTATGATACTAATCTCAAACAAAATACAATTTGAAAGTGAACAGGAAATCCAGGATAAAGAAGGCAGGTATGTAATAATAAAGGGAAGAATAGATGGTATGCAGATCACATTAGTGAACATCTATGCCCCACCAGAAAGTGACAAGGGTTTTTTTTCAACATCTGTTTGATCTCATAGCAACACACAGTGAAGGAGTCCTAATTTGTGGAGGAGACTTAAATGCTGTCATGGATCATGAAGTTGACACAACAAGTGTTAAGAAGACAAAAAAACATGTAACAAAGTTCATAAGAACCTCACTGGCAGAAATGGGTATGGTAGACATATGGAGGGACCTACACCCACTCGAAAAAGACTCTACACATTATTCAGCAGTCCATAAAGTACACTCTAGAATAGATTACTTCCTTATGAATGAAGGTGACAGACACAGGGTGAGAAATTGTTGGATTGGAGGGGCAGAAATATCAGATCATAATCCTATATACATGGAAATATATTTAAACAATAGAAAACGACAAACAACATGGAAACTTAACGTAGGACTGTTAAATGATGAGAAAATGAAAGAAAGAATAAAAATAAACATAAACGAATATATCCAAGAGAATGACAATGAAGAAGTGGACCCAACAATACTATGGGACGCACTAAAAGCCGTGTTAAGGGGTAAATTAATTGTTGAAACAGGAAAAGCAAATAAGACTAAACTGGAAGCGTATGAACAAAGATGTGAGAGACTGAGGGAATTAGAACGTAACCATCAAAGCACAAATGATCCAAAAATATATCAAGAAATTAAAGAAGAAAAAACAAAGATAAAAGAAACACAAATGGATGAAATTGAAAGGAAAAATAGATATCTAAAGCAAAAATATTATGAAACGGGGCCAAAAGCCACAAAACTGCTGGCAAAACGGTTAAGAAAACAACAAACAATGAATAATGTATACAAGATTAAAGACCCCACCACAAATAAAACCACAGTTAACCCAGAAAACATCGAAGAAATTTTCCATAATTTCTACCAAGAACTATACTCGCAACCTGAAGAAACAAATACTAAAGATATTAAAAAATTTCTAGACACACTGGACTTGCCATCAATAGGAAATCAACAAAATGAAAAACTAACAGCAGAAATAACAACACAAGAGATCAGAGATGTGATTAAGTCACTTAAAAACGGTAAATCACCAGGTAGCGATGGATACCCGTCTGAGTTTTATAAACTGTTTATAGAAGAACTCACGCCACAACTCCTAAAGTCATTTAATTGGACGTTGAACAACAACAAAATACCTCCATCATGGAACGAAGCAATCATTTCAGTTATTTTAAAGCCAGGGAAAGATAAAGAACAATGTGGAAACTATAGACCAATCTCTTTATTAAATGTAGATTATAAAATATATACAACAATTATATGTAAACGAATAAAGACATTCTTGACGGAATTGATAGAAGATGATCAAACTGGTTTCATAGAGGGACGCCAAACACATGACAATATCAGGAGAACAATACATATAATTAACCAAATACATAAAGAAAAGAAAAGCGCAGTAATAATGAGTTTAGACGCAGAAAAAGCATTTGACAGGGTTAACTGGAAATTCCTATATAGTGTACTGGAGCGCTTTGGATTTAACGAAAAATCAGTACAATGCATAAGGACGCTATATCAAGAACCTGTGGCAAGAATCAAGATAAACGGTAGCTTAACAGACAAAGTAAATATACAAAGATCAACTAGGCAGGGATGCTGCTTATCGCCCACCTTGTTTGCTCTGTTCATAGAACCATTGGCTCAAGCGATACGACAAAATAAGAAATTAAAAGGTGTAACAATAAAGGGGGCGGAACACAAGATTGGGCTATTTGCAGACGATATTATAGTTTACCTCGAACAACCAGATGAATCAATAACGGAAATGATGAACTTGATAGAAAATTTTGGAAAATTATCAGGATACAAGATAAACATAACAAAAACACAAATACTGACATTCCACTATAACCCTCTAAACCAGATAACTGATAAAATCAAACTAAACTGGAACCAAAAAGAAATAAAATACCTTGGAGTGAACATACCTAAAGACCTAAGCAAAATATATAAAGCAAACTATGATAGGTTGGAACAAGAAATAAAAAAAGATATTGATAGATGGTCAATCTTAAATATGGATCTGAATTCAAAAATTGAGACAGTCAAAATCAGCATACAACCTAGATTACTTTATCTCTTCCAGGCTCTACCAACAGAGATTCCAGATGCCCAATTCTCAAAGTGGGACAGGATGATATCGAGATTTGTTTGGGGAGGTAAAAAACCAAGAGTGAAATATAAAACCCTCCAATTACCAAAAGAGAAAGGAGGCATGGGCCTACCGAGTCTAAAGGAATATTACTACTCAGCACAAATTAGATATATCACATGTTGGTGCGACGAGGGATATGAGGCAAAATGGAAAGAAATGGAAAAGGAAATTGAGGGACTCCCAGTACAAAGCATAATAGGAGATAAAGATGCATATAAGCAAATCAAACAAATAGATCCAATCACTAAATTTACTTTAGAACTGTGGTATAAAATAGTACAAAAATATAATATAAGGGAAGACATAAAACTATTGAAATGGGTAGCATTTGACAGTCAGTTTGAACCGGCAAAACAAGATAGGGGATACAAAAATCTGGTGAACAAGGGAATCACAGCATGGGGCAATATCGGAAAAAAAGATCTCGGGAGCTTTGTAAATATCAGCAGAAAATTTAAACTAGAAAGATCGGAATTTTTCAGATATCTGCAGATGAGAGATTATTATATGAAGAAGATTAGGCATAACCTCCAAACAGATGTGAACGAGATTATACAACTTATTTTAAGCTCATATGCAGGAAATAAAATAAGAATTATTTCAAAGCTATATCAGAAACTTATGACAAACAATCATACAAGTAACTATATAAAGGAGAAATGGGAGAAAGAGCTCAATTTAAACATAACAGAAGAAAGCTGGCAGAAAATATGGAAAACACAACACACATCAACAAATTCAAGGACATGGAGGGAATTTGGATGGAAAAACCTGATTCGCTTTTTCATTACACCGCAGATTCAAGGAAAATATACAAATACCCAATCTTTATGCTGGAGGGGATGTGGGGCTCAAAATGCAGACCACTCACATATGTTTTGGAAATGCTACAAAATATCATCATTCTGGAAATCTATACATGTGACAATACAGAGGATATTAGGATATAATATACCAATGAACTGTAACCTGATGTACTTATGTGATCTTAAAAGAGACAATGTTATACAGGCTGAGGACAGATATCTAGTTAAAATCTTGTTGATTGCATGTAAAAAAAACTATCACAAAAAAAAATGGCGATCAGAAGTTCTTCCTGACCAAGAACAATGGACTGACATTGTTGAGGACATACGTATGATGGAAAAACTAACATATCGACGAAGAATGCAAGAAGGAATATGGGGAAAAAAAATGGCGGAAATGGACACACTACAAAGTGCAACAACGAGGCAGAAATTGAAAGAATAACCAAAGACACTGAAAAAACCAGAAGAATTAAGAGATGGAAACTAAAAACTTGATGCTCCAACATTTGTCCCCCCCCCCTTTTTTTTTTTTCTTTTTCCCTACCCTAACCCCTTTGTTTTTTAAATGTAGAATGTGATCTGAATGCATTATATATGATGAAAAATGAATAAAAATCTAAGTTACAAAAAAAAGACGGGTTCAAAAATTGTGTTTTTACAAGAAACATCTAATAGAGGAGGATGTAAAAAGAATTAGGAGTAGATGGCAAGGAAGTGTTTTCACCTCATCATTTTCATCCCGGGCCAGGAGAGTTATGACTCTCATACATAAATCAGTCCCATTTCAAGTGAAAAATGTAATTGGAGACAAATTTGGAAGATATGTAATCATTCAAGGATCTTTGCTATTAGAAAATATAAATTTCCGGCGGTACTTCCGGTGCTGCACTTGTAATGCTTGATATGAGCCGAGAATTTTAAGCAAAACCATCAAAATAAGGACTTCTGTTGGCTACCAACAAACGTGGGGAATACCCTTACGACCCAGTGCTGACCTGGTGAAGGTTCTGGTAGATCTGGCTCCGTTTCGCCCCGTTTCCGACCTCTAAAGGCTCGCCTCTGATGCTAACCCAGATGCTAACCCAGAGTAACTGCAGCAGTGAGAAGGTATTCTTTACATCTGGCCATCTGGAGCCGAGGAGAGAAGGATTTAAAAGGAGGACGAACCAACCGAGGCGGCGATTGGGAGCTCGGGCGCGGCGTTGGTGAGAGACGGGGGCCAACTGGATCCAGCAGGACAGTGGTCTGAACCGGTGCTCAATTGCGAGGCCCAGCCGAGGAACGACCAGACTGACGGCGGTTGGTGACGGGGCCTAGACGGGGCCCAGCGGAGGAGCCGCCTAGCCAGACGGCGACGAGTGGCTGTGATCGGTGGATTCCGGCTGCGCCGGCGGTGCACGACACAACTGGCCAGGTAGACGGAGGCAGGCGCCGGCGATAGACGGCGGTGATCTGCGGAGCTGAGCAGCGTCACTCGGCGGAGAAGCTGCGCAGGAGCGGCGGGTCCAGTAGTGACCGAGCTAGTTGAGGCCTAGCCGGATTCTCTGCTTATTTCTATCCACAGGTCAGTAAAATGCCACCCAAAAAAGAGGAAATGGAAGAAATTAAAAAAACTCTGAACTTTGTGTTAGATGAACTGGCCAAAGTGACTAGCCAGCAGGACAAAATATTAGACCTAATACAGGAGGTACAAGCCCTACATTCAATAATAAAAGAAAAAGACAAAAAAATTATGGACCTGGAGCAACACGGGCGTCTTTTGGAGCAACGCGTTGAGGATCTTGAACAAGGTTCTCGCATTGATGACATAGTTATAAGTGGACTAGACATCAGATATCAGTCGTACGCCCATGCCGCTACAGGACTGAGTGGTGAACATGCTTCCATAAGTGAATCAATGTCCTTAGAAAACCAAGTGCTTCAGTTCCTTAATGATAAAGACATTAAGGTAGAAGCCAATGCGATCTCAGCCTGTTATGCTTTACCGAAGAAAGATAACAAAACAAAGAAATTAATTGTGATGCGCTTTGTGAACAGGAGGGTGAAAAATGACATACTGAGGCAGGCCAAAAACTAAAGGAAACTCAAGTTTACCTAAATGAACACCTGACAAAAAAAAACGCTGAATTAGCACGGCAGGCACGGATGCTAAAGAAACATAATAAGATACAGTCAACCTGGACAAGAAATTGTAGAATTTGGATTAAACTAAATGGAACACCTGAGCAAGCAAAAAGTATAATGATCAGAGATGCTACTGACTTAGATAAATACAGATGAACACTGACTATGAAACACAGAGTGAGGAAACTCAAACTCTAAAAATATGCCACTATGCTGAACATAAACCACAAGAGATGGAGAATGATATTGATCCTGATAACCACTTTTTCAATAATATTCATAACCACTGTGAATATTACACTGAAAAGCAATTCAAAAGTCAAGTGCAATTAGATGGTAAACTGTCAATAATACACTTCAATAGCAGAAGTCTTAACAAAAACTTCTCACAGATTCAGGACTATTTAAAACAGCTAAACAGAAAATTCACAGCTATAGCAGTCTCTGAAACCTGGCTTAATGAAGACCAGGCTCCCCTGATGGCAATAGAGGGATATCAGATGTTTAACATTAACAGATCTCAAAAAAAGGGTGGTGGTGTTGCACTGTATATTGATGACCTATATAGATGTAAGCTTGTAAATGAAATGTCCTCAGCACTACCAGGGCTTCTGGAATGTGTTACTGTTGAGATTGACCTAGACAAAACAAAAAATCTAATCATAAGCTGCATATACAGAACGCCGGGAACTTGCATTGAGACATTCAGAGATAAATTAGTCGAGCTGTACAATAATATTACTAGTAAGAAAATGGTAGCAATTTGTGGAGATTTCAATATTGACCTACTTAATCCACATCAAAAAAATGTAGTTACAGAGTTCATGAACTCTATGTACAGCATGAGTCTATATCCCACAATAACACATCCCAGTAGAATCACAGCTCACTCTGCTACACTTATTGACAACCTGTTTGTCAATGTTCTCGACAAGAAAATAGAAAGTGGATTATTGATAAATGATATAAGCGACCACTTGCCAATCTTTGCACTTATCCATGGCCACACGGGGCCCAACCCAGAAAAAATCTCAAAATCGTTCAGACACAAATCACCAAACGCAATCAGTTCTTTTAAAGAGGACTTGCTGAAGCAAGACTGGACAGAAGTCTATGTATCAGATGTAAATGAAGCCTATGACGCATTTACAAACATTGTAACCACTCTTTATGAAAAAAACTGCCCATTAGTTAAAAAAAAAGCTTAAACACAAATTTACTGACAAACCATGGCTAACCAAAGGACTACAAAAGGCGTGTAAAAAGAAAAATTTATTATATAAAGCTTTCATAAAGAAAAGGACAAAAGAAGCAGAGCAGCGGTATAAAACATACAAAAATAAGTTAACATATATAATCAGATGTAGTAAAAGAGACTATTACAGTAAAGAACTGGAAAAAAACAAAGACAATATTAAAAATACATGGACAATAATCAACAGTATCCTTGGAAAATAAAAGCAGAAATACCAGCTACCCAACTAACACTCCAAAAAATAATAAATCGACTCCGAATGTGAATATAGCTTCACCTGCAGATGAATTTAATAATTTTTTTGTTAACATTGGACCTAAACTGGCCCGAGAAATACCCACTACGGTGCCAACAGGTGATTCAATATGCAATAACACTGCTGTAAAAGACACCATCTTCATAAAGAACACAGACGAAAGAGAGGTCATTGAAATTGTTAAATCATTCAAAAGTAAAACATCTACTGACTGTGATGGTATTGACATGCTACTAGTCAAAACTGTTATCGAATGCATAGTGAAACCACTGACGTATATCTGTAACCTGTCTCTCCAATCAGGTATATTTCCCAATGCAATGAAAATAGCTAAAGTAATTCCGATTTACAAGACAGGCGACAGAGGGGAACTCTCCAACTACAGACCAATTTCACTATTACCGCAATTTTCCAAGATACTTGAAAAAATATTCTATGAGAGAATTGACAACTTCATACTGAAGAATGATTTATTGTGTGAGCAGCAATATGGGTTCAGACACAAAGGACAACAGCATATGCCTTAATGGAATTTACAGAAAAAATATCAACAGCCATTGAAAATAAAGAGTATTCAGTTGGAGTATTCCTGGATCTTAAAAAAGCATTTGATACAGTAGATCACAATCTATTATTAAAGAAACTACAAAATTGTGGTATCAGAGGGGTAGCACTGTCCTGGTTAAGAAGTTACTTAAAGAATAGATATCAGTTTGTATGTGTTAACAACAAAAACTCAGAGCTACTGAAGGTCACCTGTGGGACTCCACAGGTTCAGTTTTGGACCATTATTATTCAATATGTATATAAATGATATATGTAAAGTTTCAGAAAAAATGGACTTAATATTGTTTGCTGATGACACTAACCTGCTATGCAGTGGAAACAACTTGGAACAACTTCTGGATACACTCGGAAAGGAATTAGGAAAGCTGAAACTGTGGTTTGATTCGAACAAATTAACGCTCAATTTAAGCAAGACAAAATTTATAGTCTTTAACAACCATCACAACTACCCAGTACCCAAACTCAGTGTAAATGGTGTAGAGATTGAAAGGGTATCCGAAACTAAATTCCTTGGAGTAATAATTGATAACAAACTGTGTTGGAAGCCACATATTAATTATATAAAAGGTAAAGTATCCAAATCAATTGCAATATTACACAGAGTGAAAAATTTGCTGAATCAACCCACACTATACACCTTGTATCATTCATTAATACTCCCATACATGACATATTGTAATGAAGTATGGGGAAATACATATAAAACAAACATATATCCACTCTTTATGCTTCAAAAGAGAGCTATTAGAATAATCAACAAAGCAGCTTACAGGGAACCAACAAACCCACTTTTTCTTAAACAAAAAACTCTCAAGTTGAAAGATCTGATCGACTTTAAAACCGCAATAATAATGTTCAAAGTGAAGAATCTATCACTGCCCGCAAATATCCAAAAGTTGTTCCAAACAAGGGAGAAACGATATCACTTCAGAGGAACATGTATATTTCAAAAGCCTACAGTGAGAACAACTACCAAGCAACACTGTATTTCAGTGCAAGGTGTCAGATTATGGAACGATTTTGGACCTGAATTAAAATCATGTACAAAGCTTGGACAATTTAAACAAAAACTAAAGGAAGAAATACTCCAAACATATTTACAAGACGACATGTAAACTCACATAAGGATTGACATTTCCAGCCTGTGTTGTGTTATAGCTTAGTTTTTCTTTTTTTCTCTGTGACACTATGTCTTAGATTTGTTTTTGAATAGTAACCCGCTTAACTTAGACTAGCTCAGTTTTCTTTTCTCTCAGTCATATTTTGTCTTAGCCTTGTTTTAAATTGTAATCGCTCTTGTCTTGTTTTCTCTTTTTTCTCCTTTGAATTCTTGGATGGAATATGGGTGGGCAATATAAGCTGCGGCTTCAGCCATCACCCATTTCGGATAACTCACGTGGAATTGTATAGTAGAAGGAGTCTTTGTCTAATTTGACCTTGTTGTTATATTATACAGTTTCTTTTAACCTGTAATGTACTATCCGAAATAAAAATTCATTCAAATTCATTCATTAAATTTGGTGAACTTATATGGTCCCAATATAGATGATCAAAAGTTCTTTGCTAATTTATTTCTTATCTTATCATCACTTACAGGGCAACATATAATAGCAGGGATTTTAATTATACATTGAATCCCGTATAGATAGATCAACAGACTGACTGTACGCACAATGGATGTAGGATGACCATTAATCATTTTATGAAAAATTGAGATGCTAGATATATGGAGAGAAAGGAAACCACAAGTTAAAGCTACTCTTGTTATTCCAGTACCTACAAGACATTCTCACTATGATTATTTTTTGATTTCCACAGAATTAAGGTCCAAGATTCAAAATTGCTTTTATGATAACATCGTGATCTCCGATCATGCACCCTGCTGTCTAATATATGTAGATAAGAAATTGACAAAGGAATCAGGTAGATGGCAATTTCAGCATAAATGGCTTCAGATGAGGAATTTGGTCAGTACATAGAAAAACAGATAGATGATTTCTTTGATATCAATACTACACAAACATCAGCATGTATAAAGTGGGAGGCTTTCAAAGCTTTTATTAGGGGACATGTTATTAGTTATACAGGTTCAAAATCTAAGAAGACTCGAGAGGAGAGAGCCCAATTGGAACATAAAATAAAAAGTCATCAGGAAAAAGTGTATGCAGGAAGTGATCCAAGGTTGGAGAATGAATTACTGATTTTGAGAGCTGAATACGACAAAAAATCAGCGAATAGAGCTGCCTCGAGTCTCTAAGATTGAAACAATCTTTTTATGAACAAGGTGAAAAATCAGGAAAATTATTGGCATGGCAGATTAAACAATTAGAATTTAAAACACCAATTACCAGTATTATAATTAACGGACAGGTAGTTATAGATCCTTTAGAAATTAATAGAGCCTTTAGAGATTACTATGAAAAATTATATGATACCAAAAACGAATCTGATTTAACAAAACTAAATGGGTTTTTGAACGAACTATCTATACCGTGTATTCCAAATGAAAACAGGGAGATACTGAGTCTAAAATTAGTCAAGAAGAAGTTGGGCTAGCCATTGATAATATGAAATCAGGAAAAAGTGCAGGACCAGATGGTCTTCCAGTTGACCTCTATAAAAAATTTAAGAATAAATTAATAAAACCTTTTTTGGAAATGGTTTTAGAAGCATTTCAAAATAGTAATTTACCATCATACATGAATAATGCCTTAATTATACTGTTGCCAAAACCAGGTAAGCCCTCTAATAAATGTGAAAATATGAGACCAATAAGCCTATTAAATGCTGACCTTAAGATAATCTGTAAAATTTTAGCAAGACGAATACAAGAAATTTTACCAAATATTATTAATCGAGATCAGAATGGCTTTATAAAGGGAAGACAAGGCTTCCATAATGTAAGAAGACAATTTAATATTATTTATTCTAATAAAGAAGCACCGGATACAGATCTCCTATCACTGGACGCCGAAAAGGCCTTTGATAGGGTCGAATGGCCCTTTCTTTTTGAAGTTTTACAAAGGTTTGGACTTGGAAATAATTTCATAAAATGGTTTCAGATAATATACAATAATGCTACAGCAGAAATCCTAACAAATAATATTTCAAAATCAATAAAAATCATAGAGGATGTCGTCAAGGGCCTGTCCACTTTCACCTTTACTGTTTACTATGGCAATTGAACCTTTAGCGATGGCGATACGTTTACATTCACAAATAGATGGAATTAAAGTTGGACCAACAGAACATAAAATCTCCCTGTACGCCGATGACATAATTTTGTTTATGTTGAATCTAAAAAAATCAATTCCGACCTTGTTGAATTAAGAAAGAATTTTGGGGAAATATCAGATATAAAATAAATAACTAAATCTTCAATATTAATGCTAAATTAGACCCAGAGAAATTACCCAGCCCCTGAGGTAAATCAATTCAATGTTGTAAATCAGTTTAAATATTAGGAATCCAAATTGTGCCTAAGCTAGAATCAGTCGCCAGTGTCAACTATGAAGCCTTAATGACAGATATCAATGAGTTAACTCAGAGATGGATGTCACTACCAATGTCGATGATCGGGAGAATCAATATACTTAAAAGTAATATTTTACCTAAAATACTTTATTTATTTCAATACATTCCCTTACCACCACCTTTAGATTTATTCTCAAGAATTAAAAAAAAGTTAGTGGAATTTATATGGAACAACAGGAGGGCTAGATTACGTCTGTCTTTATTATATTTACCATTTGATCGTGGAGGTCTGAAATGTCCAAATTTTATGTTGTATTATTGGTCGGCACAACTGAGGTCTATGACATTATTTTTCATTAAATGATCTCCCTCACTGGACTGAAATGGAATCATACAATTTACCTTTACCTCTTCCCATATTCATATACTCAGATTCGGCAAAAAATTACAAAAACAAGTTAAAAATCCATTTGTAAAGCATATGATCAAAATATGGTGTGAAACTAAAAACTATTTAAAAGGACCACACTTATTGTCACAATTTAGCCCAATATGGGGTAATCAATATTTTAAACCAGGGAGAGCGGATGCTGTATTTAAAGTATGGAATTTAAAAGGGATTCAAAAGATTCAAGATTTATATTTGCCATGTGCAGATAACATAATGTCTTTTGAAGAGCTGAGGATCAAATTTAATCTCAATAGAACACATTTTTTTAAATATCTTCAACTTAGAAACTTTATTCGATCAAATCAAAATAAAGCTCTCACTCGACCTACTTATTCATCCTTGGAAAAAATGTTGACGAAAGATAGTAAAAGAAAGGGTATTATTTCAGAGTTTTATAACTCATTGACACTATCCTCAAGTGAAAATTCACAGAAAAGATTAAATTACTGGAAAGAAGATCTGCAAACTGAAATTTCAGAGGAACAATGGGAATTGGCTTGTACAGAAGCTCAAACCAAATCAATAAATGTACGTCTTAAATTGATACATTTTAAATGGTTAATGCGGATGTATGTTACACCGGAGGAGTTAAATAGATATAACAAAAATATACCAGATACATGCACAAAATGCATGGAAAGTAAAGGAACCCTATTTCATTGTGTATGGGAATGTAGAATAATTAGAATGTTTTGGGAAGAGGTGAGGGTAACAATTGAAAAAATAATCTCAAAACAAATCATATTGAATCCTAAACTGTTTTTGTTGGGTCTGTACCCAGAAAAGCATAACTTTAATAAAAGTGAAAGAACATTCATAGACCTCAGTTTGCTTAATGCCAAAAAATGTATTGCACTACTGTGGAAAAAGACTCATAGACCAGATGTGACTCAGTGGTTAAGACAGATGTTAACAAACCTTCCACTAGAAAGAATAACATACATACTGAAATCAAAGGAAATTGTTTGAGAATATATGGAGACCTTTTATTGATTATGTAAAAAATTTAAACATAACTCTTGAAGAAGAAGGTGAATGATGTGTGTGGACCTTGTAAATTCCAAACTGGTGAACATAATATGTATACTTATGTAATGGATTGTCTAGACCAGGGTGTCCAACCATGTGCCATGGAGAGCCAAGACCCTGCAGGTTTTCTCTTCTACCCAGTCTCTTTCAGCAGGTGTTTTCACTTATCAGCATTCAGTGGGAAGAAGTTCACAGAAATCTGCGGTTGAAGTCTCTGGTTGGAGGTAAACCTGCAGGGTCTTGGCTCTCCATGGCACATGGTTGGACACCCCTGGTCTAGACTAAACAGAAGAGCATTGTTGAAGACTTGATTTTGTTGGTGGTTGTAGGTGTTTTTAGTGCATTTTTTTTGTAGTACTTTAGTGTTAGTGTTTGATTGTTTGTGTCATGTTTGTTAAAAAAAAAGGTTCAATAAAGATATTGTGAAAAAAAAAAGAAGAGCGAGAACGCATGATGAACGCTGGTGTAATACAGCCAATTAAGAGCAGACAGAGTGGTGTGCTCCAAAGACGCAAGTACCGAAGAAAAACAAAGACCAGCTAAGAATGTGTGTTGATCTAAAAATGCTGAACAAAGCAGTGAAGAGGGAACAATCATGTGAAAAAATTAGGACACCCCATTAAATATTCAGTTCTTTATTAAGAAATGTTTACATATCTGTCTAACCTTGTTTGTTTTGATTTGCATTTTTAACATTTATTTTAGTCATGTTAAGTGGGAATGAATGTGGGGGTGTCCTAATTTATTCCTCACTATTTGTTTAGAATTATATTTTACAGAAAATTTGGAAAAACTCTTTAATTCATTTTTAATTGTTGAGTTGTATTACATGAATCTCACAATATTTTAAACACTGATATTAAATATGCATATGTCAAACTATGTTAAAAAAAACAAAAACACACACACACAGCGTATACTGGGTTTCCTAGTTTTTTCACGACTGTACGTCTTACTAACCATAGACGATATCCTGCCCAAATCTCATGGAGCAAAGAGTTTTCACTCTTAGACACAGCCAGTGGTTTTTGGTAAATTACACTACAGACACAAAGTGACTAACAACATTTATAAAGGTGCGTTTCACACCAAACACGAACGGGGGGCGCCAAGCCATACAAAGTGAATGGGAAGACAGGAGTACGCGCGAATTTGCACAGATTGCATGTCGCGTCCCAGGCTAGCTACCTAGCTAGGTAGCGAGCGCTAGCTTTGAGATTCTGGTCCACTGGTTACAGTATCACCATTGCTGAGTAACTAGTTTGAAATTTGACTCACTCACCTGAGACTCAGGAGAACCAGAGCCCTTCAACTGAATCGGGATGTCGTTGTTATTCACCCACAGTTTCCTGTCACGGACAAGCTAGCAACGTAAACACCCGTCATCTTGTGAACTTTTGGAGGTTTGAGACAACATTTTCAGGTGAGCCCCTGGTTGGATAATGTAAACATAAGCATGATGTTATTTGAGAATTTCCACAGCAGGTTGAACACTTGCTGCAGAAGTTTTAAAGGCAACTTCGCCTGTCTGCATCTCACTCAGAAGGGGATTCATGTCTGTTTGCGTGTTTACATTGAGTACATTGTATCGTGCCGTGCAAAAATTCACCTGTTTGCGTTTGGTGGTGAACGCACCTCAGCTCCCTTTGCCAATATTATTTCAACTGGACTGCCATTTGGAATAACAAGTGCACTGGAAATCATTCAACGTGAAATGACAGAAAGGACCATGAAGGTGTCACAACCTACATGGCCGATATCCTCATCTGTCAGTCCCTCCAGGATTTCGCGATGTTGCGATCACACCAATTCACGCAAAATCAGCCAATCAGCGCAACTATTATGCAACCTTGCAACTTTGTCCAATCACAGCAACTTTCCCGCAATTTTGGCCAATCCTCGTCAACTTCCCCCAGTTTCACCAATCAAATTTGTCTCTAACTGGCAATGAAACGGGCATTGCTGTACCGCGTTCACTTTCTTGTTTACAGTGAGTAGTGAGTTTATAGTTTCCAGTGAGTAACGGAACACATCAGCAAGCAGAGTGTGTGATTTAAAAAAAACACTCACCTGTGAGGTTTTCAACACCGTCACTTCCGCCGTCTCCCCCAGCCTGCCCATGGATGCCTCGCCACGTCTCTGCCCTGACCGCATGCTCGAAGCGCTGGGTTTGTTTTGAAAAACATGCGCCTGCCCCAAAAGCACCCCGTCGTGGGAGCGCGAGTGAGGAGAGTACACTACACTACAGCCAGTGTTTGAACCGCTTTAGAGGTAAAATCATTACTACAACTGGTCAGTGAGCTTTAAAACTGAATCTCCAGTGTAGCTGGACAAACGCACCCATCCACCCCCCACCCTCGCCGTCCCGCTGTAAATGAAAGATATGTGTGTGTGTGTGTGTGTGTGTGTGTGTGTGTGTGTGTGTGTGTGTGTGTGTGTCCCATTTACAAAGGGTGCGTGTGAAGCGCCTAGTGCAGTAGTATAGTAACGTAGAGATGTTTGTAGATAGTGCATGTTGCATGGCATATGTTGCATGTTGCTTTCTGCTTGCTGCTCTGCTTACAGCTACGGCCACCAGCTAGCCCCCATCGGGGGTGAAAAGAGGAGCCGAGTGCGTAGGTCTCTTCCTGCTGGTACATAGCCTCTCCACCACCAAAACCCCTGCAGTGCCTCCTCGTGGCCACACATGGTAACTGGGTACCCTGCGGTCCCAGGCTAAACTGGAGGGGATCTCGGAGCAGCAGGGGGCCCCAGAGACGCGGCGTATAGGCCCACCCTGTGTGGACTCGCCCTGACGCCCGTCAACCCCTGCCCCAACTATGGTAAATAGCCCCACTGCCTTGTGGGTAATCTATTAAGGTGAAGGCTAAGGAGCATCCCCTGACAGAAAAGCAATGTGCTGGTGGTGCGCAAAAGGCGGGACTTAAAGACCAAGACCCGGCAGCCTCCTGCAGCCATGTTGAGGGGACTGGTCATCATGGGCTTACCCACGCCACTGGATTTACCTCATCATCGTGAAGTCAGTGCTATTGGGAAGAGCGCGCCCCCTACGGCACTCTAATAATTCAATGCGCAGTGTGTCCACCTCTGACCATGGTGGGCCTTACCTTCCTGGACATCTGTTGAAGTCTGGCGGTGACAGGTGTGTGGCGACGGGAGCAGGTATAATTTACTGGGAGCTCCTAGCTATAACCCTGCATGTCAGCAGCACGGGGCTATTATGGTCGCTAACATCTGGGGTGGCAGCTGTTGTTCGGCAGACCCCTGTGTGATTGAGCCGCCCTATTTAGGACAGCACTGCTCACCCCAACTGGGAGGGACCTAGAAAGAGTGCCTAAAATTGCCCACCCATCTTTCGCCTGAACAGGTTACCGCGCCTGTTGGTCATTCCACCTCTGCGGTGTGAAATAATAAAAAAGAGAACATGCAACCTAAAACTGCAACATGGAATGTAAGACACTCCTGGATCGAGGTTCGGATAGACCCCATGGAGAACAGCTCTGGTTGCTGCTGAACTGAGTCGCTACAACATTGATATTGCTGCACTGAGCGAGACCAGGCTCCTAGATGGAAGAGCTCTTTAACAGAGGAAGGGATGGGCTACACATTCTTCTGGAGGCGTTCCCTCAGGAGAACAAACATCTGATGGTGTAGGACTGGCCATCAAAAACACCCTTCTACCAAGACTCAGTGAAACACCTGTTGCATTAGTGAGAGACTGATGACACTCCGTATCCCCCTGGTTAAGAATCGCTTTGCTACACTTCTTAGTGCCTATGCACCGACCCTGCCATCGGAGAGTCAGGCCAAGGATTCCTTCACCAGTTACTGGACGAAACTCTTCGCCGGATCCCCAAGAATGACAAGATCTTCTTACTTGGAGATTTTAACACCAGAGTGGGTCAGAACAATCAGATATGGAGTGGAGTGTTTGGCAGACACGGAGTTGGCCAGGCTAACGCAAATGGAGTGAGACTGCTCACTCTCTGCTCTGAGCATAACCTGACCATAACCAACACCATCTTCCAGCAAAAGGCCAAATACAAAACATCATGGATGCACCCTCGCTCTAAACACTGGCACCTGATTTATTACATCATTGTGAGGCCCAGTGACATCAGAGATGTCCACATCACCCGTGCCATGAAAGGTGCAGAATGCTGACAGATCACCGCTGATCGTGGCCAAAGGTCCACATGCAAGTTGCGCCCCCCCCCCCCCCTTGCGACTACAAGGGCCCAAAAGGAGGAAACTTGATTGCTCCCGTCTGGCAAATCTGGATGTAAGAAATGACTTTCGGCGCTCCCTGGTTGAGAAACTAGGGGGGGGGGGGGTGGAGCATTTCCTCAGTCTGCCTGAGAAGACCATGGACCAGAAGTGGGACTTTATCAGCTCGGCTCTTTGTGAGGCAGCAGCCCAAACAATTGGCTATAAGAGAAAGAACCACCAAGACTGGTTTGATGACAACTCAGCACAGAGCACATCAGGCAACCTTAAGGAACCCCTCATCCATTATCATCAGGCATCAGTGGCAGAGAGCTCGGCGGGATGTACAAAGGGCTACTCGGACAATGCAGAACGAGTGGTGGACAAAAAAGGCACATGAAATCCAGGCCTTTGCCGATAAAAATGATATGCATAATTTTTATAATGCTGTCAAGAAGATTTACGGCCCAACAAACCGCTGCATCACTCCCCTGAAAACAGTAGATGGGCTGAGAATCCTAAAGGATCAGCCTAACATCTTGCTGAGATGGGCTGAACACTTTAGTACCCTGCTTAACCAGGACTCAGATGCAGACCCCACTGTTCTCGACGACTTGCCTACACTTCCTCCGATGCAAGACCTGGATCAGCCCCCAACCTTCCTGGAGGTTCTATCAGCTACCCGCTCTCTCAAAAACAACAAGTCCCTTGGTAATGACAACATCCCTGCTGAGCTGTTGAAACAAGGAGGCTACTTGTGTACAAAAACCCTGCACAAGTACATCACCAAGGTCTGGGCCGATGATAACATCCCACAACAATGGAGAGACGCCACAATTGTCACCATTTATAAAAACAAGGGTGACAAGGCTGTCTGCGGCAACAGCAAGGGTATTTCGTTCCTTGCTGTTGCTGGTAAAGTCCTGGCGAAGGTGATGCTTCCCAGGCTGATCAACAACATCACAGAATCAGTGCTGCCTGAATCGCAATGCGGTTTCAGGAAGGGCAGGAGCTCGGTGGACATGATTTTCACAGCTCGGCAGCTGCAGGAGAAATGTCGGGAGCAACATCAGGACCTTTTCATGGCCTTTGTCGATCTCTCCAAAGCTTTCGACACTGTCCATAGAGAACTCCTATGGGAAGTTCTTCTTAAGTTTGGCTGCCCCAGTAAGTTTGTCAATATCCTCCACCAATTTCATGATGGTATGACTGCTCGGGTGACTATAGGAGGACAGGAATCTCCTTCCTTCCCCGTTTGTACAGGGGTTAGGCAGGGGTGTGTATTAGCACCAGTACTTTTTAACATCTTCCTGCTCTGTGTCACCCAGCTTCTCCACAAGGAGATTGAGGACAGCAGCGGTGTAACAGTGGACTTCCGTCTAGATGGCAACCTTTTTAATATAAGGAGGCTCCAGGCAACCACCAAATTGCAAAGGGTGAGAGTCATTGAGCTACAGTATGCAGATGACTGTGCTCTGGCATCTCATAGCCCACAAGATCTCCAGTCTGTTCTTACTGCTGCGGTGAGAGCATACAGCAGGATGGGACTGACGGTGAACACCATCAAAACAGAGGTCGTCTGCCAATGGAGCACCAATACCCATCTACTCCACCTACCTTCACTGTTGCTGGTGAACAGCTGTCTGTTGTTCCATCTTTCAAGTACCTGGGGAGCATCCTCTCTGTAGACAACACCATTGACAGTGAGGTCCAGAACAGGATCAGGCAGGCATCAGCTTCTTTTGGGAGACTCCGGCGTCGGGTCTTCCAGAACAAGAACCTCCATCTCCAAACGAAGATCTCTGTTTACCAGGCAGTCTGTGTCACTACTCTCCTCTACAGCTGTGAATCCTGGGTGACTTACAGCCGCCACATTAGGGATCTAGAGCGGTTCCATATACGCTGCCTTCAGCGCATCCTGGGAATCACCTGGCGTGACCAGGTGCCTCATTCTGAGATACTCTTTAAGACCAGCTGTAGGAGTACTGAGGCAACAATCACCCAGCACCAGCTACGCTGGCTGGGACATGTGGTGAGGATGCCCCCAAACCGGCTGGCTCGCAGGGTGTTATATGGCCAGCTACACCATGGTCGACGCTCTGCTGGAGGGCAGAAGAAGCACTACAAGGACCAGCTAAAGATGGCCTTAAAGAAGTGCAGGATCAGACCTGAGGCTCTGGAGGAGGCTGCTGCTGACCGGAACACCTGGCGACAGCAGTGCCTTGTGGGGACCCGTATGATGGAGGAGGACAGAACAGCCAGGAGACAGGAGAGAAGACTGAGGAGGAATGCACCTGCAGCCCCTGCTGCCACTACTACAACTTTTACATGCCCTACCTGCAACAGGATATGTGGGTCCAGGATAGGACTACACAGCCATCAAAGGACTCACCGATAGAAGTGGACGTCATCATCGGACTTGATGGACAACCGCAAGCAAGCAAGAAAAAGTGTGTGTGTGTGTGTGTGTGTGTGTGTGTGAAGCCCGATATGCAGCAGACAGACAGGTAGGCATGGAAAGAGAGAATATTCTCTGTACTTTTTTTTTTCCCCCAGAAAAACACAGACTCCAATAGCCAATACAGAGCAACAGAATGAATTATTTATTTTTTCCTCTCCGCTCGGTACCGAGTGGTCCGGGACCGTAGGGAGTTTTCAAATGAAGGTGCTGCCAATAATTTCCACATCTCTACTCTTCAACATGCATTCAGTGCAGTTTAGCTGTTGTAATGGATATTGTGTTAATGTTTGTGTTTGCTGTTGCACAAGAGTTTTTCTGTATAGCAGAAGTTTCTGCTTAATTTACAAATCATCACTATAACAGGACATTTTTGACAATCCTGTGCTTTTCTTGTATTGTTATATAGAATATCACTGCAGTAAACTGGAAAAAAGCATCTGCTTTAAAATTTGGAATTCTTCCCACAATTTTTAGTGCAAAAAACACTCTACTAATATTACAACTTTTATTGCAACTTTTTAAAAAAAGCTCCCGCGAATTCAGGCTTTTTGGCCCGCAACAACCATAAAAACATCCCGCGAAATCCTGGAGGGACTTATCTATTCTGATACACCTGAGGAACATGAAGTAAGGCTACAAAAGACACTGGACACTTTAAAGAAAGCAGATTTGAAGTTAAACCATAAGAAATGCCTACTGCGTCAGCGACAACTTAACTATCTTGGACATTGCATCGATGAGAACGGCATTCGTCCAGACCAGGAAAAGGTCAAAGCTATCACAGAGCTTGAGGCACCAAAAAATGCCACTGACTTCAGAAGGATTCTGGGAATGATCCATTACTTAGGTAGATACCTATCAAACCTGTCTGAGGTTACCAAACCACTCAACAACCTTCTGAAAAATAAAGTAGCATTGGCTTTGGCTGTAGCACAGGAGGAAGCCTTCAAGAAAGTAAAGCAGCTTGTCCCAAAGTCTCCTGTACTAGCATTCTATGACGTTAAGAAGCCAACCATCGTTAGCGCAGATGCTTGCAGTTATGACCTAGGAGCAGTCCTACTACAGAACCACAACGGTCAGCTGAAACTTGTAAGTTTTTGTTCCAGAGCACTCACTGATTACCAAACAGCATTATGCTCAAATCGAGAAAGATGCCTCGCAACAGTCTGGGCATGTGAAAAAGTCACCAGATATTTGTACAGATTAGAATCTTTCACTTTGCAGTGACCACAAACCTCTGATTTCACTGAGAAACTGTAAAGATGTACACTCTGTGCCAGTGAGGTGTCAAAGACTTTTGTTATGCATGATGTGTTACAACCCCACGGCAGTTTATGTGCCAGGGAAAGACCTCATAATAGCCGATACCCTTTCCAGACATCCCCAGTAGGGCTGGGCTCAAAAGATTGATACAACAGTATAGATCAATCCACGTTTGACTGAGCCAGTATCGATCCACAAAATCCACGGATTGATTTTTTAATATAATGCTTTTATGTCTGTGAATGTCTGCTGAGTCTGATTGGGTCAAAACCAGGTCAGTGAGCCAGGAACCACGGCAAAGAACCAGAAACACCAGGAGCGCTAATGGTGCTAAAAACTAACAAGCTAACAGATATGCTAGTTCTTCTTCTGTGGTATTAAAACTGTTCTCATCCGGCAAGAGTTCCCTGTGGTGCATGCGCACGTCTTTACTTCCGTGTTTACATGAGCGGAGAAACAGTTTTATACCACGTGCAGCTCTGTGTTGGAACATAAAGTAGACGACTGATAAACTGAAAACACACGGAGGCTGGCTGAAACCCGTGAACAAAGAGGGAGACTTGGAGCTGCTAAGATTGTAAGTAAAATATCATTTGTTTGTTTGAACATGTGTCGTAAATCAATAATTTATCCGGCATGATGGTGGTTTCTTCTACAAACTATGGCTACAGAGTTAACTGTTGGTTAAGCGCTGTGAATAAATGCAGAATAAAGGTATATTTATGAGATTATGGACTTCTAGATTGACGATAATAATGAATCACAATAAAATGAAAACGGCAGAATTAATAAAGCCTGCAGTACAAAGAGCCATTTTCACTCAACAGAACTTAACTGAAATGAACAAATCTTCCCAGGAAATGAACTGAAATGAACCCTTTTCAAAAACTGAAAGTTAATTTGTAGTTAAAATATGAAGAACAAAAAATAAAAGAAACTCAATTATTAAACCCTACTGTGGTGTGGGGATTTAAAACTATGATTACTAATTTTACTGTGAAACCTCTTCTTTTCTCCTCCCCTCCACATGTGTGAAGACTGGGTTTCCACTCCCAGCTCCATCCTGCACTGAGACCTTCTGAAGAGGTTGTCAGCGGAGGACCATTCCTGCTTCATGGGGATTTCAGCACAGAAGACCTCAACTTTTTCAGTCTTAGTTTGCAAATTCAAGATTCAAGAAGGTGCTGCCAGAATTTTCTCCATATGCATCCAATGCAATTTAGTTGTAATGACTAATTCTTTTATTTCTTTTTTAATTTAAGTTGTCATCAACACTACAATGTTGGTCATTTTTTGACAATTTTACTGAGCATTTAATTCGACATAAATCACTGCTTAACAGGAAGTTTTTGGCAATCCTGTGCTTTTCTTGTGGTGTTACATAGAACAGCATCACTGTAAACTACGGAGAAAGCAGCTACTTTAAAATCTGTACTTCCTCACACAACTTTCAGTGCAAAAAACCTCTAAAAATGTCACAACTTTTTGGAAAAGCTCCACAAATTCAGGCTTTTTGGACCACAACAATCACAGAAACAGTCAACGAAATCCTGGAGGGACTGAAGTCCAGTGAGATCATGTCCACATCCTTCATGCATTGAAGTTGTTTCCTGACTCTGGGTTAACGTGACACGACACACCCTTTGCACTAAAGAAAGCACTTGTGAGCACTTAGTGAAATCATAAGTTAAATAATAAAAAGTGCATTATTGTGGGGTCAGTTCTATATGTGATAATTTATGTATTAACAAAGTTAGAGTATTCTTGGTACAACTTGCAGCATGAGGTCTACAAGATTTTTTTTTTTCCTGGCAAGTAAAATGGCTGTTAAAATGGTCATTTCCCAGATCAAATTGGGATCAGATCGAATTGCTTCAGAATCTCAAGAATCGGAATCGAATCGATTCTGGAAATTAGGGATCGTTCCCAGCCCTAATCCCCAGGAAGCAGTAACATTTGAAGTCGTAGAGCTCACAGGTGAAACAGAGGCATATGAAGAAGCAGTGCACAAGTCATGGCTCATTTCACCCACTAAGCTCGAACTGGTCAAGCGGAATACTCTAAAAGATGAGGAACTACAGATGGTCTGACAGTATGTTCTGACAGGATGGCCTAAATACACAGTTAAGGTGCCAGACAAGGTAAAACCCCACTACACCTTCAGACATTCTCTCACAATATTAGAAGATCTAGTGCTGTATAATGACAATAGTTGTGCTACAAAATATGAGATCTGATATTCTGCAACGCATTCATGACAGGGATTGTGAAGTGCAGAGACAGAGCTAAGTGTAGTGTGTGGTGGCCAAGATTAAGCAGCTAGATCCAATAAATGGTCAGTGCCTGTAAACACTGCTGAGAGTCAAGTCCTACCCAGAAACAAGAACCAGTGATGACCACTGCCCCGCCTAGTTGCCCATGGGAAAAAGTAGCTGCTGATATACAGTATGTGAACTGAACAAACAAAACTATATGGCAGTCGTGGACTATTTCTCAAGGTATATAGAAATAGCTTTCCTAAAGGACATGTCAGGTGAGACCACAAGAGCTAAACTGAAAAACATCTCCAGATGGGGCTGCCCAAACATACTAGTGACTGATGATGGTCCTCAATTTTCTGGGAAGGCTTTCCAGCAGTTTTCTGCAGCGTACGACTTTAGAGACATACAGTATCTCACAAAAGTGAGTACACCCCTCACATTTTTGTAAATATTTTATATCTTTCCATGGGGCAACACTGAAGATATGACACTTTGACACAGTGTAAAGCAGTCAGTGTACAGCTTGTATAACAGTGTAAATTTGCTGTCCCCTCAATATAACTCAACACACAGCCATTAATGTCCAAACCGCTGGTAACAAAAGTGAGTACACCCTTAAGTGAAAATGTCCAAATTGTGCCCAAAGTGTCAATATTTTGTTTGGCCACCATTATTTTCCAGCACTGCCTTAACTCTCTTGGGCATGGAGTTTACTAGAGCTTCACAGGTTGCCACTGGAATCCTCTTCCACTCCTCCATGACGACATTATGGAGCTGGTGGATGTTAGAGACCTTGCGCTCCTCCACCTTCCGTTTGAGGATGACCCACAGATGCTCAATAGGGTTTAGGTCTGGAGACATGCTTGGCCAGTCCATCACCTTTACCCTCAGTTTCTTTAGCAAGGCAGTGGTTGTCTTGGAGGTGTGTTTGGGGTCGTTATCATGTTAGAATACTGCCCTGTGGCCCAGTTTCCAAAGGCAGGGGATGATGCTCTGCTTCAGTATGTCACAGTACATGTTGGCATTCATGGTTCCCTCAATGAACTGTAGCTCCCCAGTGCCGGCAGCACTCATGCAGCCCCAAATCATGATACTCCCACCACCATGCTTGACCTTAGGCAAGACACACTTGTCTTTGTACTCAGAATCAGAATAAGTTTATTGCCAAGCACATTTACAAGTAAATAACAGGTAAATATACTCCTCACCTGGTTGCCACCACACATGCTTGACACCATCTGAACTAACTAAGTTTATCTTGGTCTCATCAGACCACAGGACATGGCTCCAGTAATCCATGTCCTTAGTCTGCTCGTCTTCAGCAAACTGTTTGCGGGCTTTCTTGTGCATCATCTTTAAAAGGGGCTTCCTTCTGGGATGATAGCCATGCAAACCAATTTGATGCAGTGTGCTGTGTATGGTCTGAGCACTGACAGGCTGACCCCCCCACCCCTTCAACCTCTGCAGCAATGCTGGCAGCACTTGTACGTCTATTTTCAAAAGACAACCTCTGGATATGATGCTGAGCACATGCACTCAACTTCTTTGGTCGACCATGGCGAGGTGGTTCTGAGTGGAACCTGTCCTGTTAAACTGCTGTATGGTCTTGGCTACCGTGCTGCAGCTCAGTTTCAGGGTGTTGGCAATCTTCTTATCGCCTAGGTCATCTTTATGTAGAGCAACAATTCCTTTTTTTTCACATCCTCAGAGAGTTCTTTGCCATGAGGTGCCATGTTGAACTTCCAGTGACCAGTATGAGAGAGTGTGAGACTGATAACACCAAATTTAACACACCTGCTCCCCATTCACACCCGAGACCTTGTAACACTAATGAGTCACATGACACCGCGGAGGGAAAATGGCTAATTGGGCACAATTTGGACATTTTCACTAGGGGTGTACTAACTTTTTTTGCCAGTTGTTTAGACATTAATGGCTGTGTGTTGAGCTATTTTGAGGGGACAGCAAATTTACACTGTTGTACAAGCTGTACACTGACTACTTTACATTGGATCAAAGTGTCACATCTTCAGTGTTGTCCCATGAAAAGATATAATAAAATATTTACAAAAATGTGAGGGGTGTACTCACTTTTGTGAGATACTGTAACTACGGGGATGGCAGTGGCTCAGGAGGTAGAGCAGGTCGTCCAATAACCACATGGTTGGCGGTTCGAATCCCGCTCTCCCCGGACATCCTGCCGTTGTGTCCCTGGGCAAGACACTTCACCCCTAATTGCTCCTGGTGGGTCTGGAAGCGCCATGTTAGGTAGCATGCCGCCATCAGTGTGTGAATGGGTGGAGAGCAGGATCTGTAAAGCACTTTGGTCATCAAGGGATGAGAATAAAAGCGCTATATAAGTGAATGTCATTTACCATTTATGATTTTACCAGCCCCCACTATGCTTAAGCAAATGGAGAAGCTGAGAGGACTGTGCAGACAGCAAAACAGATCCTGAGACAGGCAGACCCATTTTTGGCTTTCATGAGCTACGGAGCAACCCCTCTACAGGCTACAGGCATGAGCCCGGCACAGCTTATGCTTGGTAGACAGATCCGCACTACAGTTCCAACCTTGGAAACCAAGTTTCAGCCTGCATGGCCAGATCTTGAACTGGTACGACAAGCAGATGAAAGGGCAAAGCACAGCTACCGACACACCTACAACTGCCGACATGATGCCAGACCCTTACCTGAACTCCAGCCTGAACTCAATGTTGCTGTGAAACTGGATAGTGAGAAAGGATGGACAACAAAAGCTACTGTTATTCAAATATGTGATTCACCCAGATCGTACTTAGTCCAAACGGATAACGAAGTACTACGAAGGAACCAACATCACTTAAGATAAGATAAGATAACATAAGCCTTTATTAGTCCCACAATGGGGAAATTCCAGGATTGCAACAGCACAGGGATAGCAACACTCAGAGAAACAATCAGAAGGCAAGAAAAAACAACATCTAGTAAACATATGTCCATATTACTATAAATGTATACAGTATATATACTGTAGACACACAGTGCAGAGCATTATGGCTGGTGGATGTGCAGCAGAAAGTCTAAGCTCTCTCTCCGCGGATGCAGCGGGCCAGCTGGAAGTCTTTGGGCATGATGGTGACCCCCTTAGCGAAGAAGAGACCACCAGGTGGGTCTCGCTGGTCTCCTGCAGAGCCATGACGGCGAAGCTCAGGAAACGCAGGACGGTCTTGAAGTCCTGAGCGATCTCCCTCACCAGGCGCTGGACGGGCAGCTTACGGATGAGCAGCTCCGTGGATTTCTGGTAGCGACGGATCTCTCTCAGAGCACGGGCCTGTGACGGCGAGGCCTCTTCACTCTGCCGGTGGCCAGAGCGCCTCTCCGAGCAACCCTGTGGCTAGCTGTCTCCTGGGGGGCTTCTTCCTCCAGTAGATTTTACGGGAGGTCTGCTTGGTTCTTGCCATCGCTCTTTATTATTCTGTCTTATATTTCTTTCACGCCGCCTAAACTCCAGCCCGGCACCCACTTCGTTTTCGCTACAGCTCCCAGTATGTCGAGTTTCCCATTAGCACCGGACGGCGGCCAAGTGCTAGCTAGCACTAGCTCCTCCCCGCTGTAACGTCTCCCGCTGCAAACCGTGGCTCCGTCCGCCGACCCGGGAGACCCCCGGGGCGATCCGTGCGTCCGTGATATATATACAGAGTGAAAGGTGTAGAAAGAAGAAGGAAGATTAAAAAAAAGGCTGTTGCAATGGGCAGCCGACTCGTGTGGCGCCACCGGTCCCGCGGAACCGGAACCGGAAAACTTAAGACTTTTCCTCAGTGCATCAGATGCCTCTGGGAAAGACCAACATGACTGCCTTGAGTGTGAAGGAGAACTGCACTCACCTGTGCCAGCTGCATACCTGCCAACTTTTCAAACCTGAAAAATCTAGTAGCTAGCCGGGGTCCAGGGGTCGATGCTAGTGCTAATGCATTAGCTAATGCTAATAATAATAAATCTAGTTAAATGTAGCTAACTACCTCATATTTCTTTAACTTTCAAACCTGAAAAGCCTAGTAGCTAGCCGGGGTCCAGGGGTCGATGCTAGTGCTAATGCATTAGCTAATGCTAATAATAATAAATCTAGTTAAATGTAGCTAACTACCTCATATTTCTTTAACTTTCAAACCTGAAAAGCCTAGTAGCTAGCCGGGGTCCAGGGGCCACAGTGTCAAACAAATATTAGCATTTGACATAGAAGTCACATATTAATTATATTAAAGGTAAAATATCTAAATCAATTGCAATACTACACAGAGTGAAATATTTGCTGAATCAACCCACACTATATACCTTGTATCATTCATTAATACTCCCATACATGACATATTGTACTGAAGTATGGGGAAATACATCTACAGTGATCCCTCACTTATCGCGGTTAATGGGTTCCAGAACCGACCGCGAAAAGTGAAAAACCACGAAGTAGCGTCATCCCTAATGACGCCATCCATAAATAATACGTACGTTCATTCTCCCACTCTCTCTCTCTCATATGATACGTGTGTGTGTGTACGTGTACATACATACGTAGATGTAAATAAAGTATACATAAATATGTTTTTAGAACTCTTTTATTCTTATAACAAGATACGTAAATCAAGATGAAAATGATTTACTGCACAGGTTAATGAGAGCTTTACTGATCCTCAGGTGACGCCTCATCGTGAGGTGCTGGAGGCTCAGGATCATCGAGGGCAGCTTCCGATAGAGCTGAAGCTGCAGGAGGCGGCGTAGTGGCTCGACGGGAAGACTATTTCGCACAAAATGGCACAAGAGAACAGCAAAAAGTTCCACGCGGCGAGACTAAGTAACACGAGCGATAAAGAGCAATGAATGCGGTCTTCCTTCCCTTCATGGGCGCTCAGCAGGGAGAGGAGGTGGGTGAAACGTCTCGGCCAATCAGCTTGCGAGATTTCCGAGCCGAGCCAACAGGAGAACAGCGAACAGAGAGTTGTGCGGCTCTCCGTGTTGATACCTGATGGTCTAATGTAGTCTCCCTGCCTTCTGCTAGCGCCCGCCCATTATTTCTCAATTTTGAATTTTTGATGAATATTTTTGAAAAATCTGCGATGCACTGAGGGCGCGAAAGGTGAAGCGCGAAGTAGCGAGGGATCACTGTAAAACAAACATATATCCAGTCTTTATGCTTCAGAAGAGAGCTTTTAGAATAATATACAAAGCTGCTTACAGGGAACCAACAAACCCACTTTTTCTTAAATTAAAAGCTCTCAAGTTGAAAGATCTGGTTGACTTTAAAACTGCAGTAATAATGTTGAAAGCTAAGAATCTATCACTGCCCGCAAATATCCAAAAGTTGTTCCAAATAAGGGAGAAACAATATCATTTCAGAGGAACATGTATGTTTCAAAAACCTTCAGTGAGAACTACCACCAAGCAACACTGTGTTTCAGTGCAAGGAGTCAGATTATGGAACGATTTTTGACCTGAATTAAAATCATGTACAACGCTTGGACAATTTAAACAAAAACTAAAGGAAGAAATACTCCAAACATATTTACAAGATGACATGTAAAATCACATCAGGATTGTCATATCCAGTCTGTGTTGTGTTGTAGCTTAGTTTTTTTTGTCACATTTTGTCTTAGCTTTGTTCTGAATTGTAATCGCTCTGGTTTTGTTTTTCTTTTGAATTCTTGGATGGAATATGGGTGGGCAATAGAAGCTGCGGCTTCAGCCATCACCCATTTCACATAACTGATGTTGAACTGTATAATCAGAGGAGTTATTGTCTAATTTGACCTTGTTGGATTTTCTTTCCCCCTTTGTTATATTATTCAGTTTCTTTTAACCTGTACTTTTAATCTATCCAAAATAAAGATTGATTGAACTTGTTCTTGTTATGAAAATGAAAAAACCCCCCAAAAAACAGGATGTTCTTGCAGTCCTATATTTACACATGTTATTGATATGGTTTATCTGTCACAATAGAGTAACGGCTAAGGGCTATAATTTCAGTAGGACTTGGTAACAGTACTTCATACAGAAACTAATTACTGCTTTCTATTTAGCATGTCTTAAAAGAGTCAAAGAAAGGGTGATGTAATATAATGGTACCATTTCAATCAGCATAGAGCGTAAGGATGCGTGTGTTGTTTACCCCAGGAAGTGACATGGGACGATACGGAAGCAGTTGTGGGTGTGGACCCCAGGGGCTCCCTCGTTTAAGGCTATATAACAGTGTTATGCTCAAGACACGATAATAAAGTTAACAAAAGACAGTTGCTGCCACTTGATGATATCACTGGTCAACACCAACTCTATTGTCCAGTTTTTTTTTAGCTGAATTAGGACAATTTTAATGTGCTGAATCCAAAAATCACATTGGTTTTGTGCAATCAGGTCAACTTTCTGAACTATGGCCACATGTTTCCTTACGTTTTTGTTAACATATACGGGTATTTTCGCTTTATATGATGCAAAACTCTTTTTTATTTCTTGAAATTCTCTGAATTTTGAACAATGATGATGTAACATTCAATTTACGTGTACTTCCCCTTATCAATGTCTACTATTCAATTTACAGTACACCTGTACAACTGCTTACAACTTAACATAAAAACCTGACCTGATCAAGAGAAACGGATGTCATTTTCAGATTCAGCAGTGCAAAACTGTCTTAAATCAGTTGAAAAAACACAGACTTACAAAAAAATTACTTTTGTTATGTTGTGTATTTCCACATAACACTACAGTGGATTTATGATGGATGGCTGGACGAACGGACAGATGGATGGATGGTTGATCAATGGTTGATGGATGAATGGATGATGATAATGATGATGATGAATGGATGGTTGGCTGCCTGATGGATTGTTGATGAATGATGGATGAAGGATCAATGGTGGTTGAATGAATGATGGGTGGATGAATGATGGATGGTTGATGAATGGATGGACAGTGGTTGGATGAATGATGGGTGGATGAAGGATGAATGATCAATGGATGATGGAGAAATGATGATGGATGGATGGTGGTTGGATGATGGACGGATGTGTCCTCACTTGCTCTTGTAGCGGTTGAGAGCGTCCAGCAGATGTTCCCCTCGGTCTGCAGGAGGAGTGTTGGACAGCTGAAACACCATCAGACAAACATCAGAGACAATCAGAGACACCACCACATCAACACTCCTAACCAGGTAGACCGGGACAGTCGGTCCAGTCCACTTACCTTTCCCAGCTGCAGCCGGTCCCAGTGGGTGGAGACATAGGCCAGGATCTCATCTAGTTCAAAGTACTTCTTCTTGCTGCTCAGCGACAGGTTATAGAGGACCAGGTGGACCAGGTCCACCCACCTGAGAGGGAGACGGCGGACATACTCCGAGCCTTTGTTACACATGGAACACAGGAACACATAGAACCTGGGGGAGGAGGAGAACATTAGAGGAAGATGGAGATGGAGGTTAGAGCAGAAGAGGAGGACGTCACCTGTCCCCAAACATCATCTCCTCCTGAAGACACTGGGTACAGGCCTCATGGAACCACTGGAGACATCGGACACACTGGAGCATCTTCAGGTACCACCTGGAACACAGAAACATCACCATCATCATCACCACCACCACCACCACCACCACGACCTCAGCTGCGCTCTGACTGGTCCTTACTCTCCAGGACCTCCACAGTAACAGTAACACTGCTGTTGATTGGTCCGGTGCTGAGAGTCCCAGTCCAGAGAGTCCAGGTGGTAGGGTAGGACCTGCTTCATGGACCACAGAGACCTGGCTATAGGACCCTTCTTCAGGGCTCCACCTTTCTGCTGGACAAATGGGGAGACATGGGGACAGGTGTTGTATCGTGAAGGAGTCTCTGGTGATATTTTATTGCAAAACAGTGACAGGAAGTGATGTCGTACCCTCACAGCTAGAGCAAAAATACAACGTCTGCAGAACCACGGAGACAGAACGCCACCGTCACCTTCTACTGAAGGAACATGGCACAGCTGGTGGAACCCTGATGGACAAAGACAAGTTAGGATGGACACACACGCTAGGACAGGTTAGGATGGACAGACTAGGACAGTCATGTTGGGATTTGGAGAGGAAGCTGACCCAATAATGTCACAGTCAGACTCCTTTATTCTTATTATAAGAAACAAGTTCAGACTCAACATCTGTGGACACTTTGAGCTGAACCCCAACTTGGATAAAAAAGAGAGAAAATTAATATGGAAAACAGCAGAGAGAAAGTAACCCAGAAATGATCACATCACACTACAAGGCTGGAGAAGTCAGAGGACAACTGTGGTCACAGGACTGGATCACGTCTGAGGTTTAGAATTAAAAAGCATTAGAACCGGTCTACTGTCTCTAAAAACCAACATCATCATCAAAATCAGCCAAATAGACACCAAATGGGATAAAACAGTGTGCACAAGAAAACTAATTAATCAATAAAGTTGCTATTGGAAACAGATCTCCATGGTAACCGCCACAGATTCTGTCTGCAGTAGCAACAAGTGTCCACTAGCTGTCAGCAAACTGTGGTTTCATCTAATGTCAAAGGACCGAAGACTTTCAGTTAACTGGACCACATTCATTCTGGTGGTGTTAGTCCAGTCCTGCAGAAGCTATGGACAGGTTAGGACAGACAGATGGAGACAGACAGGTTAGGACAGGCTGGATTCCATCTGTGGTGATGCTCCTAAACCCTACCTGGTGGACCTAACTCATGTCTGTTTAGACAAAGCCTTGAGCACATCTGAAGTACTCCACCTCCTTTGTGTCGTGGTGATGTGAAGGTCCCTAAAGGTGGACTCCCATACCTGGACTGGGGGCCCACACCATCACAGCATCTTACAGTCCCTACAGCATTTTTCATGGTGCGGCTAAGGCTGTGGGGCTGTCCAGGGGATCAGCTGCCTGAATCGTGGTGGTCCATGTCCCCACTGGAGATCCACAGCATTAAAGCTCACTGACTAGATGTAGTCTGGTTTTACCTCTAAAGACCGACACAACATCCCAACACTAGCTGTAGTCTTACATTTGCTCCTTTGTGGTTTTACGGCATCTCTCCTGTGTCGAGGTGCTTTCAGGCAGGCGGATGTTTTTCAACACAAACCCGGCACTTCACACACGCAGTCAGGATGGAGACTCAAGGAGACGTCCACTGGCAGGCCAGGGGGAGACGAAGGAAGGGACAGTGTGAGAAAACTTGTGGGTGAGTGTTTTTACCTCCACCAAGGAGCTGATGTAACTGGGTGGTCTGGCTCTCTGTTAGCAGGATTACACAAAAACTACTGGACGGATTTGAATGAAAATTTCACCAGAGGTGGTCCTTGGCCTACAGAGGAACCCATTACATTTGGGTGATCTGAGAGTGCATACCTCCACCAAGACCCTTATCTTCTCACAGTGTGTTAGCAAGAAAAAAAACAAACATATATCCAGTCTTTATGCTTCAGAAGAGAGCTATTAGAATAATAAACAAAGCTGCTTACAGGGAACCAACAAACCCACTTTTTCTAAATTAAAAGCTCTCAGGTTACTGATTTTGAGAGCTGAATACGACAAAAAATCAGCGAATAGAGCTGCCTCGAGTCTTCTAAGATTGAAACAATCTTTTTATGAACAAGGTGAAAAATCAGGAAAATTATTAGCATGGCAGATTAAACAATTGGAAATTAAAACACCAATTACCAGTATTATAAGTAATGGACAGGTAGTTATAGATCCTTTAGAAATTAATAGAGCCTTTAGAGATTACTATGAAAAATTATATGATACCAAAAATGAACCTGATTTAACAAAACTAAATGGGTTTTTGAACGAACTATCTATACCGTGTATTCCAAATGAAAACAGGGAGATATTGGAGTCTAAAATTAGTCAAGAAGAAGTTGGGCTAGCCATTGATAATATGAAATCAGGAAAAAGTGCAGGACCAGATGGTCTTCCAGTTGACCTTTATAAAAAATTTAAGAATAAATTAATAAAACCTTTTTTGGAAATGGTTTTAGAAGCATTTCAAAATAATAATTTACCATCATACATAAATAATGCCTTAATTATACTGCTGCCAAAACCAGGTAAGCCCTCTAATAAATGTGAAAATATGAGACCAATAAGCCTATTAAACGCCGACCTTAAGATAATATGTAAAATTTTAGCAAGACGAATACAAGAAATTTTACCAAATATTATTAATCGAGATCAGAATGGCTTTATAAAGGGTAGACAAGGCTTCCATAATGTAAGAAGACTATTTAATATTATTTATTTTAATAAAGAAGCACCGGATACAGCTCTCCTATCATTGGACGCCGAAAAGGCCTTTGATAGAGTTGAATGGCCCTTTCTTTTTGAAGTCCTACAAAGGTTTGGACTTGGAAATAATTTCATAAAATGGGTTCAAATAATATACAATAATGCTACAGCAGAAATCCTAACAAATAACAATATTTCAAAACCAATAAAAATCAATAGAGGATGTCGACAAGGCTGTCCACTTTCACCTTTACTGTTTACTATGGCAATTGAACCTTTAGCGATAGCGATACGTTTACATTCACAAATATATGGAATTAAAGTTGGACCAACAGAACATAAAATCTCCCTGTACGCCGATGACATAATTTTGTTTATGTCGAATCTAAAAAAATCAATTCCAACCTTGTTGAATTTAATAAAGAATTTTGGGGAAATATCAGGATATAAAATAAATAAAACTAAATCTTCAATATTAATGCTAAATGAGACCCAGAGAAATTACCCAGCCCCTGAGGCAAATCAATTCAATGTTGTAAATCAGTTTAAATATTTAGGAATCCAAATTATGCCTAAGCTAGAATCAATCGCCAGTGTCAACTATGAAGCCTTAATGACAGATATTGATGAGTTACTTCAGAGATGGATGTCACTACCAATGTCGATGATCGGGAGAATCAATATACTTAAAAGTAATATTTTACCTAAAATACTTTATTTATTTCAATACATTCCCTTATCACCACCTTTAGATCTATTCTCAAGAATTAAAAAAAAGTTAGTGGAATTTATATGGAACAACAGGAGGGCTAGATTACGTCTGTCTTTATTATATTTACCATTTGATCGTGGAGGTCTGAAATGTCCAAATTTTATGTTGTATTATTGGTCGGCACAACTGAGGTCTATGACATATTATTTTTCATCAAATGATCTCCCTCACTGGACTGAAATGGAATCATACAATTTACCTTTACCTCTTCCCATATTCATATACTCAGATTCGGCAAAAAAATTACAAAAACAAGTTAAAAATCCATTTGTAAAGCATATGATCAAAATATGGTGTGAAGCTAAAAACTATTTAAAAGAACCACAGTTATTGTCACAATTTAGTCCAATATGGGGTAATCAATATTTTAAACCAGGGAGAGCGGACGCTGTATTTAAAGTATGGAATTTAAAAGGGATACAAAAGATTCAGGATTTATATTTGCCATGTGCAGACAACATAATGTCTTTTGAAGAGCTGAGGATCAAATTTAATCTCAATAGAACACATTTTTTTAAATATCTTCAACTTAGGAACTTTATTCGATCAAATCAAAATAAAGCTCTCACTCGACCTATTTATTCATCCTTGGAAAAAATGATGATGAAAGATAGTAAAAGAAAGGGTATTATTTCAGAGTTTTATAACTCATTGACACTATCTTCAAGTGAAAATTCACTGAAAAGATTAAACTACTGGAAAGAAGATCTGCAAACTGAAATTTCAGAGGAACAATGGGAATTGGCTTGTACAGAAGCTCAAACCAAATCAATAAATGCACGCCTTAAATTGATACATTTCAAATGGTTAATGCGGATGTATGTTACACCGGAGGAGTTAAATAGATATAACAAAAATATACCAGATACATGCACAAAATGCATGGAAAGTAAAGGAACCCTATTTCATTGTTTATGGGAATGTAGATTAATAAGAATGTTTTGGGAAGAGGTGAGGGTAACAATTGAAAAAATAATCTCAAAACAAATCATATTGAATCCTAAACTGTTTTTGTTGGGTCTGTACCCAGAAAAGCATAATTTTAATAAAAGTGAAAGAACATTCATAGACCTCAGTTTGCTTAATGCCAAAAAATGTATTGCACTATTATGGAAAAAGACTCATAGACCAGATGTGACTCAGTGGTTAAGACAGATGTTAACAAACCTTCCATTAGAAAGAATAACATATATACTGAAATCAAAGGAAATTGTGTTTGAGAATATATGGAGACCTTTTATTGATTATGTAAAGAATTTAAACATAACTCTTGAAGAAGAAGGTGAATGATGTGTGTGGACCTTGTAAATTCCAAACTGGTGAACATAATATGTATACTTATGTATTGGATTGTCTAGACTAAACAGAGGAGCATTGTTGAAGACTTGATTTTGTTGGTGGTTGTTGGTGTTTTTAGTGCATTTTTTTTTTTTTGTAGTACTTTAGTGTTAGTGTTTGATTGTTTGTATCATGTTTGTTAAAAAAAAAAAAAAGGTTCAATAAAGATATTGTGGGAAAAAAAAAAAGCTCTCAGGTTGAAAGATCTGGTTGACTTTAAAACTGCAGTAATAATGTTTAAAGCTAAGAATCTATCACTGCCCACAAATATCCAAAAGTTGTTCCAAATAAGGGAGAAACAATATCATTTCAGAGGAACATGTATATTTCAAAAACCTTCAGTGAGAACTACCACCAAGCAACACTGTGTTTCAGTGCAAGGAGTCAGATTATGGAACGATTTTGGAGCTGAATTAAAATCATGTACAACGCTTGGACAATTTAAACAAAAAGTAAAGGAAGAAATACTCCAAACATATTTACAAGATGACATGTAAAATCACATCAGGATTGTCATATCCAGTCTGCGTTGTGTTGTAGCTTAGTTTTTTGTCACATTTTGTCTTAGCTTTGTTCTGAATTGTAATCGCTCTTGTTTTGTTTTTCTTTTGAATTCTTGGATGGAATATGGGTGGGCAATAGAAGCTGCGGCTTCAGCCATCACCCATTTCACATAACTGATGTTGAACTGTAGAATCAGAGGAGTTATTGTCTAATTTGACCTTGTTGGATTTTCTTTCCCCCTTTGTTATATTATTCAGTTTCTTTTTAATCTTTACTTTTAATCTATCCGAAATAAAGATTCATTCATTCATTCATTCAAGAATCCCCCAAAACTAGTGGATAGACTTTGGTGCAGTGTTCACCAGACCTGGCTCGTGGCCGGCACATGAATCCGTTACATTTTGGTGATCCATGAGGGACGGAAAGAGCCTTGGCAGAGGTATGTGCTCTCTGACTGCTTTTCTAGTTTGCTGATGTGTTCCATTAATACTCACTGTAAATAGAGAAGTGGGCGCGGTGCAGTGAGGCATCTGACTGGTTAGACTGATGACGTACATGTTTCAGCGTTACTCAGGGACAAACTCGATTGGTGAAATTGGCGGAAGTTAACAACGATTGGCCAAAACTGTGGGAAAGCTGCGGTGATTGGACAAAGTTCAAATTTTGGAGGATTGGCTCCATTCATGTGAATTGGTTAGATCACAACATTGCAAAATCCTGGAGAGACTGGTCTTCTTAATGCCAACATAAGAACTCAGGATTAGACCCCAGGAGACGGTCAGAGAAGCTGTTCAACTGTGGACAGAAGACAGCGTCTCCTCCCTCCAAGCATGTTTTGACTGCAGTAGCAGTACTGCTTTTTTGGAGACTGCAGTAGTAGTAGTAACTATATTGATAAACTTGTGGATACTATGTCATGTCCCTTTCTGTGCGGACACAGTAGCTCCACCTAAATCTGTTATCTTTCCAAACAACAAAGGTTGGGTAACCAAAGATCTTAAACGGGTTATTAATGAGAAGAAGAAGATGTTTTTCACAGGTGGCCTTCAGGAGATAAAGGCTGTTTCTGAAGAGGTCAAGGCTGAATTAGCTGAAGCTATGGTCACAAATACCTTTACGAATGGCTGCGAACACCGTACCAGCCATTTTTTTTTTTTATTACTTATTTTGTACCCGTAGGTAGATTTGTTTTGCAGTCGGGTGACAAGCCACCAGCTGCCGGTCGCTGCGTGCACAAGTGCCCCATATCTCTAACCTGCATGTTTTTGGCATGTGGGAGGAAACCGGAGAAATCCCGGAGTAAACCCAAGCAAACACGGGGAGAACATGCAAACTCCACACACATCACTGTTGGCCGGGGGCAGGGATCAAACCCACGATCTCACGATCCCCACGATCCCCCGGCCGAGGGTAAACTGTGCTGCCACAGTGCCAACCACTGCGCCACCGTGCATTTTTGGACCATTCTGCATGGCCTTAAGGCAGCTGCAGGAGAATCCAGTGTTCGTAGACCATTCCTAAGTTTGTTGCCAGGTCGATGGTCTTGTCCAAGATTTCTACAAACACCCCACAAAAACTCCTCATCATACAGCAGCTGTACGAATGCCATAGGAACAACGCAAGAACTATGTAAGATATTAGTGGAATACTTAGGGTTAGGAGACCATTCCAGAACCCCAAATTCCTGTAAGTAAGGAATGACACAAGAATGCCTTCAGTTCACTGGCTCCCAGTCCATTTTCACATCGATTTAAACATTCTCGTATTTACTTTTAAGGTCTTGAATGGCTTGGCACCTTTTTATCTAACTGAGCTTCTGGACTTTTATTCTCCTGCTTGAGCATCAAGGTCATCCGACCAGCTGCTTTTAAAGTTTAAATTCCAACAGAGGGGACAGGGCCTTTGCTGTGGCAGCCCCTGGACCAGGAGTCTCCAACCTGGGGCTCCTGTAATGTTCAAGTTTCTGTGGGAAATCTTCTAATTTCACTTCTTAATTGGTCCAATTGGCTGCACGGTGGCGCAGTGGTTAGCACTGTGGCAGCACAGTTTACCCTCAGCTGGGGGATTGCGGGGACCGTGAGCTCGTGGGTTCGATCCCTGCCCCCGGCCAACAGTGATGTGTGTGGAGTTTGCATGTTCTCCCCGTGTCTGCGTGGGTTTACTCCGGGATTTCTCCGCTTTCCTCCCACATGCCAAAAACATGCAGGTTAGGGAGTTAAGGGGCGTTTGCGCATGCAGTGACCGGCAGCTGGTGGCTTGTCACCAGACTGCAAAACAAATCTACCTACGGGTACAAAATAAGTAATAAAAAAAAATAAAAACATAATAATAATTTGTCATTGTTGTGCATGTGTTGTGTAGGCACCCTTGCACCCACACACAACAGCAGCAAATTATTTGCACATCTTTGGACCAATTAAGAAATGAAGTTAGAAAATTTCCCACAGAAACCTGAACGTTCCAGGAGCCCCAGGTTGGAGACCCCCACCCTAGACTGTGTACCAACCTGCCACTCCATCTACACGCCACAGAATCCTGACAGCCTTTAAGTCACAGCTTAAAACCATCTTTTAATCCAGCGTTTAATTCAAGTTCAGTTGCAGTCCTGCAGCTCATCTTAGGTAGTGGTCCCTGTGGTTTTTAGCTCGTCTTAATTTTATTTTTTTTGCTACATGTGTGTTTTATTGTATGTTATTTTATTATTTTATCATGTGTAAAGTACTTTGGCCAACCTTGTTGTTTTTAAATGTGCCATATAAATAAAGTTAACATTAAGTTGTTGAGGGCCCCTTAGAGCGGTTTTAGGACACACTGGATGAATCCCCGGTGGGATGAAGATTCATCCGGCGTGTGTCAGGCAGGAGTGAAGTGCTCACAAGGGGGAAGTACGTCATTGGTGGAACATTTGTGACGTTCTTCGGGGCAGGCCACATGCATGCTGTACAAATCATCATTCAGCACAAGGTTTTCAAGGAGAAAACAGCTGCAAAATGTCATGTTTCTGGACTGTGCTTTGACCAGGCCTATCTGAGGCAGGGCACTCACAGGAAAGAACAGCAAGCAGAACCACCAAAACAAAGGGAAGAGACAGGAGAAAGATGAGGAGCACAGAGGGAGAAGAGCCATGGCACCTCATTTCTCAAGAGTGCCTCAAGTTGCTCTTGTGAATTGAATGGCAGCCGTAAGAAACTCTGCCCCCCTCCACAAATGTCTATGAACTCCAGAATGTGTAGGAACAGGGAGATTCTTACCAATGAAACTTTGTGACAGTAGTTTAAGGCTAAATCTAAGAACCCTATGTGGGGGTCAGACCCTGGTGTGAAATCACCGACCAGGGTTGCTTCAGTCTTTTTTCATGCTGATGCAAGTGTGCTCGCTGCTGAAAACATCTCACCGATGCCGCACTTCCCACAGATCAGGATCTGGTTGCTCTGCTCCGATTGGCCGTCAGAGTTTGGCCCCACCTCCCTGCACACAGAACAGCAAGGCTCCTCCCCCGGGACTCCAGCTGCAGCGTGATTGGACAGACAGAGGAAAACATTTTACAAAAATATAGACGTGCGTCACCCAGAGGATGAAGCTCCTCAGGAGCATTTCAGCCAAACTTCCCTCCTGGTCCAGAACGTTCTGTTCTACTGCCGCTAAGCAAGGAGTTCCTGAAAACTCCAGCTGGTGGAAAAACATGTTGACCACTCATGTACCAATGGTCACATCAGAAATATAATCCGTGCAGATGGGAGCTGTCGCCCAGCTTCTAATAATAATGCATCAGATTTATATAGAGCTTTACCACAGACACTCAGAGACGCTTTACAAGTAGATGCATTATCCATTCACTCCAGACAGACAGTGGTAGTGGTAAGCTACTGCTGTAGCCACAGCTGCCCTGGGGCAGGCTGACGGAAACATGGCTGCCAATCCACGCCAACGGCCTCTCCGGCCACCACCGAACATTTATACACATTCATACCCAGTGTCATGGACACAAGAGGCAAGGTTGGTAAAGTGTCTTGCCCAGGGACACAACGACAGGATATATGGGGAGAGCGAGATTCAAACCGCCAACCATCCGGTTATTGGACGACCTGCTCTATCTCCTGAGCCACTGCCGCCCCAAACTGCCACCACTTCTGTCCCATTATGGAAGGTATCTTTCCCTAATATAGAGCCAAAAACATGAGCGAGAGCCAGACAGGTTCAGGAGAGCAGAGAAACGCACCTGAAACTCCTCCACACGTTCTACCTGGAACAAATCCTCACACACATTTACACATCTCTCCACTTTATGTTCAGCAATGAACCACAATTTATTGCCACTCGGTTTTTCACAGCCACATGTCAGTGGCTGTGGAAAGAGGTGGTCCTCCTCCCCCCGTCAGTCTCCTGGTAAACTCAGCTGTCTTCAATCAATCAATCAATCAACCTTTATTGTCATGATGCTATGCATACAACTGTAGTGCAAGCAAGATGAAACTGCGTTTCTCTAGGCATCCGTATTGTAAAAAGAACATAATTTAAAACACACTCACACCCCCCTCACCCCCCACCCGCAGCCATTCACACATCCCTGAGACACATTTGGATTTTACAGTAATGTTAACTTATTACAGTTGCAGTTAAAATGATAACTGCCTATGTACATAAAAAACCCAATTAAAACGGCTAAGTGAATCTAAGTAGCTAAGAGAAAAATACTTAAAACTAACACTATAATATACATAAATATACATAATGTCCATAAAGTGCAGTAGTGTGTATGTGAGATTCCGGGTCAGCTGTTCAGCATCCTGACAGTTTGTGGGAGGAAGCTGTTGATCAGTCTGGTGGTTCTGCCTCTGATGCTCCGGAATCATTTACCAGATGGAAGAAGTTCAAAGTGTTTATGTAGAGGGTGAGAACAGTCCTTGACAATGTTCAGTGCCCTGCTCCTACAACGGTTCTGAAAAAGTTCTTGGACAGAGGGGAGGGAGACTCCAATTACCCTCTCCGCCCCCTTGACTAGCCTCTGCAGGGCTTTTTTGTCTATCATACTGCAGCTGGAGTACCATGTAGCAATGCAGTACGTCAGAACACTCTCCACCACACCTCTGTAGAAGGTCCTGAGGATGCAGATGGGGAGAGAGGCCTGTTTGAGTTTCCTCAAGAAGTGTAGTCTCTGCTGAGCCCGCTTCCTGATCCCCGAGGAATTCTTGCTCCAGGTCAGGTCCTGAGAGATCTGCACTCCAAGGAATCTTGATGTTCTCTACTCTCTCCACCGAATGGCTGCTGATGCTGAGGGGGACGTGTTCAGGCTGTGACTGCTGGAAGTAGATAATCATCTCCTTCGTTTTGTCCACATTGAGCACCAGATTGTTCTCCCTGCACCAGCCCTCCAGGTCTCTCACTTCTTCCCTGTACACGGATTCCTCATCCCTCTGAATAAGTCCCACCACCGTGGTGTCATCTGCAAACTTAATAATCTGGTTCCCCTCATGTCTGGATACACAGTCATGTGTTAGAAGTGTAAACAACAAATAAGCCGTTCAAAACACTTCATCACAATTGGTGTCAGTGCAACAGGACGATAGTCATTCAGACAGGACACAACTGGTTTCTTTGCCACCGGTACTATGGTGGAGGTCTTAAAGCATCTGGAAACGATGGCCTGACTCAGGGCGATGTTATAAATGTCAGTCAGGACATCCGCCAACTCACTCGCACAGACTCGGAGCACACGTCCCAGGATGTTGTCCAGACCTGCAGCTTTACATGGGTTGACCCTGGTTAGGGTCCTCCGTGTGTCCGCTGCATTGATGATGATAGCTGGCCCCACAGATGGTGGGGGTGGGCCAGCCCTCCCTCTGATTGTCGGGTTTGATGCTTCAAAACGTGCAAAGAAGTTATTGAGCCTGTCTGGAAGCGAAGCGTCATCATCATCAACCCCCTGCCTAGACTTATAATCTGTCAATGCCTGAACTCCCTGCCACATCCGTTTGGTGTTCCTAGTGTCACAGAGGTGTCCCTGGATTTTCTCCGCGTAGGCGCGTTTCGCCGTCTTATTTCCCTTTGCAAGTGCAGACCTGGCTGAGCGGAGGGCGATCCTGTCCTTCACTCTAAAGGCTGCATCTCTGGCTGTGAGCAGCAAGCGCACCTCTGCAGTCATCCAGCGTTTATGGTTGCCCCGTGCAGTGAAGGTCTTCAATATAGTGACATCCTCTGTGCATTTCACGATGTAGCTGGTGACCGTTTCAGCGTACTCCTCCACATCAATCCTGTCTCCCTGGGAGGCTGCTATTTTGAAAACCTCCCAGTCTGTGTGCAGAAAACAGTCCTGAAGTGCCGAGGCTGCACCCTCTGGCCAAGTCCTGAATTGTCTCACTACTGGCCTGCTGCGCTTCAGTAAGGGTTTGTAGGCAGGCACCAGCATCATGGATAAGTGGTCAAAATGGCCGAGGTGGGGGAGAGGTGTTGCCTTGTATGCATTTGGGAAGTTTGTGTCCACCAAGTCCAACATATTCTCTCCTCTGGTCTTCAAGTCCACACATTGTTTGAACTTGGGGAGCACAGTCTTTAGACTGGTGTGATTAAAATCCCCCGCAACCACCACAAAACTGTCCAGGTGAAGTTCTCTGTCAGGCTGGAAAACATCATCATCAATCAGTTTCTGCAATCCACCAGAATGTTGTGAGTTTTAACAATGAGCTGCAGTTTCTGGAGCAGTCACGTTCCATGACCATCCTCAACGAAAACGCAGCAAAAACTCTACGGACTGACAAGAAAATCCTGAAGAAATGAAGGACCCGGGTCTTGTAAAATGTGCACATTTCAGTTGTAAGTGGGCAGTGGTGGCCTAATGGTTAGGAATGTGGGCTGGTGAGCGGAGGGTCGTGGGTTCGATCCCTGGACCGGCAGGGTCAGGTCTGGGTGGGACAGAGAACACAGCAGTGTCTGGTGGCCACAGGTCAGTCTGTGGTTGGACTGGAAGGATTGCTGGTGCGGATGTGAACAGGGCGTCCTGGAAAAAGAGAGGCTGCCTCTCAGTGGAGCGACACGGTGAAAATAAAGGTTCAAGAAGAAATCTCTCATGCACTGTGATGATCTGGGAGTTCTCAAATTTACTGCTTCTTTCTTTGGTTCTTCTTCCTCTTCCTTATTCTCTCTCATGCTCTTTTCTTTATTCTAGTTTCTTCTCTTTGGCTCTAAACAAAGCTGAGTTTAAAAAAGTCTGACATTAAACACTAAAGTAAAATTTAAACTTTTATAAGAATGTATGAACAAATTTAGTACATTTATAAAAGAACTGCTGCGAAATAAAGAGGAAAAGGAGCTAATTAGAGGGAAAAAATAAATTATGAGGAAAAATCTTCCACATTTGTGAGAGAAAAGCTGAAAATGATCCTGGAAAAACGACGGAAAAGTATGAGAAAAAAGTCCAACATTGATGAACAAACACAAAGCTGTGAGGCGGTGTCGATGTCTCACCGTGCTGGATGTCCTTCCACAGGACCCAGAACTTGGAGCTGTCCTCAAAGGTGACGAAGCAGCTCTTCCTGGAGGAACTCATCTGTCCACCAATCAGACAGAGACAGGACAGCCAATCAGAGGACAAACACAGACAGGACAAGCAGTCAGACGTTGGCATGAAGACATCTTACTCTCTGGATCTTGCCCAGGTAGTAAAGTCCATCTGACCAATGACAGAGGACAAACTGTCCCACGCTCAGGCTGGACTCCACCCCCTCATCCTCCTCCAGGCCCCGCCCCCTCCTGCAGTCTCCGCCCTCTGGAGACGTCTGAGGCTCCAGACCGGAGAAGACGTCGATCAGGTCCTCTACCATCCTGGGGAAGGACAGACGGACAGAGACAGATGATGTGGTGTCTTATGAGCTCACATATTTGGAAGAAAAATAACAGATTAAAGACAAAAAAGGCATAATTTCATGTGGAAAAAATGACTGTATAAGAAAAAAATTACAACAAAACTGACAAATACATGAAAAATGTTTTCCAGAAATATTTTTTAAAAAAAAGAAAGAAAAACAAGTCACATTTATAACATAAAAATCAGGAATTTAAATGAAAAGACAATTTTACATGAAACAAGTCACAGCTTTATGAGATGACTGCAGTTCGCTTCACTCATTTTATTTTGTTTAAATGAAAAAATAGGTGACTACAGATTCCCTAAAGACAGAAACCTGAGCCTGACCAGTTTAGGGGCAATTAAGTCCTTAAATAAGTCCAGCAGCCTCATGGACAAAGACTTTCCCGGATTTCCTAATGAAAGATGAACATTTAAATCAAGAAAACACTGTAACCAAAAAAAAATCCAGATGTATGAAACCATCCCTGCGCAGGAATCCAAGCACATGTCCTTTGTACATCCCGATCTGCTTGAAACTGAACACACGTGAGGAAATACCGGACTCCTCCCTTCACTCGCCTCCATTTCAATATGCAATTAGATGCAATAGGTATGAAAATAGATAAAGACAAGCCCTGCATTTTTGATTCTCCTGTGTTCATGATCAAAAATAATGGATTTAATGGAATTTCACGGACTGTGAGTTGGAGGCGCTCCTGAATGAGGCAGAGGCACATAAAAACATTTTGTTTGGCACGCTGTCCTCCAGCCTTAGCGCCGGAACAGGTAATTCTATAGGCTGCTCACAGCCCCATAAGACTAGTTTGTTTCCTTTATTCAGACAGGGATGAGAAGGAGAAGTTTTTTTTAACTTTGACATGTTTCCACTGACGTCTGCAGTCGTCCTCAGAAGCATCAGCTGATCGCTGTGATTTGTAGCTTGTGTAGCTTAGTGATTAAAGTGCCAGATTTCAAAGCAGAAGGTTCCAGGTATGAGACCAGCTGCAACCTCTTTCAGGGACCACAATGGAAATAAGAGTGCACACTTTCTTGTGTTACCCCATTGTTTTTAAATATATGTTGTATCTTTTATACAATGTTATTTCAAACGATGACTCAATCAATCAATCAATCAATTTGTGACCAGCCGGGTGGATCAGCTGGTTGAATAAAGGAAAACAGCCAGGAAAAAGAAGACAGTATGAACCTATTTAGTGGGTAGCCACGGTCACCTGTCAGTTGAAAGCGGATCATATTTTAGATACCGTAGCAGTACATGTTTTATGTCCAAAATTCAAATCTTATCCTTTATAGTTATATACAACTTACATGGATTACACACTGCTAAATGAATGAAGTGCGCCGGGGAAAGGGTGAGACTGTTGCATTTCAAACTTTACGCATGTGTTTATTGACATAACTACTGTACACACAGAGTCAATCGGGGGCTTGGTAGAATGCAGTGAAACTCCAGTTTAATCAGCAATAAAAGAAAGTAACTGACAAACCACTGAGTTGCAATGAAGCCTTGATGACAGAGTGATATTTGTGGGGCGCACAGGCGCGTTGCGCATGAGGTGGGTTATTTAGGACAATTACATGAATTTACTCAGCAAGAAGCCACCCATCCACACAGTGCCAGCTTGGAGTTTGTTCCCAACAATGCTGTTCATCAGAATCATTAGGAAAACCGGCTCCCGGTGCAAATTGTGCTTTAATGTTGGCCTGTTCAACTGCATTGTGTGGGAATATGATGTACCTGGGTGACAGCCGGATAATGCCATCCCACACAGCTGGCATTGCTCGGCTCAGGGTTGACTGAAAAATTCCTGATTGGTCTCCCAGCTCCCTCTGGCATGCTTCTGTTTCCAGGAACCCCATTGTTGTCAGCACCTACACTGGGATAGGCAGCGCACAGCTTCTAGCCGTGTCGCACTCTAAGAGCGGCCGTAGCTCTGAGCACAGCTCCACAAGGACTGCCCATGGAAACCTAAACCAGCTGACAAGCCAGTCATCATCCTGAGCCAGAAAACCTTCAGTCTCTAAATACCCTTTCTCTTTTCACTGCGCAATTTGCAATATCCTCCAATAATGCTAAAGCCATTGTTGTTAGAGGCATTTTCTGCACTTCTTTGTGCTTGCTTTGATATCCACTCATCTAATTGTGCACACTTGGATGTTTGTTCATCATGTGTCTCTGGTGTGTACAATAATTTTCACGTCATTATCAGTCTCCCAACATCACCTCTAAGTGTCACCAAAGGACCAATAACAGTAGAAACGTACGTACGCCAGCCATGAAGTTGGCGTTGGGCTGTGCATATTTCCACGGTCATTTCATTCTTGATACATCTGAAATTTCCGATGGAAAAGGACGTACACCATGTTTTTGTGCTTAAGTACCTTTTGTACATGAGGTCCCTGGACTTCAGTTCAGCATTCAACACAATCATCCCCCAGCACCTGATGCAAAAACTCAGACACCTGGGACTCAAAACCTTCTTCTGTAACTGGGTGCTGGACTTTCTCACAGGGAGGCCACAGAATGTGCGGGTCGGCAGCAACACCTCCCAGACCATCAGACTGATCACAGGAGCCCCACAAGGGTGTGTGCTCATCCCGCTGCTCTTCACCCTCCTGACCCATGACTGCATGCCAGCCTACAACATCAACCACATCATCAAGTTTGCGGACGACACGACAGCGGTGGGCTTCATCACCAACAATGAGGAGGCCAACTACATAAATGAGGTGAAACAACTGGTCCAATGGTGTAAAGACTAATCACTTCCTCTTCATCTTGGTCAAGATGGCTCCGCAAGTGAACGTAGCGGCTAGACACGCCTGCACACAACTACTGCATTTGATTTTGTGTCTTTCTGTCTTTTTCTGTGCTCCTTCTGTGATGGACTAATTACCTACAGTTGCCAAGAACTTATCTGCATCAGTCGCCAGCTTACCTCTGACATCTCCAGTGCTTATTCCAGTAATCACCGCCACATCCCTGAGGAGATCACCAGACCTCTGGGTACTCCGTGGTTCATCATGCCTCGCAACCGGTGTAGACGACGGGAGAGAAAGCATAAACAAGGCTGTAGGGCTGGCCTCCGTACCGAGCTGCACAAACTATACACCAAACCACCGTTACCTTCAATTTTTCTCACCAATGCCAAATCCCTCACCAACAAAATGGATGAGCTGAGACAGGAGATCACCTACGATTGCTACATCCGGGAGTGTTGTATCCTGGCTGCGACCGAGTCATGGCTGCTTCCACGTATTCCTAACGCTGCTGTGGAAATACCTAGCTGAACTACACACCATTTTGACCACAATGCTGATTCTGGTAAGGGAAGGGGGAGGGCTCTGTGTTTATGTGCTTCAGACTTGGTGTAAAAACAGCAGAATAATTCATAGCCACTCTTCATCGAACTTAGAGGCCAGTGTGCTCAGGTTTGAGCACACCTCCCCGCAACCCCTCTCTCCCCCTCCTCCCCCTCTCTCTACAGGTGCACGAGATGAGGAGGTAACTGAGAGCAATGAACACCCACAGAGCTGCTGGTCCAGACGGCATCCCAGGAGCGGTGATCAAAGCATTGGCAGACCAGCTGGCAGGGATTCTCACCAAGTTGTTCAACCTCTCCTTGACGCATGCCACTGCCCCCTCCTGCCTCAAGGCCTCCACCATCATCCCCATCCCCAAAAAGTTCACAATTGACAGTCTTAATGACTACAGACCCATAGCACTCACATCTGTAGTCATGAAATGTTTTGAGTGACTGGTGTCCCAACACATCATGGACTGTCTTCCACCCTCCTTTGACCCCCACCATTTCGCCTACAGGGAGAACCAGTTCCCAGAAGATGCCATCGCCACCACTCTCCACAGAGTGCTGAGCAACCTGGAGAGCCCAAAAAGCTACGTGAGGATGCTCTTTGTGGACTACAGCTCAGCCTTTAACACCATCATCCCAGACATCCTGATCAACAAACTGCACCTCCTCCAGACCCCCCCCCCCCAACCTGCTCCTGGATAAAAAAAAAAAAAAAAAAAACTTTCAGAATCAGAATCAGAATCAGAATCAGAATCAGGTTTATTGCCATTGTTCATGTAGTACACAAACTAGGAATTTGTCTCGGTACAATGCTGCAACATTAAACATGATAAGATAAGAGAAATAAACTATACATGTAATAAAGTGTAGGATAAGGATAACTTTCTCACCAACCGCCCACAAACAGACAGACTTGGCCCCCACCACTCCTCCACACTGTCTCTCAGCACTGGCTCCCCCCAGGACTGCATGCTCAGCCCTCTACTGTACTCCCTGCACACCTTTGACTGTATTTCAACCCACCCAACCACCATCATCTTGAAATACACGGATGATGTCACCTTGGTTGGGCTCATCACCGATGACGATGAGAAGGCATACAGGGCAGAGGTAGAGAATCTGCTGCTGTGGTGCCAAGCAAACAACCTGGAACTGAACGTCCAAAAAACCAAAGAACTCAAACTGGACTTCAGGAAGAACAGACAGGACCACCCCCCTCCTCATAAATGGCAACCGCGTGGAAAACATCCCCACCTTCAGGTTCCTGGGCACCCAAGGCCCTGGTGAAGAAAGCCCAGCATCGGCTGCACTTCTTCCGTGTCCTGAGGAAGAGCAACCTGGACCAGAAGCTGCTGCTGGCCTTCTACTGCTGCTCAGTGGAGAGTGTGCTCACCTACTGTCTGGGTGTGTGGTATGCCGGATCCATGGCCGAGAACAGGAAGGCTGTGCAGAGGGTCATCAACACCGCCCAAAAAGTTAGCAGCCCTCTGCCCTCCCTGGAAGACATCTCCAGATCCTCCTGTCTCAGAAGGATCGAGGCCATCACAGGAGACCCCTCAAATCCCGCCCACCACCTGTTTGACCTGCTTCTTTCTGTACGACGGTTCAGACCAATCAGGTCCCACACTTCCAGACTGACAAACAGTTTCTCCCCCTGGGCCATCCGAAATGCAAACAGTCAGAGGCTCCACCCCCTCCCTTTGAACGCTCACATGTCCAGAACTGAGGACCTTTTTAATTAACACTATAACTCACCTGTCTTTGCACTCCTCATTCTCAGGTATACTGACCCATCTGTGAAACCACCATTTTCCATAATCCTTGGGCCATTTCAGGGTTTCCTCTGGCAACATTTCCGGGTGGTGGCCTGCCACGCTTGGATTTATGCCACCACTCTATGAGGAAATATAAATTTAAGAAAAAAAAAAATTAAGGAATGACGGTCTGCAAGCGCACACACGGACAACACGTGTGACTGTCATCCGCGCAGAGTTCAGAAGCACTCCACCCGTGTGACCGCTCCAGTTAGCAGGCAGAGTTGTTAGCGTCACTGTCCAAGAGAAACATGAGCTTACAAAAGGACTTTAAACACGGACAAAAAAAAACGACAGAAGAGGTATGCAAGCAGTGGAGGCATTTATCGTGGTTTTAACCCGCTGGTAATGAGAGCAATAATGGAAGAGTCGCTAAGCTAACATGTGTGGTTAGAAGCTCGAGTTGGTTCATTTTGTCTTCTTTTTAATTATTAGTTTTTTGTTTTTCTTACTCAGACAAGAATAAAAAGGAGATGTTTTACCTTATTTAATATTCACTAATTTATGTTAATTATTATGTACCTGGCAAGTTAAGATGACCGAAATTCATGAAGTCAGTGACTTTAAACCATCAGCAGCCTTCAAACAAACTAAACGTGCCAACATTTGGATTTCAAAATAAGGGAAGTTATTCCTGATGTCTGTGTGGTGAAGAGATTTCTTTAAAAAAAAAGTTTAAATATAGCTCCCTTATTCCTAGCCTCATGATGCCTTGCGTGAATTATGGGCCCAACTTTCATACTAGTTTAGAACATGGAGTTGTCACAGAAACAAGACACTTTTCATTGTTAAAAAACAATGATTTCAGCATCAAAAATACAGGAACACGGCCTTTTGCACCTCAGAAACGGTAATATCATCATACCACTTCCCACGACTATGGAGGGTGGCAGACTGTAGCTCCGTTAGTTAGCTCTGCTGCTAAGATGCTAACACTGCAAACAAATAAAAGCTCTGAGATATATCAATGTCTCCACCACAATAAAGTCGGATGCATTTTGTTAGAAGATGTTGGACACAATCAGATTTACCTCAGAGCCACAAAGAACCACAACACCGTGCTTGGCTGTTTTAAATGTCGGGGTAAAACAGACAGATGCAGCCATTTGTTTTACCCCGACATTAGAATGATCCTGCTGCCGTCATGCCCTGAATGCTGGTTATTTAACTTAACACCTACAGACCTTTTTCTGACAATTGTTCAGCATTTTATTGATCTATATTTTGTGATAATTTAAAAATTAATGCATGATGAAGCTGCTAATATCAAGTCCATATTGTTCCAATGCAGTGCAACAAATACAAAAAAAAAACTATTTCAGATTCAGATTCAAAGGCTTTATTATCATGTGCACAGTTAAGAAATGCAACATTTCCTCAGCAATGAAATTCTCACTCTGTTCTCTGAACAAATGCCAATAGGTACACAACAATACTAACAAAGACACCTTAATACTAAACACTAGTACTGGACTTCCGGTTATGGCTGCCACGTAGGACGGACGTGTCTCGCTCTGCTCTGCTCCTGGAAAAAAAAAAATCGGCAAATAACTCTCTCATTTGGGACAGAACGTATCCCAGCATTTGGGCGAGGATATGTCGGCGAAGCCTAAGGCTGGAAAACCAGGAAAAGGAAAAAGCGAGCCGCCGAAACAGTCCAAATTAACGGACTTTCAGGTCTGTGACGCAGCAAACAAAACTCCATATATGGCGGAGGAGGCTGGCAACGCTGCGATTTCTGCGGGGAATGGCGCAGATGCGCTGATGGCAGCCATGAGTTCAATGAGAGCGGACTTTTCCTCTAGATTTGATGGGATTATGACAGCGTTGGAAGGAATAAGAAAGGAACTGGGTGACTGTGTAGAACGAACGGTGCAGATGGAGCTCCGTCTCGCTAGTGCTGAAGATGACGTCACCCGTCTTCAATTAAAGGTGCGCACTTTGGAAAAAAAAAATAAATCTCTGGAAGGTAATATTTTGGATTTGGAATCTCGGTCGAGACAGAATAATTTGAGGCTGGTGGGTCTTCCAGAGGAATCAGAAGGTCGGGACGTATGTTCCTTTCTGGAAAAGTGGATTCCGGAGGTGCTGGGCAGCGAGGAGTTGCAATCAGCAGTGGTTCTGGAAAAAGCACATCGTATTGGCCCACGGAGAGATAAGGGACCGCCGAGGACCTTAATTATGAAGTTTCTTAGCAACAGAGACAGGATGAAGATCTTCAACGCTGCACGTGCTAAAGGAGAGATTAAACACCAGGACCAGCAGGTGCGGTTCTACCCAGATTTGGCCACAGGAATCCAGCAATTGAGGAAGCAGTTTGATCCCGTACGTATGGAGCTGCGCAACCTTGGGATTCGTCATGGTGTAATCTATCCTGCGAGACTGCTGACCACGTATGAGGGCAGAACCCACATCTTCAAGACCCCAGAGGAGGCGCAGGAGTTCATCAAGAAGATCAAAGAAGAAGAAGAGACTGGTGGGAGCTAAGCATGAACAAAATATAAGGTAGAAAAATTAAGCATTTGCACAGGCATCTGACTGACTTGAAGTAAATAGTAAGTTTACAAAATATAGATTGTATTATATATTAAAAAAACAAAACAAAAACAAAACAAACAAACAAAAAAAAAAAACTATGATGTACAAAGTTGTTAAAAATTTTGGAGTTAAGTTGGAAAACTACAGAGGAGAGTTAATGTTACGTCATTAAAAGCAGTAGAGTTAGGGTGATTGGGAGGATGAAGAAGGAGTGGCTTAGGCTGTTCCCCGTGGGTGTGGAACAGTCGATGGCTATATCGGGAGACAGAATTTTTCTTTTGATTTTGGGGGGTTTGCCACAAGTGTGGGAAGGGGAAATTTGTTTGTGTGTAGTTTGTAGGATGAATGTTCAACCACTCATGTTTTTGCTTCTCTGTATGAGCATGTTTACACTGCAAGGTAATCCCAAACTCTCTATTGATCATGGACCAAAGTGTTAATCTTAATTTAACTTCATGGAATTGCAGAGGTCTACAAAATTTAAAAAAACTTAAACAAGTTATGAATAAAATAAAGGACATGGGTTCAAGAATTGTGTTTTTACAAGAAACTCATCTGATAGAGGGGGATGTTAAAAGAATTAGGAGTAGATGGCAGGGAAGTGTATTCACCTCTTCATTTTCATCCCGAGCCAGGGGAGTTATGACTCTCATACATAAATCAGTTCCTTTTCAAGTGAAAAATGTAATTGGAGACAAATTTGGAAGATATGTAATCATTCAAGGATCTTTGCTATTAGAAAATATAAATCTTGTGAACTTATATGGTCCCAATATAGATGATCAGAAGTTCTTTGCTAATTTTTTTCTCATCTTATCATCACTTACAGGGCAACATATAATAGCAGGGGATTTTAATTGTACATTGAATCCAGGTGTGGATAGATCAACAGGACTGGATTGTACGCACATTGGATGTAGGATGACTATTAATCATTTTATGAAAGAATTGAGATTGTTAGATATATGGAGAGAAATGAAACCACAAGTTAAAGCCTATTCTTGTTATTCCAGTACCTACAAGACATTCTCACGTATTGATTATTTTTTGATTTCCACAGAATTAAGGTCCAAGATTCAAAACTGCTTTTATGATAACATCGTGATCTCTGATCATGCACCCTGTTGTCTAATATATGTAGATAAAAAATTGACAAAGGAATCAGGTAGATGGCAATTTCAGCATAAATGGCTTCAGGATGAGGAATTTGTCAAGTATATAGAAAAACAGATAGACGAGTTCTTTGGAAATCAATACTACACAAACATCAGCATGTGTAAAGTGGGAGGCTTTCAAAGCTTTTATTAGGGGACATATTATTAGTTATACAGGATCAAAATCTAAGAAGACTCGAGAGGAGAGAGCTAAATTGGAACATAAAATAAAAAATCTTCAGGAAAAAGTGTATGCAGGAAGTGACCCAAGGTTGGAGAATGAATTACTGATTTTGAGAGCTGAATACGACAAAAAATCAGCGAATAGAGCTGCCTCGAGTCTTCTAAGATTGAAACAATCTTTTTATGAACAAGGTGAAAAATCAGGAAAATTATTAGCATGGCAGATTAAACAATTGGAAATTAAAACACCAATTACCAGTATTATAAGTAATGGACAGGTAGTTATAGATCCTTTAGAAATTAATAGAGCCTTTAGAGATTACTATGAAAAATTATATGATACCAAAAATGAACCTGATTTAACAAAACTAAATGGGTTTTTGAACGAACTATCTATACCGTGTATTCCAAATGAAAACAGGGAGATATTGGAGTCTAAAATTAGTCAAGAAGAAGTTGGGCTAGCCATTGATAATATGAAATCAGGAAAAAGTGCAGGACCAGATGGTCTTCCAGTTGACCTTTATAAAAAATTTAAGAATAAATTAATAAAACCTTTTTTGGAAATGGTTTTAGAAGCATTTCAAAATAATAATTTACCATCATACATAAATAATGCCTTAATTATACTGCTGCCAAAACCAGGTAAGCCCTCTAATAAATGTGAAAATATGAGACCAATAAGCCTATTAAACGCCGACCTTAAGATAATCTGTAAAATTTTAGCAAGACGAATACAAGAAATTTTACCAAATATTATTAATCGAGATCAGAATGGCTTTATAAAGGGTAGACAAGGCTTCCATAATGTAAGAAGACTATTTAATATTATTTATTTTAATAAAGAAGCACCGGATACAGCTCTCCTATCACTGGACGCTGAAAAGGCCTTTGATAGAGTTGAATGGCCCTTTCTTTTTGAAGTCCTACAAAGGTTTGGACTTGGAAATAATTTCATAAAATGGGTTCAAATAATATACAATAATGCTACAGCAGAAATCCTAACAAATAACAATATTTCAAAACCAATAAAAATCAATAGAGGATGTCGACAAGGCTGTCCACTTTCACCTTTACTGTTTACTATGGCAATTGAACCTTTAGCGATAGCGATACGTTTACATTCACAAATATATGGAATTAAAGTTGGACCAACAGAACATAAAATCTCCCTGTACGCCGATGATATAATTTTGTTTATGTCGAATCTAAAAAAATCAATTCCAACCTTGTTGAATTTAATAAAGAATTTTGGGGAAATATCAGGATATAAAATAAATAAAACTAAATCTTCAATATTAATGCTAAATGAGACCCAGAGAAATTACCCAGCCCCTGAGGTAAATCAATTCAATGTTGTAAATCAGTTTAAATATTTAGGATTCCAAATTATGCCTAAGCTAGAATCAGTCGCCAGTGTCAACTATGAAGCCTTAATGTCAGATATCAGTGAGTTAACTCAGAGATGGATGTCACTACCAATGTCGATGATCGGGAGAATCAATATACTTAAAAGTAATATTTTACCTAAAATACTTTATTTATTTCAATACATTCCCTTATCACCACCTTTAGATCTATTCTCAAGAATAAAAAAAAAGTTAGTGGAATTTATATGAAACAACAGGAGGGCTAGATTACGTTTGTCTTTATTATATTTACCATTTGATCGTGGAGGTCTGAAATGTCCAAATTTTATGTTGTATTATTGGTCGGCACAACTGAGGTCTATGACATATTATTTTCCATCAAATGATCTCCCTCACTGGACTGAAATGGAATCATACAATTTACCTTTACCTCTTCCCATATTCATATACTCAGATTCGGCAAAAAAATTACAAAAACAAGTTAAAAATCCATTTGTAAAGCATATGATCAAAATATGGTGTGAAGCTAAAAACTATTTAAAAGAACCACAGTTATTGTCACAATTTAGTCCAATATGGGGTAATCAATATTTTAAACCAGGGAGAGCGGACGCTGTATTTAAAGTATGGAATTTAAAAGGGATACAAAAGATTCAGGATTTATATTTGCCATGTGCAGACAACATCATGTCTTTTGAAGAGCTGAGGATCAAATTTAATCTCAATAGAACACATTTTTTTAAATATCTTCAACTTAGAAACTTTATTCGATCAAATCAAAATAAAGCTCTCACTCGACCTATTTATTCATCCTTGGAAAAATGATGATGAAAGATAGTAAAAGAAAGGGTATTATTTCAGAGTTTTATAACTCATTGACACTATCTTCAAGTGAAAATTCACTGAAAAGATTAAACTACTGGAAAGAAGATCTGCAAACTGAAATTTCAGAGGAACAATGGGAATTGGCTTGTACAGAAGCTCAAACCAAATCAATAAATGCACGCCTTAAATTGATACATTTTAAATGGTTAATGCGGATGTATGTTACACCGGAGGAGTTTAAATAGATACAACAAAAATATACCAGATACATGCACAAAATGCATGGAAAGTAAAGGAACCCTATTTCATTGTTTATGGGAATGTAGATTAATAAGAATGTTTTGGGAAGAGGTGAGGGTAACAATTGAAAAAATAATCTCAAAACAAATCATATTGAATCCTAAACTGTTTTTGTTGGGTCTGTACCCAGAAAAGCATAATTTTAATAAAAGTGAAAGAACATTCATAGACCTCAGTTTGCTTAATGCCAAAAAATGTATTGCACTATTATGGAAAAAGACTCATAGACCAGATGTGACTCAGTGGTTAAGACAGATGTTAACAAACCTTCCATTAGAAAGAATAACATATATACTAAAATCAAAGGAAATTGTGTTTGAGAATATATGGAGACCTTTTATTGATTATGTAAAAAATTTAAACATAACTCTTGAAGAAGAAGGTGAATGATGTGTGTGGACCTTGTAAATTCCAAACTGGTGAACATAATATGTATACTTATGTATTGGATTGTCTAGACTAAACAGAGGAGCATTGTTGAAGACTTGATTTTGTTGGTGGTTGTTGGTGTTTTTAGTGCATTTTTTTTTTTTTGTAGTACTTTAGTGTTAGTGTTTGATTGTTTGTATCATGTTTGTTCAAAAAAAAAAAAGGTTCAATAAAGATATTGTGGAAAAAAAAACACTAGTACTAATAAATACACATTAAAAACAATTAGGACACTTAAAGCAGTTAAACTAGAGGAAACAAGAAGAATGAAAACTGAAAATTCACTGGATGACTATGACTCGCCTCTGACAACACCCAATAGATTGTACAATGATCATTTTAACATCAGAGATGATATGAACCTGAGATGGCATGAGACTACGTACACTGTGCAAATGAGCAATGTGCAAATGAGCAATGTGCAAATTTAGCAACCAGTGTGTGAATTCCTATTTGCAAAGCTGTGTTGCGGAGTTTTGTTATTTATTCAGGGGTCTGATGGCAGTGGGAAAGAAGGAGTTTTTTTAGTCTGGATGTTCTGCATTTCACACTTGTGTACCTCTGGCCTGAGGGTAGAAGTGTGAAGATTCCGTGAGGGGGTGGGTGGGGTCCTGGAGGATGGAGGCAGCTCTCCTTTGATATTTGGTATTTGATATCTTTCTTAAATCATTAAGCCTTAGGATGCAGACTATTTTTTATTTATTATTTTACGTCATGCAGCCTTGCCTCTGGTGACATATATAAACGTCAGATCTGTGACATTCACACCAGTGAAAACATCCCTGCTGCTGTTGTGTCTGGACCACCATCACACCAACAGTCCTTTTCAGTTTTCAGTGCATGATCTACGCATCGCTGTTGAAGCCACAAATTTAGCTGTACTGATCTGTGGCGAGAATCACACCAGCAGGAGCAAGTACCAGAACTACGCAAAAACATTCAAAAATACAAAAACTACAAGTGCTGAAATTAGCTGCCACTTGACTGCAAAACAGGTATGTGGACTAGACATTAAAACGAATTTGAAACACTTGTAAAAATGCTATTTTAAATGTCCCACTACTCCACTCTTGCCGACTGATTTAACACTAGCTCAGCTGAAACCGGAAGTTCCGTCCATAATCATTCCTACAGCAGCGCCCTCAGGTGGATAGAAATATTATAACAGAAATAACTGCATCATTGGTCATTTAAATTAATTTATCTCATTAATATTTTTTCTTTGAAATCAGAGTTAAATTATTGTTCTGTTCTGGCTCTGCAAAATTATGGTAAAAAATGTCAATTGTTAAAAGGAAAAAGATTTTTAAAAAAAATACCACAGTCTGTTTCAATTTTATTTAAAAAAAAGAACAGTAATTTTATTTTAAAAAATAGACAAAAAATAGCCATAACATAATCCACAAATTTAAAATAAAGTTTCAAATGTACAAGTCATAATTTTAAAAGAGGAAATTACAAATTTGAGAAAAATGGTTTCAAATTTAGATAAATTTACAGAGAAAAGTAGAAAACTATAAGAAAATTGTTATAAATTTTGGAAAAAAAACTCAAATCTTCAAGACTGAAGTCATTACTCAAATTTTTAAGTGGCTGCTCTTTGTACCCTTAGCTACAAATTTTTGGTTGTCTACTTTTAATTATTAATTTCAAAGCACTGCTTTTACATGAGTAGAATTTCTGGTTACTATGCCCACCTGATCATATGATTTAAGTATGCATGAGTACATTACTATGATGAATGTTTCTTTCCCTTCCCTACTCTCTCAATGGGAAAAAAAAGAAATACTAGAATAAAAATACACGTATTGTTATTTATGTAAACCATGACAAAAATCCTGCAGGACTAAACATGACATTTTATATTTTCTAGCCTGTCTGTATACCAGCATAGACAGAGAGAGAAGCTGAATTAGACAGAGCTCAGAGAGGGAAAGATGAGACAGAAGAGAGGAGCCAAGGAGAGGGAAGTGTTCAGGCAGAGGGAGGAGAGAAGGACGACACCAGTAAAAAGTCCAAACACAGGACATGTGGGTGGGATCCCAACTGGCCCAATATTCCAGTATTCAAGCCTCAGTTGTACAATACTTCAATGATAAGTTCCATGTGCAAAGTTACTGTGCAAAATTAAAAAAGAAATAGTATAAAATTAACATATTCTCATTACAATAGTGTCATGTGTTTTCTGCCCCCCCCCCCCAAAAAAAAAAAAATGTTGCCACTGCACCAAGGTCTTTAAGCCAGAGGAAACACTGCATTTTATTCAATTGTGTGTCTGCACTCTGTCCTCTTATAAGATAAGATAAGAGATAAGATAAGCCTTTATTAGTCCCACAACGGGGAAATTCCAGGATTGCAACAGCACAGGGATAGCAACACTCAGAGCAACAATCAGAAGGTAAGAAAAAAAAAAACAAGCAAGCAAGAGCAGCTAATATACATATGTACATATTACTATAAAATATATATATATATACACACACACACAGACACACAGTGCAGAGCAATGTAGCTAGATGGAATAAATATGTAAATATATAAACACCCACAGTACGGAGCATTGCAGCTAGGTGGAATAAATATGTATGTACATATTTCCACCTGCATAGCCACTACCAGACCTGTGTATATTTCAATAATCCTGGGCCATTTTTATTCTTATTTTATTTTCATTTATTTTTATTTCAGTCGTGTGCTCTGTAATCATGTTTTATCTAACCCTTCTCCATTACTTTATTGCACAGCAGCCTGGTGGAGCACCCACAATTTTGTTGTTCTGTACTACTGTACAATGACAATAAAGCCTATTCTATTGTGTTCTATTCTGAACGTGGGAAAAACCAAGGAGACTGTGGTTGACTTCAGGATGGGGCACACACAGCATCGCCCTCTGATCATCGATGGAGCAGCTGTGGAGAGGGTGAGCAGCACCAATATCCTGGGGGTGCACATCTCTGAGGACCTCTCCTGGCCCAACAGCACCACATCACTGGCCAAGAAGGCTCAAACACGCCTCCATTTCCTCCACAAACTGAGGAGAGCACGAGTCCCACCCCTATCATGTGTTCTTTCTACCGGGGCACCATTGAGAACATCCTCACCAGCTGCAGTGCCTCCTCTGGCTTAAAGACCTTGGCGCAGTGGCAACCTATTTTTTGGGGGGGAGGGGGGATGGGGGGCATGATACGATTGTAAACGGAATATGTTAATTTTACACTATTTCTTTTTTTTCAAAATCTTGCACAGCAATACTGCATATGGAACTGACCACTGAAGTATTGTACAACCGAGGCTTGAATGTTGGGACATTGGGCCAGTTGGGGTCCCACCCAGACGTCCTGTGTTTGGGCTTTTTACTGGTGTCGTCCTTCTCTCCTCCCTCTGCCTGAACACTTCCCTCTCCTTGGCTCCTCTCTTCTGTCTCATCTTTCCCTCTCTGAGCTCTGTCTAATTCAGCTTCTCTCTCTGTCTATGGTGGGATACAAACAGGTTGGAAAATACCAAGTGTCACGTTTTGTCCTGCAGGATTTTTTGTCATGGTTTTCATAAATAACAAAAATGTCACTTTGAGGAAATGATCAAAACTGAGGTAAACTTTTTTTTTTCCATATTATGTATTGAAAGACCTTCAAAATGATATTTAATTTGTAGAAAGTGCGGAAAAACAGACCCGGGAAAAGCCAAATTGTTTATATTTTGGCTAGGTTTAAAACTTGCGTTTGATCAGTTGGGAGTTACGTCGTCCGCCGAAACATACAGTATGTATTTTTAGAAAGTACGATTTCTAAGCTTTACAATGATACCAGGCCCTCACGCAGGTTTTCCCAGCACTTGCCACTAGCAAACAAAGAAAGAGTCATAATTTATGACTTCTCATGCCTGTAGCTCGTAATGACACGGTGCACATTTCATTTTACCAGCACGGGTCACATATGTGTATTTTATATATTTTTATTATAGTGTTTCTTTTTTCCACTGATGGAGAGTAGGAAAGGGAAGGAAAAAACATTCATAATAGTAATTTACACATGCATACTTAAATTATATGACCAGAGGTGAGTATAGTAGCCAAAAATTCTACTCATGTAAAAGCAGTACTTTGAAATTTATAACAATTTACTTGTAGTTTTCTACTGTAAATAATAGGGAACATAAATTATTAGTTAATATTGTAGTAGCTGGTGAAGTCAATCTTCAGCAATTCATCAGTCACTCTTCCCTGCAATGAAGCCTAACCACACCTGTTAGCTAAGCGACTCTTCATTGTTGTTCCGGTTACCAGCGGGTTAAAACCACCGTAAATGCCTCCAGTCTCTTGTACTTTTTCCATGTTTAAAATACTTTAATAAGCTCATGCTTCTCTCAGACAGTAACGCCAGAGACACTCTCTGCCTGCAGAAATGGTCACACGGGCACTTTGGCGCGGACGACAGTCGCGTGCGTTGTTCATGTGCGCACTTGCTGATCTTTTTTTTCTTTTTTTTTTTTTACTTAAATTAATATATCATTGGCATGGCAACATACTTCCAAGAGCGGCAGGCCACCACACGGAAATGTTACCACAGGAAACCCTGAGCTGCATCACGGTATGGTATGGAAGCTGCACCGCCTTGTGCCAGAAGACACTACAACGCACAGTGAAAGCTGCCAGCAAAATCATCGGTGCCCCTCTGCCCCCCCCCCAGACATCTGTCTCACCCGCAGAGCCATCAACATCGCAGGCGACACCTCCCACCCCTCACACTCCCAGGCCTGCTCCACAAGACTGCTAAACAGCTTTATTCACCAGGCCATCAGGACCCTGAACTCTGTGCACTTCCCCCCACCCCTGGACTGCAACGCATTCACCTACACAATAACCATCTCAGCTGTTGGCACAGAAAGACTGGCACACCAACAGTAATGCAACTGCTGCTGCATGTCTCTGCACTTGACTGCAACCATTTGCACCAATGCCATACCTGCTGCTGTCTGTTATTGCAATACTGATCACATGCAGTCCTGTCTGCACCTACACTACTGCATCAAACTGCAACTTCGAGTATTACTGCCCTCCTTTTTCTGTATATTGGATTGCTGGGTTTTATCGTTTATCTTTATTTCACTACAGGTAGCATTTCTGTACGCAGACAGTTGTTTTTGCAGCCTTATTCCTTTTTTTTCATTGTACACACCACTGAAGCCAGAAAAACGCTGTTTCAATTCTCCTCTATGTCCCGTACGTATGGAAGTATTGACAAATAAAATCTTTGAATTAAATTAGGATAAACCGTTTCATAATCAACTTATTTCATGTGGATGTGACTACATTTTAATATTATATACAGGATGTTTTAGTGTCTTAAAAAACAAGCATTGACTTTGTCACAAGTAAAAAAAAAGTCGCAAATTTTAATTTAAAAAATCAAATTTAAATAAAAAAACCAATTTTAAATAAAAGTCATAAATAATGGCTAAAAGTCATAACTTATATAAACAGGTTATGCCTGATTTTAGTCCAGAATTGTTTCTGCGCATGCTCAGTGCATCCCTCCATCCCATGTTAACGGTAACCAAGGGGATAACCCCGGTGACCGCAGTAACCATGGTAACCACCCGCCACACCCCGGACAGGCCAGTTTAAGTTGCTGTAGTAACGGTCCGTTAATAAGGCTGTAATTAGTTTGATTTTCAGGATAAATGACGCCAGAGGCGCCGGCACAAATAACCGGAAACGTTTTAGTTTCATCCTTTCTGTTAATCAGTAAAAAAGTCAGATGGAGGTGCGCGGCGCCGTTAACCGCACTAACATCCCGGTAAAATCACCGCTGATAACTCCGCCGCTGCTAAAACAGGTCCGGCCTCAGGGGCCCGAACCGAGCCCACCTACCCGCTTTCTCCCGGTCCTCCTGTCGGTGTTTGGGCCGTCAGACGGACAGACGGATATTGGACGGTCCCGGGACAGACGGACAGACGCTAAAGTGGCGCTAAACTTCAAACTCCCACAGGCGCCATCTTCGTTTTCACTTTTCCCGCGGATCAGGGAGGGCCGTCTCTTCCGTTTTGTCTCGGAGGGTGACGTCAGGACGTCAGCGAAGTTTGGTGAATGTCATTGGCCAAAACGTCATGAGGAAGGTGGGGGAGGGGATGCGCTGCTGTGATTGGTTGGCCGACTCTCAAACTCCTCCCTAAACCCTCCAGCCCTGAGCCGTGGGAGAGGAGGCGGCGGCCGTTAGTGTGAGCGTGCGACGGCTGGAGGTGGTCTGCAGGGGCGGACGCCCTCTGACATGGCCACGAGCGCCTGAAGTCAACGAGTCTGCAAGGGAGGAGGAGATTCAGCCTCGTGCTCAGATTCAGAGGCTTCATTCTCATGTGCAGTTAAGAAACGACACAGTTCCTGAGCAATGAAATTCTGACTTTGCTGTCTGAACGAAAGCAAAGTTAAAGGTGCAGAAAGAACAATCCTCACAGGTCATGACACGCTATCACAGTGACTCAGGCCCAGTACTGATGGGTGCTGAAACACCAACACACAGCTAGGCAGTAGAGGAACGAAGCTGAAGACTCAGCGGATGACTGAAGTGATGGTGGTATGATGATATCAGAGATGATGTAACCTGAGATGGCGTGAACCTGTGTACAGTGTGCAACGAGCAGTGGATAATTACACTTTATTTCTGTAACGGTAGTGTTGTGTCCATAATTATGAGAATGACCAGGAAGCAGAACTTGGTTATCAGGGCTTTATTCAGGATAACTGTGTAACTATATACAAAGGCTTACGGCACTCGCCTGCATGCCAGGTGGCTCCACGACCAAAGAGGCAGAGCCTCCTCCACCCGCTTCCTTTATACCCCGGTCCAAGCACGTCCAACCCGGCCACCATCTTACTGGTACCAGCCTATTTACATATGTAACAGGTAGTACCAGCAGACTGTGCATGATAATTAGCAGAGATGATATGGACATCAGACAGGTGAGACTATATCCACTGTACAGGTGAGCAGTGTGCAACTTTAGCAGCCGGTGTGTCAGTTCCTATATGCAAAGCTGTGTTACGCAGTTTTTGGGAGTTGTTATCTGTTCAGGAGTCTGATGGCAGTGGGAAAGAAGGAGATCTTCAGTCTGGTTGTCCTGCATTTCACACTTCTGTACCTCCGACCTGAGGGTAGAAGTGTGAACATTCTGTGTTGGGGGTGGGTGGGGTCCCGGAGGACGGCGTCAGCTCTCCTTTGGACTCTGCAGTGGTAGATGCTCTGCAGAGAGGGGAGTGGAGTCCTGATGATCTTCTCGGCTGTCTTCACCACTCTCTGCAGACGTTTGCACTCCAGGGCAGTGGCGCTGCCATACCACACAGTGATGCAGCCCACATATATTACCAGGGCCCTGACTTTTGTTCACTTTTACAGCACAGAACGCCCTTTTAACATCCTGCACCTCAATATTAAAATGCTGATTGTCTTTGAGTTTCTGTTTCAAATCTTGGGTTTCTGTGCTAAAATCAAAGGAGTCAAAACGACCATAAAAACAATTAAGAGCATTAGCCAGCTCTGTGTCTGAATTAAAACCATCTAAAAACACACGATTACTGCGCTCTGTGCTCTGAAGGCCTGCAATAGTTTTCACACTGGCCCAGGCTGAAACAAGCTTCTTTGTTGCCATCTTGCTTTCCAACTCTGATTTATAATTCTGTTTTGCTCTTAAAATTTCGGCCTTCAGCTCTTTTGTGGCAACCTGTAGCTCTGAAACAGACCCCTGTTTAAAGGCAAGTGCTTTCCTCTGTAAGCAGGATTTAACTGATTTTGTAACCCATGGCTTGTTGTTGGGATATATTTTGACACGTTTACTTGGAATGATCATGTCTCTACAGAAAGCCATGTAGGAGCATGTGACATCCACCAAAGAGTCCAAATCTTCTCCGCAGAACAGTGTGAACACCTCCCAGTCCGTACAGCAGTGCAGTGATTTAGGCGTGTTCACGTGAAGTGAAGGGCTGTCACCCGATCTGACACCAGGAAGTGGCTAACTGCTCACTGCTGACTTCATGAACCCTTAAATGAGCCCTGACTATGCTGACTTAAGGGAATTACCCACAGCTCAGAGCGCCATGCTGGGGTTTCTCAAGGAAAAGCTCCTGATTGGTCACCTTCTTCTTCTTCTTTTAGATTTGATTGGCGGTTGGCAACCAGCTCACAGATGCATTACTGCCATGTACTTCACTCTAAATCATCAATCTATGCCACCTGTTCGTCACTGACCGCCCCTTCACCTCTGTTCCAACCCGCAAATAAATAAATAAACAGGTAACCACAGAAGCATGGAAGGAACAACTCCAAGCATCACTAAAAGGAAGATGTTTCCATGTCTAATGTAGCTCACTGGTCTGCAGTGTGTCGAGAGTTGCTTCATAAAGCATTTTTTATTTACAAACAGGAGCAGTGAACAAACATTACAGTTTATTGAGCTTTGTATTGAACGTGACTCCAAATTCCGGGTTCACAGAAACACATCTGCTCAAGGTTTCAAGTAAGTATTCAGCTGGTATATTGATTGATTATTAAGATAAGATAAGCCTTTATTAGTCCCACAATGGGGAAATTCCAGGATTACAACAGCACAGGGACAGCAGCACTCAGAGCAACAATCAAGAAGACAAGAAAAAACAAGAGCAGCGAATATACATATATATAAATATATACACACACAGTGCGGAGCATTGTAGCTAGATGGAATAAACAGCATAACCGTCTACTTAGTTATCCTACATAATATGAATATGTACCCATACATATTGTCACCCTCCGTAGCGACCGATAGTGTCCTAGTTGTATACTGGAGGGGACCATTGTGTAAGTCTATTGCGTCTTTTGCATTCAATACTATTAGGTCGTCACGTTTTTTTGCTATCTCTGCGAGCAGCCCTGCTTAGGTTATACAGTCTGACAGCCGTAGGTAGGAAGGACCTGCGAAACCTCTCGGTTGCGCACCTAGGATGATGTAGTCTGCTGCTAAATGAGCTCCTTAGTGCGTTCAGTATGTCCTGCATAGTGTGGAACTCGGACTCCAGCAGAGATGACAGTTTAGCCACCATCCTTCTCTCTCCTATCTCCTCCACTGGTTCAAGGCGTTTCCCCAGGACAGAGCTAGCTTTCTTGATTAGTTTGTTCAGTCTCTTCCTATCGGCTGCTGTAATGCTGTTGCCCCAGCAGACCACTCCAAAAATGATGGCTGATGCCACCACCGTGTCGTAGAATATCTTCAAGAGCATCCCTTGTACAACAAAAGACCTAAGCCTCCTCAGTAGGAACAGCCTGCGCTGTCCCTTCTTGTAGAGTGCGTCGGTATTGTGTGACCAGTCTAGTTTATTGTTCAGATGAACACCAAGGTACTTATAGGATGTCACCATCTCAATGTCTGTTCCCTGTATATTTACTGGTGCTGTGAGGGGTTGTCCTTGGCTGCAGCAGTCCACCACCAGTTCCTTAGTTTTCCTCAAGCTGATCTGGAGGCAGTTCTGATGGCACCAGTCCACGAAGTCCTGGATAAGTCCTCTGTACTCAGCTTCATCTCCATTGGAGATGAGGCCGACGATCGCAGAGTTGTCAGAGAACTTCTGAAAATGGCAGTGTGTTGTGTTGTGTGAGAAGTCCGCAGTATAAAGGGTGAACAGGAAGGGAGCCAAAACCGTTCCCTGGGGGGCCCCCGTGCTACCGATGATCGTGTCGGACACACAGTCCCGGGTTCTCACAAACTGTGGCCGGTTAGTGAGGTAGTCCAGGATCCATGATGACAGGTGCTGGTCCACCCCTGCGCACAGCAGCTTGTGCTTCAGGATCATCGGTTGGATGGTGTTGAAAGCACTGGAGAAGTCAAAGAACATGATCCTCACCACATTCCCAGGCTTCTCCAGGTGGGACAGGGAACGGTGAAGGAGGAAGATCACTGCATCCTCCACCCCAATATCATGCTGGTAGGCGAACTGCAGTGGATCCATCGCTGGTCCCACCAGGGGGCGGAGGTGAGCAAGGAGCAGTCTCTCCAGGGTCTTGATCATGTGAGACGTCAGGGCCACTGGTCTGTAGCTGTTCAGGTCTTTGGGGTGGGAAGTCTTTGGTACGGGTACCACACAAGATGTTTTCCACAACTGTGGTACCCTCCCCAGCTTCAGGCTCAGGTTTAGTAAGCCAGTGGAAGATGATAACTAAGGATTTAAGATACTGCATTTAACACATAACGTATAGATAAAGGATAAATAAACAAAACACTAATATACTATTTATCAACTATTTTGTCATTTTCATAAAAAAGTAAAATTATTTTTTCATAATTACCTCTCTTTCACTCCGTAAGGCTAGTGCCTGTAAGATATTGATTAAAGACGAATAAAAAGAATCTCCGGTGTCGATCCCATGCTGCACCAAGCTGGTTCGGGTGCACTTCTCATCCTTCGCAGTGAAGACGTCCATGTAGCAGTCCAACAGCTCCCGCAGCTGGTGTCTGTGTCCCGATTCCAGTCCGCTGCAGCTCTGCTGGAACCAGTCCTCAACTGCCTGCTCCCCAGCAGGAGGGACAATCTGGCGGTGTCAATCTTTGCGCTCCATGCTGCGAGCAGATCGAGTCCAATAAGATAAGATAAGATAAGATAAGATAAGCCTTTATTAGTCCCACAACGGGGAAATTCCAGGATTGCAACAGCACAGGGATAGCAACAACACAAAAAAAAAAACAAAAAAACAAAAACAAGCAAGAGCAGCTAATATACATATGTACATATTACTATAAAATATATATATACACACACACACACAGACACACAGTGCAGAGCATTGTAGCTAGATGGAATAAATATGTAAATATATAAACACCCACAGTGCGGAGCATTGTAGCTAGATGGAATAAATATATAGATATATAAATATAAACACACCCAGTGCAGAGCATTGTAGCTAGATGGAATAAATATGTAAATATATAAACACACACAGTGCAGAGCATTGTTGCTAGGTGGGATGAAACAGCATAACCGTCTATTTAGTTATCCTACATGGTATGATTATGTGCCCATACATATTCTCACCCTCCATAGCGACCGGTATGTTCCTAGTTGTATGCCGGAGAGGACCATTGTGTAAGTCTATTGCATCTTTTGCATTCAAAAAAAAAAAAAAAAAAAAAAAAACTATTAGTTTGTTACGTCTTTTTGCTATCTCTGCGAGCAGCCCTGCTTAGGTTGTACAGTCTGACAGCCGTTGGTAGGAAGGACCTACGAAACCTCTCGGTTGTGCACCTGGGATGATGTAGTCTGCTGCTAAATGAGCTCCTCAGTGCATCCAGTATGTCCTGCATAGGGTGGAACTCGGACTCCAGCAGAGATGACAGTTTAGCCACCGTCCTTCTCTCTCCTATCTCCTCCATCGGATCAAGGCGTTGCCCCAGGACAGAGCTAGCTTTCTTAATCAGTTTGTTCAGTCTCTTCCTATCGGCTGCAGTAATGCCACTGCCCCAGCAGACCACTCCAAAAGTGATGGCTGATGCCACCATCGTGTCATAGAATGACTTCAGCAGCGCCCCTTGTACACCAAAAGACCTGAGTCTCCTCAGCAGGAACAGCCTGTGCTGTCCCTTCTTGTAGAGTGCGTCAGTATTGTGTGACCAGTCTAGTTTATTGTTCAGATGAATACCCAGGTACTTATAGGATGTCACCATCTCGATGTCTGTTCCCTGTATATTTACTGGTGCTGTGAGGGGCTGCCCATGCCTGCGGCAGTCCACCACCAGCTCCTTAGTTTTCCTCGCATTGATCTGGAGGCAGTTCCGATGGCACCAGTCCACAAAGTCCTGGATAAGCCCTCTGTACTCAGCTTCATCTCCGCTGGAGATGAGACCAACGATCGCAGAGTCATCAGAGAACTTCTGTAGATGGCAATGTGTTGTGTTGTGTGAGAAGTCCGCAGTATAAAGAGTGAACAGGAAGGGAGCCAGCACCGTTCCCTGGGGGGCCCCCGTGCTACTGATGATCGTGTCGGAAACACAGTCCCGGGTTCTCACAAACTGAGGCCGGTTCGTGAGGTAGTCCAGGATCCATGATGACAGGTGCTGGTCCACCCCTGCGCGCAGCAGCTTGTCCTTCAGGATCATCGGTTGGATGGTGTTGAAAGCACTGGAGAAGTCAAAGAACATGATCCTCACCATATTCCCGGGCTTCTCCAGGTGGGACAGAGAACGGTGAAGGAGGAAGATCACCGCATCCTCCACCCCAATGCCATGCTGGTAGGCGAACTGGAGTGGATCCATCGCTGGTTCCACCAGGGGGCGGAGATGAGCAAGGAGCAGTCTCTCCAGGGTCTTCATCAAGTGGGACGTCAAGGCCACCGGTCTGAAGCTGTTCAGGTCTTTGGGGTGGGAAGTTTTTGGTACAGGTACCACACAAGATGTTTTCCACAGCTGTGGTACCCTCCCCAGTTTCAGGCTCATGTTGAAGATATACGTCACAATCCCACACAGCTGGTCTGCACAGGACTTGAGGAGCTTTGCGCTGATGCCGTCCGGTCCCGACGCCTTCCTCGCCTTGATCTTCCTCAGCTCCGTCCTCACCTGGGTCTTGGTCAGGGTCAGGATGGGGGGCTGTGTGACGGGAGTGGGGGGGGGTGTCGGTGGAGTGGGGAGTGGGTAGCAGGACTTGATTTCTTAGAGGCAGCAGTGGTTGTTGTGCAGACAGGGGGGAGGGCGGTTGGTCAAACCTATTGAAAAACAGATTCAGGTTGTTCGCCCACTCCCTGCCCCCCGTGGCCTGGGGGGAGGTATTCTGGAGCCCCGAGATGGTTTTGAGGTTTCTCCAGACCCCGCTGATGTCGCTCTGTTGCAGCTTGTCCTCCATCTTCTTCCTGAAGCTGTCCTTGCCTTCTCTGATCTTTCTCCTCAGCTCCCTCTGTACGGACTTCAGCATCTCCCTGTTCCCCGACCTGAAGATCCTCTTCTTCTCTCTCAGAAGTGTTTTTATCTCAGGGTTGATCCAGGGTTTGTTGTTTGAGTGATGCCGTATGGTCTTGGTGGGAACGGATTTGTCCACACAGAAGCTGAGGTAGCCCGTGAAGGTGTGAATGAGGCCATCGATGTCCTCACCATGTGGATCGCAGAGCTGCTTCCAGGCAGTGGCTTCAAAACAGTCCTTTAGAGTGTCCATTGTCTCCTCAGACCATAACTCCACAGTGCGCATGGCCGGAGGTTGTCTGTGCACTAGGGGTTTGTACACCGGTCGGAGATGAACCAAGTTGTGATCCGATCTCCCAAGTGGGGGGAGTTGTGATGAGGTGTACGCCTCCTTAGTGTTTGCGTAGAACAAATCCAGTGTTTTATTGTCTCTAGTGTGGCATGTGACATACTGGGTGAAAGTGGGCAGAATGGGAGACAGTGAAACGTGGTTGAAATCGCCTGAGATGAGGAGAAGAGCATCTGGGTGTTCTGTCTGCAGCCTGCTGGTTACTGAATGGATGACGTCACGCGCTGTCCCAGCGTTCGCCGTCGGATTTGCATAAACAACAATGCAGATCACGTGTGAGTGTTCTCTCGGGAGATATGTAGGCCTCATGCTAACAGCTAGCAACTCAATGTCTTTGCTGCAGTGTCGTTGTTTAACAGTGATATGTCCCGGTCTGCACCAGTTGTTGTTAACATACATTATCACTCCACCGCCCCTAGTTTTGCCACTGTCTGGTGTTCGGTCAGCTCGTATCATGTGAAAACCCTCCAGCTCAATGTTAGCATCTGCTGCTAGTTCAGTTAGCCACGTCTCAGTAAACAAAAGGAGAGAGCACTCCCGGTAAGTGCTATCATAACGGGAGATAGCCGCTAGCTCATCTAACTTTCCCAGTATCGACCGTACATTTCCCATGACAACAGATGGAAGGGAGGGTCTGTACCTTATATTTTTTGTCCTCCGCCTTACTCCAGCCCGGCAGCCGCGACGTTTTCGCCTCAGTTCTCTCGGTATGTCGAGTTTTTCCAGTGGGACCGGGTGGCGGTTGAATGCTAGCAGCTCTTCCCTGTTATATCGTATCCTGCTATAAACAGTGGCTCCGTCCACCGGCTCAGGAGACATTTGGGACGATCTGTGTGTCCGTGATATAAGTGGGGTGAAAAAAAAAAAAGTGATCAAAAGAGAGAGGAAGGGAAAAAAAAACTCGGAATCGAGCCGCTGTTGCAAAAGGCAGCCGACTGGTGTGGCGCCGAGTGTGGCGCCACACTCTCTATTTAATGCAGGGGTCTTGAATATCAGCCAGCCAGAACTGGTGGTTTGTGTTCTGGCCGGCCACCCCCACCTCAAGAACTCTCCGCCCTCCCAGTCTGGCGAGCTCACCGGTAGCTGTGGTGACACAGCACCCGGTGGGTTCCCACACCTGCGGTTCTGCCTCGTCCGTACCTGGCAGCACACCGGGTCAGACCAGGGAGATGGTAGAACCGGTGTCGATCGGGGCCCGGATCGAAGTGTTGTCCAAGCTGCACTGTAGGTACATCCCTGGCAAGTGTCCAGTTCGGCCCACATGCGGTGACAGCTCATCAGGGAAAATATCTGTGGGAGGTGGCAGGTCCCCGTCCATGCCACCTCGCTCTAGTTTAACATTGGTGAGGGGCCGGTTTGTCGTGGGGTGGGTGCTGGGCAGTACCGCGCAATGTGTTCTGGCTCCCCGCAGCGGACGCACCCTTCCTCGTGCCGCCATGGCCGTTTTCTCCGTGGCTGCGCCGCTGTGGTCTGGCACAGCTCCTCCTCCTCCTCCTTGCTCTCATCCGTGGCCTGGAAGGGTCTCTGTCTTGGTGCCGATGCATCAGCTGTACAATCCATTAGTGTTTCCACCCACTCGGCTTCTGCCACAGCCGTCTCCCAGCTGCTCGCAGCGTGAATCCGGATGTGGCTCTGGAGCTGGGCCGGCGGAGACCCCAGATGAAGTTCCGGAAGGCGAGCTTCTCCACTACCTCTGGCTCCAAATCCGGGTAGCTACGCCGTGTCAGCAGCCGTATGTCAGCAGCCATATGTCAGCTACATAGGCTCCCAGGCTCTTCCGGCTGCCTCGCCAACGGTTGGCCAGCTGTTCCTCGGTGTGCTCAGCGTTGGCCGCTCTCCCAAACCGCCTCCGGAGTGCTCCTTGCAGCGCTGGCCAGCTGCGGCATTCCTCGGGTCGGAGATTGGACAGCGTGTGGAGAGCCCTTCCCTCCAGGGCCAGCATGACCTGCATGGCGGTCTCTTCGGGTGGCCAGCCATTCGACGCAGCAGCCAGCTTGACCTGGACCAGGTAGTCGTCCAGCAGGGTTTCACCGTTAAAGTGGGGAACTTTGGCCCACTGCCGGATGGGTGGGACGGTCGCCTCTCGGTTGATCGCTGCCCCGGTTGCAGTTGAATCGCCGGCCCATCCTGCCCTGAAAAGGGCGGGGAGCGGGGCTGATCTGCTCTGCTTAGCCCGTCCTGCCTTGGGAAAGGCAGAAGGCGGGGTACGCTGGTCCCGTTGGGTCCACTGCTCCGTTCATCCCGGCGAGCAACTCTGGGGGTCGGTGTACCAGCTCTGTCGTCCATTCCCAGCTAAGCGATGAACCGCTCCAGCTGCTGAATCTCTGCTCTGATCCTGGCTTCCATCTGCTCCATATCCCACTCCTGACACCAGTGTGATGTATGGGGGGTTCACACAAGAAAGGAGAGATGACTGTGACGAAACAGGCTTTATTCAAACACACCCCCTCACCACAGACAGGAGGGGAGGTCATTCACACAGACCCCCGTCTCACTGAGGGTGACACAAACGCATGATCATCACTGCTCTGACTCTTCTTATAACACTGCTGTGTCATTATAACACAGTTATAATGACATAACACTTGAGAACACACGAATGATAACACACTTTGAATCCTCCACTGCCAAAGCATGCTGGGAGAATCTCCGCCCCCTTAACACAGCCCCGACGTTACGGTATGTTGTGTACCTGTTACCTTGGCATTCGTTTGGAAAGCAGAGTAAGAATTTCATTGCTCGGGAACTGTTGCATTTCTTAACTGTGCACATGATAATAAAGCCTTTGAATCTTGAACCACTGGATTACATAGTTCTGGTTCTCACAGGAACCGTGTTGTCCAGCTCTTCTGGCTGCCTTCAAGTCCACCACAACACATTCAGAATTACACCAGATTAGGCAGAAGAGCTCGAATCAGAACAAGCTAATCTGGAAAATCAGAACAAAGTAAAGAATTTGATAAATGTTTCATGTAATTTAAAACAATAAATGACAAGTTCACACATTTTTTCACAGTACTGAAAATGATATAATTTCTGTACATTTTGAAACCATTTTCAGAGTGCTGCACATTTTAATTTCATCTGGTTGCAGAGGGAAAGAATGATGTTTAGCATAACAAGAGAGGAAATTAAAAACCTGCCTTTGTGCTCACAGCTGTCTTCAGGTCTGCCTTGTACATCTCCAGTCATCACCCATCCATCTGTGAACTGCTGCTGCAAAGACCTAAAGTTACTGAAAACTTGGTGTGCAGATGGACTTAGAGTAAAAATCATAGAATTATAAATGAAGGCATGGTGAAGTTAGGCAGAATGTTTACGTCTGAACTCCATGTTGTACGTTGGGAGGGAATCCAGCCTGTTAACCCCGTCCCGTTCAGTCTGGTGTAGAACCGTCCCTCTAAATTTTCCTTCCAATGCTCCATTTTGTCATTTTTTGTTGTTCATTCATAACAAATGTAGAGGTGCCGTGTCCTCGTGTGGTTGTTTACAGTCACCCGGCCTACCCAACCCAGAATGCATTGTGTGTTTGTCACGTTGGCTGGCTCTATGGCTGTGTCTCAATTCAGGTTCTGTGTGCTCCAAGTGTCCATGTCTAGTCCAGGTATTTTTTTTTCTTTTGTATACTTTATGAATCCCAGAGGGAAATTCGAGGCATCCACCTGGATGGATGAGGCAGCCACGGTGCGGCACCAATCCTTTCACCATTCACACCTAGGGCCACCTTAGAGCCTCCAGTTAACCAGACCTGCATGTTCTTGGTGTCTCTGTGCTGCGTCCAAGGCTGTCCCTTTCTGTGGACTCCTTCTCATGCGACTGACAAATGCAGTAACATAAAAATACAGGATGACGTGGTTGAAATAGCTTGCACTTTTAAAGTCCCATAGAGACATCAGGAAGTTGATGTGATTTCTTTGCTGATGTGGTGCTGTTAAAAAAAAAAAAAAAAACACTGAAGGTTATGTTTAGAGAAAATGGAGCAGTGAATGAAGCTGAGGAGGGACAGGACATCTGGAATAATCTGATTATGCTGATCTTAAAAATGTCCATCACATCTGAAGTAATGATCAGAGTTCTCTGATGTTTTTCTGGTTTCTTTCTGAGGTCCACGGTGGAGAACCTGCAGGAACCAAGGCTCAGCTGTGGAGAGAACGGGCTGGACTCAGGATTTAAAAAACTGAGATTTGACTAAAATCACCACAATAAAAGAGATCTAATGAATTGTTTTATTGATTGTGATTTTTTAGCAGTTTACTTTGCAACCTGAAACAAGCTAAATAAAAATATTGCATGTTTACTGTTAATGGTTAGAAAAACTGAATTTCAGTGAAGTAGTTTTTTGAAAAAGGTGATTTTTTTTTTGCAAGAGAATTCTAAAAGAGACCTTCATATATTGATGACACACAGAGTGAAACATTTTAAACCTGATTTAATATTGATGATAATGATTATAGTTTTTAAAATGAAATGACAAATCCTGATTTTCTAATTGACTGAGATGGTCCAGCGTAGATGAAGCTGAAGATGAATCTGTTCTGCTGCTGCTGAACATCAGTGAGGATCATCATCCTACAGTCCAGGACTGTGGTCTACTGCAGAACATTATAACCACATGATACAAGGCAGAACGTCTGATTATGGAGCTACATGATGTCAGATCAGATCATCTGTTCACACTCCAACAGGCAGCAAAAAGTAAGCTAAGAGCAGGAAGACAAAAGAAGAGGAAAACAGCAGCCTTGTGTGTAGCAGAATGGAATGTACGCACTCTGCTGGACAGAACAACATCACAGCTCCCAGAAAGACAGACTGCGCTTGTGGCCCTGGAAATGAGCAGGTACAATGTAGACATAGCTGCACTTAGTGAAACAAGATTGCCTGGATATGACAGCTTGGAAGACCATGGGTACATCTTCTTTTGGAGTGGGAGATCAACTCAAGAAAGGAGAGAAGCAGGAGTGGGCTTTGCAGTTAGAAAGGAGACAGCAGCAATGCTTGATGAGGAACCGGTGCCAATCAACAACAGGATAATGACTATGAGACTCCCACTACAGCGGAAGATGTACGCCACACTCATCTGTGTATATGCCCCAACAATGACCAACACAGAGGAGGTGAAGGAAGAGTTCGACAGTGATTTACGTGAGACGATCAGGCGTGTACCGACTGATGACAGGCTGATACTCGTTGGTGATTTTAATGCCAGAGTTGGTTCGGACACTGAGAAATGGAAAGGAGTGCTAGGCAGTCATGGAGTAGGCAAGTGCAATACTAATGGAGAACTTCTACTTGCACTGTGTTCAGAGTACAACCTTATGATAACCAACGCTCTATTTAAGCACAAGGACACACACAAGAAGACATGGATGCACCCAAGATCCAAGCACTGGCACTTATTAGACTACATCATAGTCAGGCAGAGAGACATAAGGGATGTATTGAACACCAGAGCAATGAGAGGTCCGGACTGTGGTACTGATCATGTTATGCTGAGACCTAGATTAAGGATTTGCAGATGAGAACAGCACTGCAGGACAGGTGCGAAGCCACCACGGAAGCTAAACACTAGTGCACTGAAAGGCCAAAAGAAGCAGGAAGAACTTACACAGGAAATGGATAAAAACTTGAAAGACTGGGACAGCAACAACTCAGAGAATGACATAGAAGAGAAATGGGCAACACTGAAGGCAACACTGAAGAGGCCCTGACGTCCCACATGATGAAGACCCTGGAGAGACTGCTCCTTGCTCACCTCCGCCCCCTGGTGGGACCAGCGATGGATCCACTCCAGTTCGCCTACCAGCATGGCATTGGGGTGGAGGATGCAGTGATCTTCCTTCTTCACCATTCTCTGTCCCACCTGGAGAAGCCCGGGAATGCAGTGAGGATCATGTTCTTTGACTTCTCCAGTGCTTTCAACACCATCCAACCGATGATCCTGAAGGACAAGCTGCTGTGTGCAGGGGTGGACCACAGTTTGTGAGAACCCGGGACTGTGTGTCCGACACGATCATCTATACCACGGGGGCCCCCCCCAGGGAACGGTTTTGGCTCCCTTCCTGTTCACCCTTTATACTGCGGGCTTCTCACACAACACAACACACTGCCATCTACAGAAGTTCTCTGACGACTCTGCGATCGTCGACCTCATCTCCAACGGAGATGAAGCTGAGTACAGAGGACTTATCCAGGACTTCGTGGACTGGTGCCATCGGAACTGCCTCCAGATCAACGTGAGGAAAACTAAGGAGCTGGTGGTGGACTGCCGTAGGCAAGGACAACCCCTCATAGCACCAGTAAACATCCAGGGAACAGACATTGAGATGGTGACATCCTACAAGTACCTGGGTGTTCATTTGAATAATAAACTAGACTGGTCACACAATACCGACACACTCTACAAAATGGACAGCGCAGGCTGTTCCTACTGAGGAGGCTCAGGTCTTTTGGTGTACAAGGGGTGCTGCTCAAGACATTCTACGACATGGTGGTGGCATCAGCCATCGCTTTTGGAGTGGTCTGCTGGGGCAGTGGCATTACAGCAGCCGATAGGAAGAGACTGAACAAACTGATCAAGAAAGCTAGCTCTGTCCTGGAGCAGCGCCCTGACCCAGTGGAGGAGATAGGAGAGAGAAGGATGGTGGCTAAACTGTCATCTCTGCTGGAGTCCGAGTCCCACCCTATGCAGGACATACTGAACGCACTGAGAAGCTCATTTAGCAGCAGACTACATCATCCTAGGTGCGCAACCGAGAGGTTTCGCAGGTCCTTCCTACCTACGGCTGTCAGACTGTATAACCTAAGCAGGGCTGCTCGTAGAGGTAGCAAAAAAAAACGTGACGACCTAATAGTATTGAATGCAAAAGACGCAATAGACTTACACGATGGTCCCCTCCAGTATATACAACTAGGACAGTATCGGTTGCTACGGAGGGTGACAATATGTATGGGTACATATTCATACTATGTAGGATAACTAAGTAGACGGTTATGCTGTTTATTCCATCTAGCTACAATGCTCCGCACTTTGTACATATATTTATATCTTTATGTGTATGTATGTATATCCACTGCTCTTATTTATATTTTCCGTATCTTCTGCTCTGAGTGTTGCTATCCCTGTGCTGTTGTAATCCTGGAATTTCCCCATTGTGGGACTAATAAAGGCTTATGTTATCTTATCTTATCTTATCTTATACGGTGTATCAGACTGCGAGTGTTGTATTAGGCTACCCTGAGAGGAAACATCACGGTTGGTTTGATGAGCGTGATGAACATCTGAAGAAACTACTAGAAGTGAGGAATACAGCTAGGCAGGAAAACCTACAGTGTAACACAAGGTCGAAGAAGAAGAAATACTCAAAGGCTCAGAGTGAGCTACAGAAGTACACCAGAGAGATGAAGTCTGTCACGAGCAGAGCCGGCTTCGCTTTCCCCGGCTTTCTACCAGTGTCAGAGTCCTGGACGGCGGTAGAGCTCAAGCACAGGCAAGTTATCTCTCCTGTAGTTCAACTGCCAATGACTGAAAGATCTTATTTGGCTTTTGGGGAGGAGAGTTGGGTGCGGCTCTTGGCCACACCTGGGCTCCCCTCGCTGGGCTCTGCCGTTGATAGAGAGGAGCTGCCATCACCGGGGTTGTCTACAGATGATGACGAGAGGTTGGCAGTCCCAGAGGAGGTTGACGGGGGCACAATGCGACAATGGAGGCTACGCACCCCAAATCACCGGAGTCCTGGGTGGCGGTGGAGCCCGAGTTCAGGCAAGTGTGTTCCATTGTGTCAATTCTGCATATGTCAAAGTCACACTGCCCGACTCATGGTGAGGAGGGCCCGGGGCAGCTCGTAGTAGCCCTCGGGGCTGCCTCACTGGGCTCTGCCGCTGCCGGTGACTCTGATCCGGTCTCTTTTTCTCTCTGTCCAGGGTCGGAGCCCTCTGCCAGGGTCGCTGGAGAGGAGCTGACTTTGCCGGAGGCCACCGAGGATCGGGATCCAGCGCCAGGTGGCGTTAGGAGCACCACCTCCCTCGCTGGGGAGGCCACCGCGGGAGCAATGAGGCCCTTGATGGGGGTCACTGCTGGTGCAACGGTGGTCCAACTGGAGCCCATCGCGGGTGCAGCCACGTCCCAGACCAGGACCATTGTGGGTGGAGCTCTGGCCCAATCAGGGCCCACCGCGGGTGCTGCAGAGTCGCCGCTGGAGATCGCCGAGGGTCTGGCCCTAACGAAGGAGGACGTCGCTGCTCCAGCCCCTCCTGCCTAGGTCATCAGGGCTCCCCCCATCAATCGCCTTCTCAGCCTGGTGCTCCTGCAGGTTGGCCCACTCACCGTCGGTGCAGCCACGTCCCAGACCGGGACCGTCGTGGGTGCAGCTCTGGCCCAATCGGGGTCCACCGCAGGTGCAGTGGAGCCAGCCCGGTTGGGGTCAACCATGGGTGCAGCGGAGCCGGCCCGGTCGGGGTCCACCGCGGGTGCAGTTATGGACCACCCTGAGGACGCTGTGGTCCCCTCATCCCTGCCCGATGCCGTGGAGGTCCCGTTTCCCCGGTCCAGTTACCCACCAGTGAGCCTTCCGGTGGGCAGGCAACCTCCTGCTTCACCCCTTTGGTCCTGGTGGCTAAACTACACAAGCTGGCTGCCAGAAGAATTGACTCCCCGGGTCAGGTGGCTCATGTTTTCTGGCAGGCCGGTGGACTCGGTCCACCGGACCTTCTCCTGGGCCTGGGACTCTGGGCGGCCTCCTGAGCCCCAACTCCCGTGGACTTGGGGGGGGGGGGTAATTTTTGTTTTTTTTTTTTTTTTTTTTTTTGTTACTTATTTGTACCCGTAGGTAGACTTGGTTTGCAGTCTGGTGACAAGCCACCGGCTGCTGGTCGCTGCGTGCGCGAGCACCCTAAACCTACATGTTTTTGGTGTGCGGGAGGAAACCGGAGAAATCCCGGAGTAAACCCGCACAACACGGGGAGAACATGCAAACTCCACACAGCTCACTGTTGGTCGGGGGCTGGGATCGAACCCACGATCTCATGATCCCCGCGATCCCCCGGCCGAGGGTAAAACTGTGCTGCCACAGTGCTAAACCACTGCGCCACCGTGCAGCCGTGGGATGCCCTGGGAGGGGCATTGTGTTCCCTCCTTCCTGTTCCCCTTACCTCCCACCTGGGTTCATGTTGTTTGGTGTTGTTGCTCGTGTTGGGGGCGGGGGGGGTCTTCTTGATGTTACCTTGGGTGTCTGGGAATCCACCCCTTAAAGGGGGGCTCTGTCACGAGCCGAGCTGGCTTGGCTTTTCCCGGCTCAGCCTTGATCTCTCTGTGAGTTTTGGTTTTACTGTTTATGTGCATTTTGTGTAGTTTATACTTATTCCATATCCATAGCCACTCCCTGACTGGCAGCTGTTAGTCAGCCTTGGTGACTTCTTTCTCCCACGCTGCTGACAGTCTGTCGGTCCAGCCACGCCCCCTCACTCTCCCTCTGGTTCCATCAGCTGTTCCCAGCCCCGGTAATTATCTTTCCTGTGCCTCACCCAGGTGTGCCCTGTTACGTGTGGCCCTCGCGAGCCACACAATGAGAGCCGAGGGCGAGCCAGTGAGTTTGCGATGTTTTATTATAATAGGGAACAGGGGATAAGGAACACGGCCTCGTGGGGCCAAAAAGCACAAATACTCATACAGGGGTACACTTACAAATAATGTAGAACGACAAGCAGAGGACTGGCACTGAGCGTAGGCGTTCCAGTCTTTGATGTGCTAAGTCACAGCCCCGAATGATCGGAGCTGCTCCTTTTTATGCTCATTAGCAGCGCCTCAGCTGATGAGGGTTAATTGGGCTCCAGCTGTCCCATAACTGACAGCTGGGAGCCCGCTGAGACGCTGTCACAGAAAGAACAGGGCTGAGGGGAATATGGTCTGAGCGCCGGATGACATGGCGTCTCATCCCATGTGACACAGCCCCCCCTCACAGTCGGACTGCGAACGACCCGTAACATCCAAGACCCCCCCCCCCCCCCCAGGGTGGGCGGATGGGGCGCAGGTCAGGAGGGAGAGAATCAGAGAAAGGGGAGAAAAAACCCCCCCAACAATAAACCAATACAGAGTACAAAGGGAAAAAGATAAGATAAGATAAGATAAGATAAGATAAGCCTTTATTAGTCCCACAGTGGGGAAATTCCAGGATTGCAACAGCACAGGGATAACAACACTCAGAGCAATAATCAGAAGGCAAGAAAAAAAACAAGAACATCTAGTAAACATATGTACATATTACTATAAATATATATATAGACACACAGTGCGGAGCATTATGGTTGGTGAATGTGCAGCAGAAAGTCTAAGCTCTCTCTCCGCGGATGCGGCGGGCCAGCTGGAAGTCTTTGGGCATGATGGTGACCCTCTTAGCGAAGAAGAGACCCACCAGGTAGGCCTCTCTGGTCTCCTGCAGAGCCATGACGGTGAAGCTCAGGAAGCGCAGGTGGGTCTTGAAGTCCTGAGCGATCTCCCTCACCAGGCGCTGGACGGGCAGCTTACGGATGAGCAGCTCCGTGGATTTCTGGTAGTGACGGATCTCTCTCAGAGCCACGGGCCTGTAACGGTGAGGCCTCTTCACTCCGCCGGTGGCCGGAGCGCCTCTCCGAGCAGCCCTGGTGGCTAGCTGCCTCCTGGGGGGCTTCTTCCTCCAGTAGATGTTACGGGCGGTCTGCTTGGTTCTTGCCATCGCTCTTTATTATTCTGTCTTATATTTCTTGCACGCTGCCTAAACTTCAGCCCACCACCCGCGTCGTTTTCGCTACAGCTCCCGGTATGTCGAGTTTCCCATTAGCACCGGGCGGCGGCCAAGTGCTAGCTAGCACCAGCTCCTCCCCGCTGCAACATCTCCCGCTGCAAACAGTGGCTCCGTCCGCCAACCCGGGAGATCCCCGGGGCGATCCGTGCGTCCGTGATATATATACAGAGTGAAAGGTGTAGAAAGAAGAAGGAAGATAAAAAAAAGGGCTGTTGCAACGGGCAGCCGACTCGTGTGGCGCCGCCGGTCCGGCGGAACCGGAACCGGAAATATGAAAAAAACCCAAACACAATACTCCATACAACATGAGAAAAAACCCAGAGAAAGGAAAGAAAACAGACAATAAACCAATATAGAGTACAAGGGAAAAAACCCAAACACAATACTCCATAAAATATAACATGAGAGAGAAAACCCATTCAGGCAGAGGGTAATTGTGGAGATAACAGCCCAACACACAGGGAAGAAAAAACCCCACAATACCCCATAAACCATGTACAGGTCAAACAACGAAAATCAACCCCGGAGCCCCCAAGATGAAAGGAGAACTCCCAAGGGCGAAAATAAACCATACAGTCATCCCTCACATAGGAGGGGAAACCCCCCCAAAAATCACGCTAAACGCGGAACAATAATAACAGCTTAGCTGTACCCACCCAAACATAAGCACAGCAAAAGACATTCAGTTCGGGGGGTCTCCCCGCACCCAGCGTCCATACCGCTAACAGGAGTGAAGGGAAAAGTTCCGGCGGCCTACCTGAACCCCAGGCCAGAAAACACAGTTCCTCGGGCGGCCGAACCAGATCGCCGAACAGAAAGTCTAGCGGGTCGGGTGGCCGCACAAGCGAGCCGAAAGAACAGGGCAGACCCTCCGACGGCCGACCCGCATCGCTCAACCACCAGGCCCGTAGGGGAGAGGGAGAGGTCCACAAGGGCCCTAGTGGAAGAAGCTTGGGAGAGAGCTGATGACGAGGCGGTCCAACGTCAGATGGCAGGAGATCTGCAGCTCCCTCACCGGACCTGGACGCCGCTGGTGCAGAACCCATGCCGGACCCCGATTGGGTCTCTGTCGAACCCACGTCGGACCCCGATTGGGTCACTGACGAACCCACGTTGGACCCCGATTGGATCTCTGTTGAACCCACATCAGACCCCGATTGGATCTCTGACGAACCCACATCAGACCCCGATTGGGTCACTGATGAACCCACGTCGGACCCCGATTGGATCTCTGTCGAACCCACGTCGGACCCCAATTGGGTCTCCGACGAACCCACGTTGGACCCCGACTGGGCCGGCGCCGCACCAGAACCAACCTCCGATGTCGAATCTGGACCCTCTAGCACCACGAGTGATGGCAGCTCCTCGCCGGCGACCCTGGGAGAAGGCTCAGGAGAGAAAACAGAACCAGGATCAGGATCACCGGCAGCACCAGAACCCGGCGAGATAAGCTCGGACGCAGCGGGCGGCTGCACCCGGCTCATCTCCCCTAGAGACAGGCTAAAGTGCTCTAAGGTAAGGAGAAGAAAGATAAGATAGAGCACTTGCCTGATCTTGGGTTCTGACGCCGTCCAGGACTGCGAAGATCCGGGATCCAACATCAGGAGGTCATCGTCAGGCTCCCACTCAGCTGCGTCGGGCTCCGCAGCTGGCATGATGGAAAGCGCAGCTTGTGCGTCCTCCGGCACCAGTGTCCACGCCGACAGCCCACATGGTGTGGTGGCAGGAGAACCTCGTCCCGCTGGACTGGACCGCTCCTCCGTGGAGACCCGGGGACGCTTGGTCGTCGGCACAGGCTCCACGTAGCAATCCGCTTTCCTCCTCCGTCCACGGCGTAGCTGCGGGACCGGAACCAGGCTGCCCAGAACCGCAGGCCCCCTCCTCATCCCACGACGTTGGCCTGGCGCCGGGGACCGCTCAGCAGAGGGAGACACAGAGGATGCAGGATTAATGATTACAGCTACAGCAGGTGGTGGGAGTTCGGGGAGCTGCGAAACCCAAACTCCACCTCCAGGAGTTTGACAGAGCAAATCAGAAATCAGAATCAGAAATCAGAATCAGAAAAAGCTTTATTGCCAAGCATGTTAGAAACACACAAGGAATTTGACTTGACATTGGCGCGCTATGTAAGCGCATCACAACGACACGGCAGCCATAACAAGGCGCCTAATCAAAAAGGTCGGGGATAAGGGAAGATAAGGGAAGGGTAGAATGACACAATGTGTGGAGAGAAAAAAACTTTGTTATCAAAATACAGCTTATAATTGTGTAAGCTAAATTATGATTACAGAGAAAAAACCTCTCTATGGCACAGAGCAGACATCAGACCTCACAAGGACAAGGGCAGCAGAGAGAGGCAGTATGTGTATATCAGTATACTGTATGATGTCAGTGTGTGTGCAGTGTGTGGGTGTATCAGTTACTGAAGTACAACAAAAATAGTCTCCTAGGCAACGATGGATGTTATAAGTTCATGTTTATAAACACAGATAGTCATGTCCCAGAGCTAATCTCTTCTTCATGCCAGATGGTAAAAACTCCATGTTAGTCTCATGAACGCTGTCCTTGGAGAGTTCTGATTATTGCACAGCAGCAGCAGTGTTTGGGTTAAGCAGCCAGCTCACACATCCGCTTATCTCAACTCTGGAGGAGTGAGTTGTCCAGGGGCGCCGATCAAGGCCGAATCTGCACAGACTTAGAGTGTAGAATTTTCTTCTCTCTTGTTCTGTGCTTCACAATTCAAATTACACAGGCTTTAAAATCATTTCATGGAGAGCACCAGCGACTCCAGATGTATACCATTCTTCTGAATCAACCATCATTCAGTTCACCATTGCCGCTATCAGTGCACTCCCCGACTGGTCGAATTTGTTGTTGAAGGAGCGTTGCCGGGTCTGCTTTGATCAGCTCTCCCAACTTTAATTTCTGATACATCAGGAACTCCAGAGCCAAAATACAAATCCTGTGATCAAGCCAAACAAATAGAGATGTCTTCCGCATCTCAGTCGAATCACACAGACCCATGAATTCCCAATTGTCCATGAGTCCAGGGCTCTCCCTAGCCGATCTTCTTTTAAAGTGGTGTCAATTGCATTTAAAGCCCAACTTGATCCATTTTTCCGTTTGGGTTGAGATCAGCGAGAAGGAGAATGGCACAGACACTCACTCAGACGCAGCAAGCAGGAGTTGGGTCGGGAAGGCAGGAGGCAGGAGGAGGAGGGAGAGAAAATGCGACTGCTCTCTCTGAAGGCCGGAAGAAAGAGGTGAATCACTAGGTGAATGTGAAAAAACTGGGACTTGCCTGTCTCCGGGAGGCTGGATGGTGCCTGCTGTAGTGGACGTTGCTCCTCCCATTCCCTGTTGTGCGGTAACGGAGGACCCCCTGAGAGGACGTCGGGGAGCCGCCTGTGTTGATTCCAGGAGGGAGCTCGCCAGGTCAGGATTCCGGACGCACACAGCAGCCGGGGAGCGCATCGAGGAGGAGGGGGTGACAGCCGAGATGAGTCGGGCCTGAAGTGCTGGCGTAACAGCAGAGGGAGGCGGCTCAGGAGACGAGGCTGCGGGATCTCCTCTCAGACGAGGCGCAGGAGTGACAGCTGTGTGGGAGGATGAGACCTTGCGGCGACCTGGAACTGGATCTGGACAGGGTTCATGCTGAGAAGGTTTGGCAATGTGACAACGGCTATTCCCAGGGGGCGAAGCGAAGGAGAGACCCGGGAATCGCCTCTCCTGAGCAGAGACCGAGGCGAGGAGGGCGTCGAACTTGGGGTAGTCTCGCAGCCCTGGACTCCTCTCCACCAGTCTAACTGCCACCGCCACATGCTTCATGGTGGAGGACGGGTGCACAGCGGAGCGAGCAGCAGCCACTCGGCCCCGGACCTTAATAGCTATCAGCTGCAGATCCTCCGGGGGAATCCCGAGTGACGTCGTGCTGGATGGGGAAAGCCCTCTGGTTGGTGCGAACTCCAGGGCCGGAGCGGAGGCAGGAGCGGAATCCCGAAGCGAAGGGTGACGTCTCCTCCTCTTTGGTTTCCTGCCGGGACTTCCCTCCAACCCACGGAGTATTTCCCGCTGTGCAGCTATGTCCAATCTTCTCACGCTCACCTCAGGATGACAGGGGAAGCGGGGAAGATAATCGAGTACCTCCTCAACCTGGTCCAAGTACCGGTGCACGTCGCTACTGAAGTTGAGGAGGGAAGCGGTGTTAAGGATGTCATCCACGCACTCGAGGGCGTCTGCGAGGACATCACTCGAACCCTGAGTGCGGGACCTCTGTGACGGCATGCTTCCGCGACGGTACCTGGACAGGTAAGGGCAACAGTCCAAAGCAACAAACTCACGGCCGCCGGCAACTCGTCTGGCTGTGACTTACTGTTACGTGTGGCCCTTGCGAGCCACACAATGACAGCCGAGAGCGAGCCAGTGAGTTTGCGATGTTTTATTATAATAGGGAACAGGGGATAAGGAACACGGCCTCGTGGGGCCAAAAAGCACAAATACTCATACAGGGGTACACTTACAAATAATGTAGAATGACGAGCAGAGGACTGGCGCTGGGCGTAGGGGTTCCAGTCTTCGATGTGCTAAGTCACAGCCCCGAATGATCAGAGCTGCTCCTTTTTATGCTCATTAGCAGCACCTCAGCTGATGAAGGTTAATTGGGCTCCAGCCGTCCTGTAACTGACAGCTGGGAGCCCGCTGAGACGCTGTCACAGAAAGAACAGGGCTGAGGGGAATATGGTCTGAGTGCCGGATGACACGGCGTCTCATCCCACGTGACATCCCCAATTTGTGTGGCCAGCGGTGTTTGTATTTAAGCGGCTCTTCGCTAGATAAACACCGCTGGACCATTATACGAACTAGACGGTTATTCTCCACCGTCTGACCGTCACGTCCCAAAGGGTCTTTGTGTTGGAGCTCACTGTCAGCCATGGACGACTTGGACTGTTCCTGCACGGTGAGTAAGAGCTTTTCCATGTTTCTGTTTGCAGTTGTGCTGCTACGCTTGTCTGTAGCATTTCACCCCTTGCAGCACAACTGCTATGCTTGGGCACTGCTGCCCAGCTCTTCTCCCGTGCCGGTCGAGCATCCTTGAGAACTCTAAGTGAACTCGAGCATTTTTGTCATGTTACTTTTTGTGGCCATGGTATGCAGTGGTCTGCTTACTGCACATTATTAGTGTTGGCCTTTATGTGCACAACTGTTCATTTCTGTAAGTCTTTACTTTTTGAACTGTTTATGTCAAGAAATGTGTGTTTGGTGAACCCTGTGCGTAAATCCTCATCTATCCTTCTCTTCCTCTGTGCACTGTGGAAAAGCGCACGGGAAGGTTTTTGACAAAGTCCAACTGGTGGAATGAAAAACGGAGGAACTTCAGACTGCAGCAGACAAGAAGGACATGAAAACATTCTTCACAGGTCTGAGAGAAATCTACGGCCCTAAATCAAGAAGACTGATCCAACTAAAGGCTATGGATGGCGAACTGGTTTTGCAGGAGAAAGACAAGATCTTGGACAGATTTGCAGACCACTTTGACCAACTACTAAACAACCCTGGAGATCTCACTGAAGAGGTTAAAGAAGCTCTAGTGCAGCGACCAGCTGTATCAAGTCTGGATGAACCACCAAATCTGGATGAACTAATGGCAGCTATCAGGACAACACAGGATGGTAAAACTCCAGGAAGGGATGGAATTCCAGCAGAAGTGTGGAAATTTGGTGGTGTTCAGCTGACCAACTGCCTGCACAAGCTCATCCAAGAGATATGGGATGCCCAGAAAGTACCTCAAGACTGGAAGGATGCAAGTATTGTGCCTTTGTTCAAGAAAGGTGACAGGAAAGATTGTGGAAATTACTGAGGTATATCACTGCTAGCCACTGTTGGTAAGATTCTCTCACATGTACTACTAAACAGACTCAATGAACACATCTCGCAGAATGTACTACTGGAAACCCAGTGCAGCTTTAGAAGCGGAAGAAGCACAGTACACATGATTTTCTGCTTGAAACAGATTCAAGAACAGTGTATCGAGCAGAACATGCCGCTTTATTTAGTCTTCATAAACTTCAGTAAAGCCTTTGATACTGTTTCACGATAAGGACTTTGGCAGGTACTCAAGAAATATGGCTGAAGAAAGAAGTTTGTCAGCCTGATCAAGGCACTCCATACAGGTATGCAAGCAAACGTGGCAATGAGTGGTTCAGTATCTAAAGACTTTTCAGAAAGCAACGGGGTGAAACAAGGGTGTGTGCTGGTGCCTACACTCTTCTCGCTACATCTGGCAGCCATGCTTGAGGTGGCCTTCAAAGACACTTCAGAAGGAGTATACATTCAAACAAGGAAAGAAGCAGACTTGTTCAGTGTGGCACAGTTTAAAGCCAAGAGTAAGACATTGATAAAGGTAGTAAGAGAAATGCTCTTTGCTGACGACAGTGCTCTAGTTGTACACAGCGTGGAAGATATGCAATCTTTAGTGGAGAAAGTTGCAAGAGCAGCTAGCCAATTCAGCCTCAAAATCAACATCAAGAAGACAGAGTGCCTTTATTAACCACCAAAGTTCCAATTATCAGAATCAGAATCAGAATCAGAATCAGCTTTATTGGCCAAGTATGCACAACACATACAAGGAATTTGACTTTGGCTAAAAACTTGCTCTCGTTGTTCAGGTGGAGGATTTAAATAAGGATTCAATGACAACAGAGTATGTACAGTAAATTACAGTCTGTCCACGTTTCTATAAAAGGATGCAAATATATACAGGAATATATGCAGTTATTTACTCAGACTAACCACACTTTGCAGAAATATATGAAAAAAAAATACAATCACACAGTATTTCACTGTGGACTCAGATTCAGTGATATAATGTGAATGAAGTAAAAAGCAGTGTGAGAGTTATGTGCAATGTAATAATGGATGAAAAGTCATGAGTACAGCAAACAGGTAGGACTAGGTGAATGTTAGGAGTTCATCAGAGTGATGGCTTGAGGAAAGAAACTGTTCCTGTGACGGGTGGTTTTGACCTTCAGTGATCTGTAACGACGACCAGAAGATAGAAGTTCAAACAGTTTGTGGCCGGGGTGTGATGGGTCAGCACAGATGTTTCCCGCCCGTTTCCTGGTTATGGACCGATATAAGTTCTCAATGGAGGGTAGGTCGGTACCAATGATCCTCTCCGCAGACTTAATGATCCGCTGCAGTCTGGTCTTGTCCTGTTTAGTGGCAGATCCAAACCAGACAGTGATGGAAAAGCAGAGGACAGATTGGATGATGGCGGTGTAGAAAACAACCAGCAGCTCCTGAGGCAAATCAAACTTCTTGAGCTGACGCAGAAAAAACAACCTCTGCTGGGCCTTTTTCCGGACAGTGTCTATATGGGAGGACCACTTCAGGTTCCGGGAGATTGTGGTACCCAGAAACTTGAAGGAGTCCACAGTGGACACTGTGCTGTTGAGGATGGTGAGTGGGGGGAATGAAGGGGGGTGTCGCCTGAAATCCACAGTCATCTCCACCGTTTTGGCTGGGTTAAGTTCAAGATGGTTCTGGCTGCACCAGAGGATCAGCTGCTCCACCTCCCGCCTGTATGCAGACTCATCATCATCCCGGATCAAACCGATGACTGTGGTGTCGTCCGCAAACTTCAGGAGCTTCACCGAAGGGTCCTCTGAGGTGCAGTCGTTGGAGTAGAGGGAGAAGAGCAGTGGGGAAAGGACACATCCTTGGGGGGCGCCAGTACTAATTTTTCGGGAGCTGGATGTAAATCTCCCTAGCTTCACCTGTTGCCACCTGTCAGTCAGAAAGCTGGAGATCCACTGGCAGGTGGAGGGGGCACCTTGAGCTGGAGGAGTTTCTGATGAAGAATGCCTGGGATGATGGTGTTGAACGCTGAGCTGAAGTCGACAAACAGGATCCTGGCGTACGTCCCTGGGGAGTCGAGGTGTTGCAGGATGTAATGTAGTCCCATATTCACTGCATCATCCACTGACCTGTTTGACCGGTAGGCAAACTGCAGTGGGTCCATCAGGGGGCCTGTGATGACTTTCAGGTGGTTCAGCACCAATCTCGCCAAGGATTTCATGACCACAGAAGTCAGGGCAACAGGTCTTCACACTGTAGCTCCTCTTAGCAAGCCTGATCTCCTTCGTCAGCATGTTTCTGGCCCGCTTGTACAGAGTCCAGTCACCAGTCCTGTAGGCCTCCTCCTTGGTCTGACGTAGCTGCTTCAGTTTAGGAATGAACCAGGGTTTATTGTTGTTGTATATGCAGAAGGTCTTGGTCTGCACACAAATGTCCTCGCAGAAACAGATGTATGACGTCACAGTGTCAGTGAGTTCATTTAAGTTAATGGCTGCAGCTTCAAAAACACTCCAATCTGTACAGTCAAAGCAGGCTTGTAACTTCAGCTTTGATTCCTCAGTCCATTTCTTCACAGTCCTTACAACAGGCTTGGAAGTTTTTAGTTTCTGTCTGTATGTTGGAATAAGATGGAGCAGACAGTGGTCAGAAAAACCCAGAGCTGCACGGGGGACGGCATGATAGACATTCCTTAAAACTGTGTAACAGTGGTCAAGTGTATTTGTGTCCCTGGTGGGTGTCTGTATTTAGGAAGCTCATTTGTGAGATTAGCTCTATTGAAATCACCCAGAATGATAAGCAGAGAGTCTGGATGTTTTTCCTCCACCTCTGCTATCTGGTCAGCGAGGTGCTGCAGTGCCTCCGTTGTACAAGCAGCAGGCGAGATATAAATTCCGACCAGAATAAATGAGGAGAACTCTCGCGGTGAATAAAAGGGTTTACAGTTTATGAACAGTGACTCTAGGTTAGGGCTACAAAACTTCTTCAACACTGTGACATCAGTACACCAACCTTCGTTTATGCAGAAGCAGATTCCACCACCCTTAGTCTTTCCAGAGAATTGTCGGCTGCGATCAGCGCGAAACAGTTGCGAAACAGTTATCAACATTACTACCAGAAGAGATCAGCATTGGTACAGAGCCACTCGTCAAGTGCAAGACTTTCAAGTATCTCGGGCAGGGGTGGGCAGTGTGGACCATTCCACTGCAGGTTTTCTGTTCCACTCAGTCTATTCAGCAGGTGTTTGCTCTGATCAGCTTATTGCTAATCAGTGAAAACTGAAGAGACTGGGTGGAATAGAAAACCTGCAGTGGATTGGCCCTCCATGGCACATGATTGCCCACCCCAGACTGGGGAGTACTGTCTCAGAGAATGCTAGGCTGGTGGATGAACTATCTCTCAGAATGGGAAGAGCGAGCGCTGTGTTTGGAAACTTGAGGGAGAGACTGTGGAACAATTGACATGTGTCTATCCATGTGAAATGCAAAGTGTACAGAGCGACAGTACTGGCTACTCTATTGTACGGTGCTGAAACGGACTGTCTACAGAGAGCAGGTGAAGAAACTCCACGCGTACATGATGAGACACCTTTGAGCCATAATGAACATCTCATGGAAAGACAAGATAACCAACATAGAAGTGTTGAAACAAGCTGGTCTACCATCAATGGAGGACATGCTAATACAGATGAACCTGAGACGGCTCGGACATGTTGAGAGGATGGACCACCAGCGTCTCCCTCGGCAGTTACTCTACTCACAGTTATGTGAGGGCAAACGCAATCAGGGTAGACCAAGGCTCACATTTAAAGACACTGTAAAAAGAAACTTGAAGAAGTTGGACATAGACAGGAGTTCCTGGCAGCAGAAGGCTAAAGACAGAGCTGTGTGGAGGAATCTGATCAGACCTAAATGAAATAGTCATTGTCGCCCATGACAGACTGCTATGATGATGATCATGATGATGAGAAATGATAACAGGAAACTGCTGTATTTTCAACTGCTCATGTAATTAACAATATATTTTAGAGTTCAATCTAACTGGTATAGATATTTAAAGCAATAAAAATTAATTTATCTATTTTGTGGTTTTAATTGACCTTAATTTTACCTGCAGACTTTAACACGAGTTAAAGTCTGATTTTATCTGTCATGGTCCTCTGACTGCCTGCTGAAGATTCTCCAGTACAAAGTAAAGAAAACACAACAACGAGGATGAGAATAAAGTTTTCTCTGTCGAAAATGTCAGCAAAAAAACCCCAACTCTACTGACGCTGTCATGGTTGCTAGGCAACAGAGTCGTGCGTGGTCATGCAAACCACATCCTCCAAAGACCAGAGCGTGTCATTTAACAGCCACAGTCAGCCTGTAGACCGACTGACCTGTGAGGGTTCTGGTTTCCACGGTTCTGGTCTGTGAGGCTGCACGTCCTGAACTGAGACCCACACAGCCTCGACGTTTGTTTTCACCCAGCGCCTTGTTGTGTCAAACGGAAGGGACCTTACCAATGACGTAGATAGAGCTCTATCTACGTCATTGGACCTTCCCCAAACCAAAAAATAAACTGCAAAGGTTTGGATTTGGAAATAATTTCATAAAATGGGTTCAGATAATATACAATAATGCTACAGCAGAAATCCTAACAAACAGCAATATCTCAAAATCAATAAAAATCAATAGAGGATGTCGACAAGGCTGTCCACTTTCACCTTTACTGTTTACTATGGCAATTGAACCTTTAGCGATAGCGATACGTTTACATTCACAAATATATGGAATTAAAGTTGGACCAACAGAACATAAAATCTCCCTGTATGCTGATGACATAATTTTGTTTATGTCGAATCTTAAAAAATCAATTCCGACCTTGTTAAATTTAATAAAGAATTTTGGGGAAATATCAGGATATAAAATAAATAACTAAATCTTCAATATTAATGCTAAATGAGACCCAGAGAAATTACCCAGCCCCTGAGGTAAATCAATTCAATGTTGTAAATCAGTTTAAATATTTAGGAATTCAAATTGTGCCCAAGCTGGAATCAGTCGCCAGTGTCAACTATGAAGCCTTAATGACAGATATTGATGAGTTACTTCATAGATGGATGTCACTACCAATGTCGATGATTGGGAGAATTAATATACTTAAAAGTAATATCTTACCCAAGATACTTTATTTATTTCAATACATTCCTTTACCACCACCTTCAGATCTATTCTCAAGAATTAAAAAAAAGTTAGTGGAATTTATATGGAACAACAGGAGGGCTAGATTACGTTTGTCTTTATTATATTTACCATTTGATCGTGGAGGTCTGAAATGTCCAAACTTTATGTTGTATTATTGGTCGGCACAACTGAGGTCTATGACATATTATTTTTCATCAAATGATCTTCCTCACTGGACTGAAATGGAATCATACAATTTACCTTTACCTCTTCCCTTATTCATATACTCAGACTTGGCTAAAAAATTACAGAAACAAGTTAAAAATCCAATTGTAAAACATATGATTAAAATATGGTGTGAAACTAAAAACTATTTAAAAGAACCACACTTACTGTCACAATTTAGCCCAATATGGGGTAATGAATATTTTAAACCAGGGAGAGCGGATGCTGTATTTAAAGTATGGAATTTAAAAGGGATCCAAAAAATTCAAGATTTATATTTGTCATGTGCAGATAACATAATGTCTTTTGAAGAACTGAGGATCAAATTTAATCTTAATAGAACACATTTTTTAAAATATCTTCAGATTAGGAACTTTATTCGATCAAATCAAAATAAAGCTCTCACTCGACCTATTTATTCATCCTTGGAAAAAATGATGATGAAAGATAGTAAAAGAAAGGGTATTATTTCAGAGTTTTATAACTCATTGACATTATCTTCAAGTGAAAACTCACAGAAAAGACTGAATTATTGGAAAGAAGATCTGCAAACTGAAATTTCAGAGGAGCAATGGGAATTGGCTTGTACAGAAGCTCAAACCAAATCAATAAATGTACGTCTTAAATTGATACATTTTAAATGGTTAATGTGGATGTATGTTACACCGGAGGAATTAAATAGATATAACAAAAACATACCAGATACGTGCACAAAATGTATGGAAAGTAAAGGAACCCTATTTCATTGTTTATGGGAATGTAGGAAAATTAGAATGTTTTGGGAAGAGGTGAGGGTAACAATTGAAAAAATAATTTCAAAACAAATTATATTGAATCCTAAATTGTTTTTGTTGGGTCTGCATCCAGAAAAGCACAACTTTAATAAAAGTGAAAGAACATTCATAGACCTCAGTTTGCTTAACGCCAAAAAATGTATTGCACTACTGTGGAAAAAGACTCATAGACCAGATGTGACTCAGTGGTTAAGACAGATGTTAACAAACCTTCCATTAGAAAGAATAACATATATACTGAAATCAAAGGAAATTGTGTTTGAGAATATATGGAGACCTTTTATTGATTATGTAAAAAATTTAAACATAACTCTTGAAGAAGAAGGTGAATGATGTGTGTGGACCTTATAAATTCCAAACTGGTGAATGTATAATATGTATACTTATGTAATGGATTGTCTAGACTAAACAGAGGAGCATTGTTGAAGACTTGATTTTGTTGGTGGTTGTTGGTGTTTTTAGTACATATTTTTTTTTATTACTTTAGTGTTAGTGTTTGATTGTTTGTATTATGTTTGTAAAAAAGGTTCAATAAAAATATTGTGGAAAATAAAACTGCAGAAGAAGAACAACTTCCGCCCCATATAACGCTGCGCATGCGCTGTCGTCTAACGGGAAGTAAACAAATCGGTTCCTTACGTCCTCGTGCAGCTTCAGTCTGGTGAGTTTTTGTTGTTTTAAATGTTTTATCTGATACTATTTAATGGTTTTTTAAGCTTGATTAACAGTTAAACTGTCGGCAATTAAGAATAATCAGCAGTTGTGAGGCTGTGTTTGTTGAAGCTGTTGCCCTTTTATCAAGAATCGGTGACTGATCTTCACCGTCAGAACCGATGCTGACCCGAAACAGTCATTAAAATTCATTCATTCATTCATCTTCTTCCGCTTAATCGTTTTCGCGTCGCGGGGGGGGGGGGGGGTGCTGGAGCCTATCCCAGCATCCTTGGTCAGAGGAAGGATCCACCCTGGACAGATCACTAGTCCATGGCAGGACCAACACAGAGAGACAGACAACCATTCACTCTCACAGTCACACCTAAGAACAATCTAGAATCCCCAGTTTGATGCCAGTTAACCTAACTTGCATGTTTTTGGCCTGTGGGAGGAAACCAGAGAAATCCCAGAGTAAACCCACACAAACACGGGGAGAACATGCAAACTCCACACGCATCACTGTTGGTCGGGGGCTGGGATGGAACCCAGGATCCCCCGGCCAAGGGTGAGTTGCTGTGCTGCCACAGTGCTAACCACTCCGCCACCGCACCGCCCCCCTCTGACCAGTGCCATGCTTCCTTTTAAAACCAAACTCTGACAATCAGATTGGTTTTAAAAGGAAGCATGGTTCTGGTATATCTACATTTGCTCTAAAGGAATTAGTGACAAAATAGAGAAGTCCATGGTCCTCAGCCGGAAAAAGGTGGATTGTCCTCTCTGGGTTGGGGACAGGCTCCTGCCCCAAGTGGAGGAGTTTAAGTATCTTGGGGTCTTGTTCATGAGTGAGGGGAGAATGGAGCGAGAGATCGACAGACGGATCGGAGCAGCATCTGCAGTGATGTGGACGTTGTACCGGTCTGTTGTGGTGAAGAGGGAGCTGAGTTCTAAGGCAAAGCTGTCGATTTACCAGTCAATCTACGTTCCTACTCTCACCTATGGTCACGAGCTTTGGGTAATGACCGAAAGAAAGAGATCGCAGATACAAGCGGCTGAAATGAGCTTTCTCCGTAGGATTGCTGGACTTGTCCTCAGAGCCACCGGGCAGCACGGTGGTGCAGTGGTTAGCACTGTTGCCTTACAGCTAGAAGGTTCCTGGTTCGAATCCCCAGGCTGGCAGGGGTAGGAACCTTTCTGTGTGGAGTTTGCATGTTCTCCCTGTGCTGCATGGCTTTACTCCTGGGGCTCCGGTTTCCTCCCACAATCCAAAGACATGCATGTTAGGTTAATTGGTTGTTCTAAAGTGTCCCTAGATATCTGTCTCCTATAGGCCCTTAGAATAGAGGGTTAGTACTAGTGAAAGCGTTTTGAGTGGTTTTTGTGAATAGAAAAGCGCTATATAAGTGCAAGTTAGTTAGTTAGTTAGATAGGGTGAGGAGCTCAGTCATCCAGGAGAGGCTCAGAGTAGAACCGCTGCTCCTCCACACTGAAAGGAGTCAGTTGAGGTATTTTGGGCACGTCCCACTGGGAGGAGACCCCGGGGCAGACCCAGGACTCGGTGGAGAGACTATGTCTCCCAGCTGGTCTGGGAACGCCTTGGTATCCTCTCTGAAGAGCTGGAGCAGGTGGCGGGGGAGAGGGAAGTCTGGGCTTCTCTTCTCGAACTGCTGCCTCTGTGACCCAGACCTCTGGAAAAGCGGTAGAAGATGGATGGATGGTATTGAAGCCTTAATTCCTCTGTCTTCTTGAGTTTTATCGATGGATCCAAAGCATTCGATAGAATCAGTCATGAAAGTATTAATGAAATGACTCCTGAGAGGTGCTCCCAAGTATCCAATCAGACCACGTGTGTAAAGTGGGGGAACATTCTATCCACTTCCTGTCATGTGAGCAACGGTGTACACCAAGGTGGAATCCTGTCCCCACTTCTGTTTCATGTGTATATGGATGATGTGCCGAGACAACTGAACGGCTGTAACACAGGCTGTGTTGTGGGCGGCTCTGTCATCAATCATCTCATGCATGCAGGTGACCTAGTAATGGTGAGTCCTGATAGTGCCCGGTTGCAACAACTATTAAGAGTTTGCTCACAACATGGCAGCGGTCACAACATCAAATTTAACGTTAGGAAGAGTAATGTCATGATTGTGAGATGCAGAGAAGACAGGGAACTAGTTTTTCCTGCTTTTTAACTGTGTGATGCTTCTCTTGTGACATACAAGGAAGTAAAATATTTGTGTGACCTCATGACTGAGGACTTAGAGGTGACAGCGGTCTACAGGCAGAGCTGTAAGCTGTGTGCCCGGGCCAACATGTCACTGAGAAAGTTCAGTATGTGCTGTGAAAATGTTCAGTCTTCTGTGCTCAGAGCTGACTGTCCTCCTCTGTCCACTGCACACCTGTGGAGCAGCTCCAGGTCCGATGGTAGGAGAAGGCTGACTGTGGCCTGCTTCAGGTGCCCACATGGCACAGCACCAGCCAGCTGTTTGCGTCCTGTGGTATTGCTGCGTGTAAGGAACTACCGAGGAAGCTTGTGTACAGTTTTATGTGTCGTCTGGATGACTGGGAAAACGGCATCATACAGACCCTGATAAGCCCTGGGCAGAGCAGCCTCAGACCCACCTCTGCTCTCACAAGACACTGGCACAGCGGCGGGAAAAAGTGTTTGCCCCCATCCTGATTTCTCACTTTTTTTGTATGTTTGTCTCATTTAAATGTTTCAGATCATCAGACAAATTTAAATCTGCATCCATCCATCCATCTTCTTCAGCTTAATCCTTTTTGGGTTGGGGGGGGGCAGCTGGAGTCTATCCCAGCATCTTTGGGCGAGAGGCAGGGTCCACCCTGGACAGATCACCAGTCCATCGCAGGGCCAACACAGAGAGACAGACAACCATTCACTCTCACAGTCAGACCTAAGGACAATCTAGAATCCCCAGTTTGATGCCAGTTAACCTAACTTGCATGTTTTTGGCCTGTGGGAGGAAACCAGAGAAATCCCGGAGTAAACCCACGCAGACACGGGGAGAACATGCAAACTCCACACAGATCACTGTTGGTCGGGGGCTGGGATCGAACCCAGGATCCCCAGCCAAGGGTGAGTTGCTGTACTGCCGCAGTGCTAACCACTCCGCCACCGCACCGCCCGAAAATTTACAAACAAAACAAATTTAAATATTAGACAAGGATAACACAAGTAAACACAAAATGCAGTTTTTAAATGAAGGTGTTTATTATTAAGGGGAAAAAAAAACAATCTTACATAGCCCTGTGTGAAAAAGTGATTGCCCCCTAAACCTAACAACTGGTTGGGCCACCCTCAGCAGCAACAACTGCAATCAAGCGTTTGCAATAACTGGCAATGAGTCTTTTACAGCGCTGTGGAGGAATTTTGGCCCACTCATCTTTGCAGAATTGTTGTAATTCAGCCACACTGGAGGGTTTTCCAGCAGGAACCGCCTTTTTAAGGTCATGCCACAGCATCTCAATGGGATTCAGGTCAGGACTTTGACTAGGCCACTCCAAAGTCTTCATTTTGTTTTCCTGAAACCATTCAGAGGTGGACTTGCTGGTGTGTTTTGGATCATTGTCCTGCTGCAGAACCCAAGTGCGCTTCAGCTTGAGGTCACGAACAGATGGTCAGACATTCTCCTTCAGGATTTTTTGGTAGACAGCAGAATTCATGGTTCCATTTACCACAGTAAGTCTTCCAGGTCCTGAAGCAGCAGCACAGCCCCAGACCATCACACTACCACCACCATATTTTACTGGTGGTATGATGTTCCTTTTCTGAAATGCTGTTACTTTTACACCAGATGTAATGGGACACACACCTTTCAAAAAGTTCAACTTTTGTCTCATCAGTTCATAGAGTATTTTCCCAGAAGTCTTGGGGATCATCAAGATGGGTTTTTTTTTGGCAAAACTGAGATGAGCCTTTATGTTCTTTTTGCTCAGCAGTGGTTTTCATCTTGGAACTCTGCCATGCAGGCCATTTTTGCCCAGTCTCTTTCTTATGGTGGCGTCATGAACACTGACCTTAACTGAGGCAAGTGAGGCCTGCAGTTCTTTGGATGTTGTTGTGGGGTCTTTTGTGACCTCTTGAATGAGTCGTCGCTGTACTCTTGGGGTAATTTTGGTCCACCGGCCACTCCTGGGAAGGTTCACCACTGTTCCATGTTTTTGGCATTTGTGGATAATGGCTCTGTGGTTCACTGGAGTCCCTAAGCTTTAGAAATGGCTAGAAAATTAAACTCAGCTTTCCAAAGATGTGATAAACCACAGTTAATTCATGTTTTAACAGGGGGGGACAATCACTTTTTCACACAGGGCCATGTAGGATGGGATTTTTTTCCAATAATAAACACCTTCATTTAAAAACTGCATTTTGTTTTTACTTGTGTTATCTTTAGCTAATATTTAAATTTGCTTGATGTGTGGGTTTAGTCCGGGATTTCTCTGGTTTCCTCCCACAGGCCAAAAACATGCAAGTTAGGTTAACTGGCATCAAAACTGGGGATTCTAGATTGTCCTTAGGTGTGACTGTGAGAGTGAATGGTTGTCTGTCTCTCTGTGTTGGCCCTGCGATGGACTGGTGATCTGTCCAGGGTGGACCCTGCCTGTCACCCAAAGATGCTGGGATAGGCTTCAGCCCCCCCGCGACCCGAAAAGGATTAAGTGGAAGAAGATGGATGGATGGATCTGAAACATTTAAGTGTGACAAACATACAAAAAATGAGAAATCAGGAAAGGGGCAAACACTTTTTCACACCACCGTACAATTTTATAATTTTTCTTTGAAATTATTGAATTATTGTTCTGTTGTGGCTCTGTAAAATTATGGTCTCAAGTTTAAATTGTATGAGAAACAAAAGTTAAAATTTTACCACAATCTGTTTCAAATTTATAAAAAAACCTCCACAGTTTTATAAAAAAATAGACAAATATCAATCATGAAATAATCCACAAATTTATAATAAAGTTTCAAATGTACAAGAAAAGTCAATTTTACAAGAGGAAATTACAAATTTGATGGAAAATGGTTTCAAATTTAGATAAATTTACAGAGAAAAGTAGAAAACTATCAGAAAATTGTTAGAAATTTTGGAGAAAAACCTCAAACCTTCAGGACTGAAGTCGTTACTCATGTTTTTAAGAGGCTGCTCTTTGTTCCCTTAACTCAACTAGAAAGTTTTGGTTGTCTGATGTAATTATTAATTTCACAGCACTGCTTTCACATGAGTAGAATTTCTGGCTACTGTACCCACCTGATCATACAATTTAAGTACTATGAATGAATTACTATTATGAATGTTTGTCCCTTCTCTTTCCTACTCTCTCAATGGAAAAAAGAAACACTAGAATAAAAATACAAAAAATACACACATTTTTGTTTTTATGTAAACCATGACAAAAAAAAAAAAAAAATCCTGCAGGACAAAACATGACACTTGGTATTTTCTAACCTGTTTGTATCCCAGCATAGACAGAGAGAGAAGCTGAATGAGACAGAGCTCAGAGAGGGAAAGATGAGACAGAAGAGAGGAGCCAAGGAGAGGGAAGTGTTCAGGCAGAGGGTCCAGGAGAGGTGAGAGCAGAGGGAGGAGAGGAGGATGACACCAGGAAAAAGTCCAAACGCAGGACGTCTGGGTGGGTCCCCAACTGGCCCAATATTCCAACATTCAGGCCTCGGTTGTACAATACTTCAGTGGTCAGTTCTATATTCAAAGTTACTGTGCAAAATAAAAAAAAGAAATAAATAGTGTAAAATTGACATATTCCGGTTACAATAGTGTCATGTGTTTTCGCCCGGTCAAAATCACATGGAACTAAAGGATTGTATCTAGTGGTGGGAAAAAAGATGTGACGGATCGTCAGTGATGGATCGCGATGCTTGGCACTGGCAACAGTGCATCAATCCATAAAAGCATGGATCGATCTTTTTTTTTTTTTTTTGAAGCACGCACGCATACTTTTGGGTTATCAGTTAATCAGTGGCATTTTCGGTTCACTAGATGGCGCAAAGCAAGCACCCAGTCAAGTGAAGTTATAAGTTGTCACAGAGATTTGCAGCCACCTTTGAAAGTTAGGAAGCAGTTAGCTCAAAGTTAGCTCAAATGTCCGACCTTTTTTGGATTTTATAACAACGATGGTAGGAAAGACCTTGACATGACCCACAACCTGCAAGAAGCACTGCACAATAAAAAGAAAAACCACTCAGAAAACGGTGGCCCGGCACACGTCTCGGAGCAGCATTAGCAATAGCTAAGCTAAAGAGACACTGGCATGGAGCATTTTCTCCGATTACCAAGAAATAAAGTTTATTTATGATGTGCTTTTCACAGACATACAGTATAGGCGATGGACACACTGCAGGTCTTAATGCTTAATTCCCATTTTTTGCTGGAACCCAGTTTTGTGTGGGTGTTCACATTATAATTTAAATGCGACCCCACCAGACTCCAGCATGAACGTCTACATCCATGAAGTGACCTGCATGTGCAGAGGAAAACGTAACATCAGATCCGGCGTTGTGTTTACCAAAGTAAATATGAGCCCTGAACGATTGAGGGGGTCAGAACTTCTTCACCTTGATGCAGCGCAGTAAAATAAAATATTAAAATCCTTCAGAAATAATTATGCACAAAATAAATGAGAGCAGCTTCCTTCCTCTACAGGCCAGATGACCGCTGTGATCAGCTCTGCTTTAACAGAACTGATCCACTGAACAGCTCTCTTTAGAATGAGACCCCGTGTCTCAGTGGGATGACCTGTAGAAATGAGGTTAATAATAAATAATCCTAGTGATCACAACAGGGCTCTCGCCCACTGATGTCAGTGGCTCGGGCCCTAGTAAACAGCGTGGCTCGTACCAGCAGCCTAACACTAGTTCTGCACAGGAAGGAGAAGCTGCCACAGACTCGTCTCTCCTGTATCCCGTATCTGGCCATTCGCTCCACAGTTGTGTCAGCACTACTGTAACTTTACATTTTAGATATGACAGCGGCCAGGACTCACCGTGTGCTGTTTACAGGGAAAAAGGAATTTGCAGTGTCCAGTCAATGTGCTGTTACTTTTTTTAAGTGCTGTTCCTGTGCGCCTGCTTGTCTGACAATTTCAGCCCCGACCCCCCCCCCCCCCCCCCCCGAATTTTGAAGTTGTGCAGTCAGAGTTGACAAAATTATGATCCAGTGAAAAAGGGAAGAAGACTGATTGAAAAGAGAAGCCAAATCAGCTGTGTCTGCCGTGCTTGCTGCATCCTCCACCACAGAACTGGAGCGTCTGTCTCACTTCAGTGAAGAAAAAGTTGGATGAAATGTGACTTGACCAGTGTTGCCAGGTTTTACAAGAGAAACAAGCAACCAGCTCTTTGAAAAGAAGCCCAAGAGGCAACCTGCCACACTGTGTGAAAGACAGGCTGCTTGATAATAGACTGTAGGTTTATTTTTGTTTGCAGTGACTTGACTGTCAACACAGTCAGCATTGAATAAAAATGTTTTTATCAACTAATTAAAGGAGAATACATCTGCATTCTGCGTCAGTAGCAGCACTGACCACCATTACAGTTTAGTGCTGTGGATGATGGTTGTTGTCTGCTAGTCCTTTAAACAAACTAAATATTACTCTGTTATTACACGACAGCCAACAACTTCAATTACGAGGAAAATTATCTTTTAAACTGACAAACATCATGTGTGTAACTCATGGAAAAATGTGATCAGGATCCAAAGATGATGTTGCTCTTGCCATTCATTTCAGTGGAGACTTTTTTGTTTTAAGGTCCCATTTGCACTGATCTGGATAAAAGAACCTGGACAGCTCAGCCTCATCAGTGAGTCCAGAGCCGAGGGGAGTCCAGGCCACTGATCCCTCTAGAAAAACTGGATGATCACTGGCCGCCAGAACCGAAGCCCCTGGTCGGACACTTTGACCTCAATAACTTCCCCAGAATTATCAGAGTTTGAACTTCTTGGTCTGGAGACACAACTGATAATCTTGTGCTGCCAAGCTGGGAGAGCTGTCACAGACAGCAAAGCAAGCCCAAATAAGCAACTGCATGTTAAAAAACAAGCCCAAAAACCTGCAACCCGTGACTGACAAGATTTACAAGCAACTTTAGAGAAAAACAAGCCCAAAGTCGCTTATAATAAGCGGAGTCGGCAACTATGGACATGACTGTTCAGACTGAGGTGGCTTTGGAAAATGTCAGACACGTATCCAAATTAGGACCACGTGTGAAGGAGGCCTGGGTCTGGTGTGAAAAAATTGGATATGTGCTGTTCAAACTGTCATTTAAAAAAATTAAAGATGGGTCATATTTGTGCAAAAAAATTGTAATTGAGCATTCAAACCTGCAGTGTGACCGTAGCCTTAGAGGCCGTCTCCTTCCTGTGCAGGCCTTTCTATCTTTCCTGCGAGCTAAATGCAATAATTTTAACAGCTGTCTACGTTCCTCCTGACACTAGCGTTAGCTTAGCACTCAATCACCTCCAGCACATTGTCAGCAGGCAGCAGAGAGATCACCCCAATGCAGTCCACATTATTGCAGGGGATCTTAATAAAGCATGCTTAAAGACTGGACTCCTCAAATTCTACCAACATGTTAAGTGTCCCACAAGAGGGGAAAGAACACTGGATCATGTTTACAGCAACATTAAGCACGCCTACAGAGCCACCCCCCTCCCCCACTTTGGACAATCAGACCATCTCTCTCTGCTTCTAATACATGCCTACACCCCCATTGGGAAGAGTTCACCCCAACCAAAACACTAAAACCATCCATCCATCCATCTTCTACTGCTTTTCTGGAGGTCCTGGTCACCGAGGCAGCAGTTCAAGCAGAGAAGCCCAGACTTCCCTCTCCCCGGCCACCTGCTCCAGCTTTTCAGAGAGGATACCAAGGCGTTCCCAGACCAGCTGGGAGACATAGTCTCTCCACCGAGTCCTGGGTCTGCCCTGGGGGTCTCCTCCCAGTGGGACATTCCTGAAACACCTCAAGTGGGAGGCGTCCAGGAGGCATCCTGATCAGATGCCCATACCACCTCAACTGGCTCCTTTCAATGTGGAGGAGCAGCGGTTCTACTCTGAGCCTCTCCCAGATGACTGAGCTCCTCACCCTATCTCTGAGGGTGAGTCCAGCAATCCGACGGAGAAAGCTCATTTCAGCCGCTTGTATCCGCGATGTCATTCTTTCGGTCATTACCCAAAGCTCATGACCATAGGTGAGGGTAGGAACATAGATTGAATGGTAAAGCGACAGCTTTGCCTTAGAACTCAGCTCCCTCTTCACCACAACAGACCGGTACAACGTCCGCATCACTGCAGAGGCTGCTCCGATCGATCTGTCAATCTCTCGCTCCATTCTCCCTCACTCATGAATGACACCCTGAGATACTTGACGTCCTCCACTTGGGGCAGGAGCTTGTCTCCAACCCGGAGAGGACAATCCACCTTTTTCCAGCTGAGGACCATGGACTCAGACTTGCAGGTGCTGATTCTCATCCCAGCCACTTCACACTCAGCAGCAAACCCTCCCAGTAAGGCTTGTAGGTCTTTGGTCGATGAAGCCAACAGGACAATATTATCTACAAACAGCAAAGATGAGATCCTGTGGTCACCAAGCTTGACACCCTCCGATCCTTGGCTGTGCCAAGAAATCCTGTCCATAACAATTATGAACAGGATCGGTGACAAAGGGCAGCCCTTGCAGAATCCAAGTCTCACTGGAAATGAGTTTGACTGGGTGTTGGCAATGTGAACCAAACTCTTGCAGCGGTCGTATAGGGACTGGATAGCTCATAACAATGAGCCTAATACCCCATACTCCCGCAGCACCCCCCCCACAAGAGACCATGAAGGACACAGGTGAATACTTTCTCCAAGTCCACAAAACACATGTGGACTGGTTGGGCAAACTCCCACGAACCCTCGAGGATTCTCGAGAGGGTAAAGAGTTGGTCCAGTGTGCTACGGCTAGGACAAAAACCACATTGCTCCTCCCGGATCCGAGGTTCGACCAACAGCTGGTCTCTCCTCTCCAGTACCCTGGCATAGACCTTCCCAGGGAGGCTGGTGGAGGTGGAGGTGGAGGTGGAGCACACCCTCCGGTCCCCCTTTTTAAAAAGAGGAATCATCACCCCCGTTTACCATGCCAAAGGCACTGTTCCCAACCTTCACACAACATTGCAGAGGCATGTCAACCATGACAGCCCTACAGCATTCAGGGTCTTGAGGTACTCAGTGCAAATCTCATACGCCCCCAGGACCCGGCCACTGAAGAGTTTTTTTTAAACACTTTGGTGACCTCAATCCCTGTGATGCGCAAGTTGTCCCCCTCGTCCTCAAGCCCTGCTTCCTCTGTGGAAGGTGTGTCAGTGGGATTGAGGAGGTCCTCGAAGTATTCGACGGACTTCCACTGCCCGACGATGTCCTCTCAGACAGGGGCCTCAGCCAGACATTCCCTGCACATCCTCACTATCCATTTGGGTCTACCAGGTCTGAATGGCTTCCTCCCCTGCCATTGGATCCAACTTCCCACCAGGTGGTGATCAGTTGACAGCTCTGCACCTCCCTTTATCTCAGTGTCCAAGACATATGGTAGCAGGTCTGATGACATGATAACAAAATTGATCATCGACCTGCGACCTAGGGCGTTCTAGTGCAAGGTGCACATATGAACACCCTTATGCTTGAACATGGTGTTTGTTATGGATGAACTGTGGTTAACACAGAAGTTTAAGAACTGAACGCCACTCGGGTTCAGATTGGGCAGGCCGTTCTTCCCAATCACCCCCCTCCATGTTTCACTGTTGTTGCCCATGTGTGCATTGAAGCCCCCCAGTAGGACAATGGAGTCCCCAAGAGGAGTACTTAGACACTGAATCCTTGATTGAACATTTATCGTGAGTCTATTTTGAAAATAGGCTTTGATGTGATCTTTTTTTCCATTACAGCTTCAGTGAGTGAATCCCTGCACTGACTCCTGCTGCTCCTCCTCTCCTCATGAAAACTACTACAGACCCTCTGTCACCATCCCTACGGACGAAGAAGAGGTCACAGGAGGAGTCTTCTGCTCCTTTTAAAAAGGGGGCTCTTCATTCTTCTGCAGATGAACAGATGATTAAGAAGAAAAAGAGGAAACTAGAGGGAGAAGAGGAGGTCCTGGTCAGTTCTCCTCTTGCAGATGAACAGATGATTGAGAAGAAGAAGGTGGTGGAAGAGGAGGAGGTTCTGATCAGTTCTCCCCTTCCTCCTCCTGCATATGAACAGATGAATATTAAGAAGAAAAAGAAGAAGAGGAAGCTATTGGGAGAAGAGGAGGTCCTGGTCAGTTCTCCTCCTCCTGCAGATGAGCAGATGAAGATTAAGAAGAAGAAGAAGAAGAGGAAGCTATTGGGAGAAGAGGAGGTCCTGGTCAGTTCTCCTCCTCCTGCAGATGAGCAGATGAAGATTAAGAAGAAGAAGAAGAGGAAGCTATTGGGAGAAGAGGAGGTCCTGGTCAGTTCTCCTCCTGCAGATGAACAGATGATTGAGAAGAAGAAGAAGAGGAAGCTAGTGGGAGAAGAGGAGGTCCTGGTCAGTTCTCCTCCTGCAGATGAACAGATGATTAAGAAGATGATGGTGGGAGAGGAGGAGGTCCTGATCAGTTCTTCTCTTCTTCTTCCTGCATATGAACAGATGAAGATTAAGAAGAAGAGGAGGAGGAAGCTAGTGGGAGAAGAGGAGGTCCTGGTCAGTTCCCCTCTTGCTGCAGATGAACAGATGAAGAAGATTAAGAAAAAAAAGAAGGCAGGCCTGGTTGGTGTTTCTCCTGTGGAGGAGGAGGAGACAGTTTCTCCGGCGTCAGTCAGCCATTCAAATTCCATGGTTCCCATGGAAACCAACATCAGCAAGAATAAGACAAAAGAAAAACCTCAGAGGGTTGCTATGGCAACAAAAAATACACAGGTTGTTTGGGAGACACACGTAAAGGAGGGGGAGGGAGGAGAAACGAGGAGGAATGGAGGAGTGAAGGAGCAAAATGGAGAGGAGAAGAGAACAACTTCAGCTGGAGCAGACGGGTGAGTTCTGTAGTTCTTGTTCTATGGTGTCTGTGAAAGAACCTCCGATTGCAGCAGGAGGACCCAGGGTTGTTCACCAACATTCACTAGTGTTCAGTAATGTTAACTAATGTTCACTAATGTTAACTAACGGTCACCGATGATCACTAGTGTTCACTAATGTTAAATAGCATTCATCAATGTTCACTAATCTTCATTAATGTTACCTAACCTTCACCAACGTTCACTTATGTTCACTAATGTTAATTAGTGTTCACTAATGCTCACTGATCCTCACTAATGTTAACTAATGCTCACCAACGTTGACTAATGTTCACTAGTCTTCACAAATGTTAGCCAACATTCACCAATGTTCACTAGTCTTCACTAATGTTAACCAACATTCACAATGTTCACTAGTCTTCACTAATGTTAACCAACATTCACAATGTTCTGTGTAGTGTCTTCACTAATGTTAACTAACGTTCACCAATGTTCGCTAGTGTTGACTAATGTTAACTAAAGTTCACCGATGTTAACTAATGTTCACCAACGTTGACTAGTGTTCACTAGTCTTCACTAATGTTAACCAACATTCACAATGTTCAATAGTCTTCATTAATGTTAACTAACGTTCACCAATGCTCACTAGTTTTCACTAATGTTAACTAATGTTCACCAATGTTCACTAGTGCTGACTAATATTTAATAACATTCACCAATGTTAACTAGTGTTCACTAATGTTAACTAGTGTTCACCAATGTTCACTAATATTAGCTGACATTCACCAACGTTGACTAGTTTTCACTAATGTTAACCAACATTCACAATGTTCTGTGTAGTGTCTTCACTAATGTGAACTAAAGTTCACCGATGTTTACTACTGTTCACTAATGTTAACTAGAGTTCACCAACATTCACTAGTGTTCACTGATATTAGCTAACATTCACCGACGTTCACTAGTTTACACTAGTCATCACTAATGTTAACCAACATTCACAATGTTCAGTAGTCTTCACTAATATTAACTAACATTCACCACTGTTTACTAGTGTTCACTAATGTTAACTAGAGTTCACCAGTCTTCACTAGTGTTCACTAATATTAGCTAACATTCACCAGCGTTGACTAGTTTTCATTAATGTTAACCAACATTCACCATTGTTCACTAGTCTTCACTGTTAGCCAATGTTCACCAATGTTCATTAGTTTTCACCAGTGTTAATCATTCATTCATCATTCATCTTCTTCCGCTTAATTAACTTTTCGGGTCACAGGGGGGCTGGAGCCTATCCCAGCGTCTTTCGGCGAGAGGCAGGGTCCACCCTGGACAGATCACCAGTCCATCGCAGGCCAACACAGAGAGACAGACAAACATTCACTCTCACAGTCACACCTGAGGACAATTTAAATCCCCAGTTTTGATGCCAATTAACCTAACTTGCATGTTTTTGGCATGTGGGAGGAAACCGGAGAAATCCCGGAGTAAACCCACGCAGACACAGGGAGAACATGCAAACTCCACACAGATCACTGTTGGTCGGGGGCTGGGATCGAACCCAGGATCCCCCAGCCAAGGGTGAGTTGCTGTGCAGTGCTCACCCTTGGCTGGGGGATCCTGGGTTCGATCCCAGCCCCAGCCAAGGGTGAGCACTGCACAGCAACTCACCCTTGGCTGGGGGATCCTGGGTTCGATCCCAGCCAAGGGTGAGTTGCTGTGCAGTGCTCACCAATATTCACTAGTGTTCACTAATATTAACATAAGGATAAGGACTTTTACTTATATAGCGCTTTTCTAGTCTCAAAAACCACTCAGAGCGCTTCACTACTACTAACCCTCTATTCTAAGGGCCTATAGGAGACAGATATCTAGGGACAATTTTAGAACAACCAATTAACCTAACATGCATGTCTTTTGGATTGTGGGAGGAAACCGGAGCCCCCGGAGTAAACCCACGCAGCATAGGGAGAACATGCAAACTCCACACAGAAAGGTTCCTACCCCTGCCAGCCTGGGGATTTGAACCTGGAACCTTCTAGCTGTGAGGCAACAGTGCTAATCACTGCACCACCATGCTGCCCTACCAACGTTCACTCGTGTTCACTGTTAGCTAGTGTTCACCAACGTTCGCTGGTGTTCACTAATGCTAATTAATGCTCACTGACATTCACTAGTGTTCAATAATGCTAACTAATGTTCACTAACGTTCACTAGTAACTAATGTTAACTATTGTTCACTGATGTTCACTAGTGTTAACCTCTTGCACTCCGGGATACCTCGGGCGGTCATGTCTCTGCGTCCTAGCGCGCTCTTGTGCGCACTAGGACGCACACTGTATGTCTCAGAGCGCACTGAAAAAAAAAAGCTGCATTTCCGTTCTTCCACTACAGACACAGCCGCGAACAGAAAGCCAAAGGAGTGCTTTGATTGGTTTAGATTTGATTGACCTCTCATTCGACTAATAAAAGCCTTGAATTGGGTTTCTGAAACCTTGAAGAACCAATGACTGAAAACCTAGAAAGAAGGACCCGCCTACCAACGGCTGCGAATACAGCAGGCCAATTGAAGCAGAGAAGTTCGACGATTGAAAGCGTGCGTCCCTTGCGTAAAATCTGTTTTGTGTAAGCTGCTGGGTGACACACACGCGTTTGCCAGTCTTTTTTTCTTACTACTGTTCTTATTTGTTTTGAAAAATCGGTTGCCAAAACCGCAATCATGGAAGCGCAAAACCGCAATAATGGAATCATGGATTGACCGGGTCGCGTGACCAGAACCACGAGTCGTAACAAGCGGACCAGCGTCATGTTCATCTGACAATGAGGAAGAGATGTTCGCTAGCGACACTGCTGTTGTGGACAGGTAAGTGTTATAAGCTAAATTATTCTTTATCCCTGAAAATTGTAATCAAAATGACTTTTGACCGATCGGTAAATTACAACTGTGCGTCATCGCCACATGACGGACGGTCCGTGCGCCGCGTCCGGACCGTGAAGGCCCCCCACCACCGCTACTCCTCTGTAGCTGATTGCAGATATATTGCAGATATTTTAGTACAACTGTGCGTAGTAGACCACGGCACACAGTCCCCGCGGTCCGTCATGTGGCAATGGACAATGTCCGTCCTCTGGGGGGGGGGGGGGGGAGTTATCCTCTAAATTACAGATATTTTAGTATAATTTTTAGTGCACTGTAGGTTATTTTTTCTTGTAAAAAAAAAAAAAAAACATAAATTTTTTACGTGGCATGCTTCTTTGTGTGTGGGGGCTTGTTTGTTCATTCATGAATGAATAAACCCCCCCCCCCCACACACACACACACACAGCCCTGAGTGTCACCTTTCATTAGAGCCCAAGTTGAAGCTTCTATATTGAATCTTTCAAAAGTTACAGACGTTTTTCCAAACTGTGCCATTTGGCACAATTTGGCACAGTTCAAAAACGCCTGGGAACAACCTGACAAAAAAGCTGTGTAATATATTCATTTTTTGTGGTATTGTTACAAAATTTTGACCTCAGCTGGATAACACTTGGTTCTACATTTCTGTTGCATTTTCCAGCCCGGATCTGACAGCTTTATGTTATTTGCAAGCATTTGTATCCAAAAAAACACCCAGGCGAACTTTATTTTCTTCAAGTTCAGTATGTTGAGATGACTGTTACTCAGTGGCAAGAGCACTTAGAGAGATTATGACTGTTTTGCCAAAAAATTCAGTGTTTTCTTTTAAATGAGACCAACCCAATGAAGATGCTGTAAAGGGCTAAAGAACAGCTTTTGATTTACTTTGGGTACGTTATTTTTAGGCGTTTTTAGGGAAGTTGACCAGAGTGCAAGGGGTTAACTAACATTCACTAGTGTTCATTGTTAACTAGTGTTCACTAATGTTAACTAACATTCACTGACGTTCTCTAGTGTTCACTAATGTTAACTAACATTCACCAATGTTCATGAGTGTTCAGTAATGTTAACATTCACTAGCATTCACTATTAACTAGCGTTCACTGACATTCACTAGTGTTCACCAATCTTAACTAACGTTTACCAACGTTCACTAGTGTTCACTGTTAACAAGTGTTCACCAATGTTCACTGACATTCACTATTGTTAAATAACATTCACTAGTGTTCACTAATGTTAACTAACATTTACTGACATTCTCTAGTGTTCACTAATGTTAACTAGCGTTCACCAGTGTTCAGTAATGTCAATGTTCACTAGCGTTCACTGATGTTCACTAGTGTTCACTAATGTTAACTAATGTTTACCGACGTTCACTAGTGTTCACTGTTAACTAGCGTTCACTAACGTTCACTGGTGTTCACTAATGTAAACTAACACTGACCGACGTTCACTAATATTCACTGACATTCACTAGTGTTCAATAATGCTAACTAATGTTCACTGACGTTCGCTAGTCACTAATGTTAACTAGGGCTGGGAACGATCCCTAATTTCCAGAATCGATTCAATTTTGATTCTTGAGATTCTGAATCGATCCAATTCGATTCGATCCAATCCCAATTCGATCTGGGGAATTACCATTTTAATAGCCATTTTATTTCCCATGAAACAAAAATCTTCGAGACCTCATGCTGCAAATTGTACCAAGAATACTCTAACTTTGTTAAAACATAAATTATCACATATGGAACTGACCCAAAATCAGTTACAATAATGCACTTTTTATTATTTAACTTATCATTTCATAAAGTGCTCACAGGTGCTTTCTTTAGTGCAAAGGGTGTGTCGTGTCCAGTTCAGCACCCAGAGTCAGGAAACAAATTCAGTGCATGAACCATGCAGACATAATCTCACTGGATTTCAGTCCCTCCAGGATTTTGTCAGCTGTTTTTGTGATTGTTGTGGCCCAAAAGGCCTGGATTTGTGGGAGCTTTTCCAAAAAATTATCACACTTTTAGAGTTTTTTTTGCAGTCAAAGTTGTGTGAGGAAGCACAGATTTTAAAGCAGCTGCTTTTTCCATAGTTTACAGTGATGCTATTCTATGTAACGCCACAAGAAAAGCACAGGATTGCCAGAAAATTCCTGTTAAACAGGGATTTATTTAGAATTAAATGCTCAGTAAAATTGTAAAAAAAATGACCAACATTGTATTCTTGCTGAGAACTTAAAAAAAAAAGAAATAAAAGAATTTGTCATTCCAACAACTAAATTGCATTGAATGCATGTTAGTGTGGAGAAAGTGATGGCAGCACCTCCTTGAATCTTGAATTTGAAGGTCTTCTTCTGTGCTGGAATCCACATGAAGCAGGGATGCTCCTCCACTGACCACCTCTGACCTTCAGAAGGTCTCAGTGAGGATGAAGCTTCCAGTCATCACACATCTGAAGGCAGATAAAAAGAATAGATTTCACAGTAAAATTAACAATCATGTTTTTAGATCCCCACACCACAGTAGGGTTTAATAATTTAGGTTTTTTTAAATTTTTGTTGTTTATATTTTAACTACAAATTAACTTTCGATGTTTGAAAAGGGTTTCAATTCATTTCCTGAGAAGGTTTGTTCATTTCAGTTTAGTTCTAGTGAGTAAAAATAGCTTGTTGTACTGCAGCCTTTATTAATTCTACCATCTTAATTTTATTGTGATTTATTCTCTTCACATCTCTTAAGTGGCAGAAGTCCATAATCCCATAAAATATACCTTTATTCTGCATTTATTCACAGCGCTTAACCAACAGTTCTCTCTGTGTCCATAGTTTGTAAAAGAAACCACCGTCATGCCAGATAAATTATTAATTGACGACATAAATGTTAAAACAAACAAATGATATTATACTTACAGTCTCAGCAGCTCCAAGTCTCTCTCTGCTTCACGGGTTTCAGTCTCCGTGCATTTTCCCTTTATCAGTCGTCAACTTTATGTTCCAACACAGCGCTGCCATCCATCCATCCATCCATCTTCTACCGCTTTTCCAGAGGTCCGGGTCACGGACGCAGCAGTTCAAGCAGAGAAGCCCAGACTTCCCTCTCCCCAGCCACCTGCTCCAGCTCTTCAGAGAGGATACCAAGGCGTTCCCAGACCAGCTGTGCCCCCTCATGGATTGTCACCTTATCGTGGTGGTGGGGGGTTGCGTGCCCCAGTGATCCCAGGAGCTATGTTGTCCAGGGCAATTTGCCTCTGATAGGGTCACCCAAGACAAACTGGTCCTGGGTGAAGGGCCAGACTAAGAACGATCCAACAGACTCTCATGATAAATTCTATATCAAGGATTCAGTATACCCCGCCCAGTATGGGGTTACCGGGGCCCCACCCTGGAGCCAGCCCATGGGACCCGGCTGGGCTCAGCCCAAAGGAGTTACATGGGTCCGCCCTCCAGTGGGCTCACCACCTGCAGGAGGGATCATGGGGGTCCGGTGCTATGTGGATCAGGTGGCGGTCAAAGGCAGAGACCTTGGCGGACTGATCCCAAGCTTTCGAAACTGGCTTTTGGTACGTGGAATGTCACCTCTCTGGTGGGGAAGGAGCCTGAGCTGGTGTACGAGATTGAGAGATACCGGCTAGATATAGTCGGCCTCACCTCAGCACACAGCTCCGATTCCGGAACCAGTCTTCTGGAGAGGGGCTGGAGCTTGGCCTTTTCTGGAGTTGCCCCGGGCGAGAGGCGACGAGCAGGGGTGGGTATTCTTGTATCCCCCCACCTTGCTGCCTCTATATTGGAGTTTTCCCCGGTGGACGAAAGGGTTGCTTCCCTGTGCCTTCGGGTTGGGAAACGGGTCCTGACCATCATTTGTGCCTATGCACCAAATGATGTTTCAGAGTACCCACCCTTTTTGGAGTCTGTGACTGGGGTGCTGGAGGGTGCTCCTCTTGGAGACTCCATTGTCCTACTGGGGGACTTCAATGCACACATGGGCAACGACAGTGAAACCTGGAGGGGGGTGATTGGGAGGAACGGCCTGCCCGATCGGAACCCGAGTGGTGTGCAGTAATTGGACTTCCGTGCTAACCAGCACTAAACAGTGCTGCACGTAGTAAAAATCTGTTTATCCCTGCTTTATGAAAAATATTCAGAAGCTGTTGAAGACAGTCTTTACGGTGACTTTTGTTGCTAAATTAAGAGACACGCACGTTAATAACTCCGCTCATGTAAACACGAAAGTAAAGACGTGTGCACGCGCTGCAGGGAACTCTTGCCAGATGAGAACCGTTTTAACACCACAGAAGAAGAACTAGCATATCCCTTAGCTTGCTAGCTGTTAGCTCCGTTAGCGCGTCAGCTGTTTATGGTTCTCAGCCGTGGTTCCTGGCTCACTGACCCGGTTTTGACCCAATTAGACTCAGCAGACGTTCACAGATGTAAAAATATTATATTAAAATATACAATAATAATAATATATTAAATATATTAAAAGATCGATCTGCAGATTTTGTGGATCAATATTGGCTCAGTCAAACGTGGATCGATCCATATAGTTGTATCGATCTTTTGAACCCACCCCTAATGTTAACTAATGTTCACTGACGTTCACTGGTGTTCACTAATGTTAACTAATATTCACTAGTGTTCAATGTTAACTAGTGTTCACTAATGTTAAATAACATTCACTGACATTCTCTAGTGTTCACGAATGTTAACTAGCATTCACCAATGTTCATGAGTGTTCACTAATGTTAACTAACATTCACTGACATTCACGAGTGTTCACTAATGTTATCTAGGCAACAAAAGATAGACCCAGACCTCCCATAGGGCAAATAAAGATAAACAATAAATGATGAGACCCAGCAATCCTATATATAGAAAAGCAGAGCAGTAATACTCGTAGTTACAAGTTCAGTGCGGTAGTGTACGTGCAGACAGTGACAGACTGGACTGCACATGATCAGTATTTCAGTAACAGACAGCAACAGGTATGGCATTTGTGCAAATGGTTGCAGTAAAATGCAGAGATACACAGCAGCAAATGTATTACTGTTGGTGTGCCAGTCTTTCTGTACCAACAGCTGAGGTAGTTATTGTGCGGGTGAGTGCGTTATGGTCTGGGGGGGTTCAGGGTCCTGATGGCCTGCTGAACAACAGTCATGGAGTGGAGTAGGCCTGGAGGCTTCGGTACCTTTTCCACGGGGGCAGGGGCTGAAAAGGGGGTGGGAGGTGTCACCTACAATGTTGATGGCTCTGCAGGTGAGGCGGGTGAGGTAGATGTCTGAGAAGGGGGCAGAGGGGCACTGATGATCTTGCTGGCTACTTTCACTGTGTGTTGTAGAGTCTTCCGGCAGGAGGCGGTGCAGCTTCCATACCACACTGTGATGCAGCTGGTGAGGATGCTGTCAATGGTGCTCCGGTAGAAAGAGCACGGGGGGGGGGGGGGGGGGCTTGTGCTCTCTTCAGAGGAAATGGAGGCGAGTTTGACCCTTCTTGGCCAGTGTTGTGGTGTTGTTCGACCAGGAGAGGGCCTCAGAGATGTGCACCCCCCCCCCCCCCCCCAGGAACTTGGTGCTGCTCACCTTCTTCACAGCTGCTCCATCAATGATCAGAAGGGGATGCTGTGTGTGTCCCCTCCTGAAGTCAACCACAATCTCCTTGGTTTCAGGAAGAGGATATTGTCTTTACACCACTGGACCAGTTGGCTTACCTCATTTCTGTTGCTGGTGATGAGGCCCACCACCATCGTGTCGTCCACAAACTTAATGATATGGTTGGTGTTGTAGGCCGGTACACAGTCATGGATCAGCAGGATGAAGAGCAGCGGGTTGAGCACGCACCTTTGTGGGAGCCCTGTGCTCAGTGTGATGGTCTTGGAGGTGTTGCTGCTGACCCACACATTCTGTGACCTCCCTGTGAGAAAGTCTAGCACCCAGGTACAGAGAGAGGTTTTGAGTCCCAAGTGTCTTGAGTTTTTGTTTTAGGTGCTGGGGGATGATTGTGTTGAATGCTGAACTGAAGTCCAAGAACAGCATTTGCACGTAGGAGTTCTTTGAGTTCTGGTGGGTGAGGGCTGGATGGAGAGCAGCAGTGATGGCATCTTCTGTGGATCTGTTTGACCTGTATGCAAAATGAGATGGGTCATGGGAGGGAGGGAGGGTGAACTTGATGTTCTGCATGACCAGCTGTTCAAAACACTTCATGATGATAGAGATCAGTGCTACGGGCCGGTAAGCGTTGTAGCGGGATTGGATGGGCTTCTTTGGGACTGGTATTATAGTGGCAGCTTTGAAACATGTGGAGACAACAACTTGACTCAGGGAGATGTTGAAGATGTCAGCCAGGACATTCTTGAGCTACTCTGCCCAGTCCTTCAGAATGCGACTCGGTACGTTGTCTGATCCAGCTGCCTTGCGTGGGTTGATCCTGCAGAGGGTTCTCTTCACGCTAGCTGGATCTAGACTTATGGCCTGCTCGTCTGAGGGAGGACTGGTCTCAGTGCTGATGTGCTGCTGATGTGCTGTTTTGTGCTTCAAAGTGGCCGAAGAAGTTGTTTAGATTGTTGAGCAGTGTGATGTCACTCGAGCAGATCTGAGGTGGAGGTCTGTAGTTGGTGAGGGTCTGTATGCCATGCCAGAGGGAACGTGTGCCTCTGGTGTTGCTAAAGTGTCCAGATATTTACTTGCTGTACTGTCGTTTTGCCTCCTTGATGCCACGGGACAGGTTGGCCCTAGCTGTTGTTAGTCCTGCAGTGTCACTGGCCCTGAAGGCTGCGTCCCGAGCCCTCAGGAGCCCATGGACCTCTGCTGTCATCCATGGCTTTTGGTTGGGACGAACAGTGATGGTTTTGCAGTGAGTGACATCATCAATGCATTTACTGAAGATTTCTTAAATACAATGTATAGCTTAACCTTATTTCCAAAAATTACAAAACCTACGAGAATAACGACATGCTGTGCTACTTTGAAAGACAACATTTTTACCATTGTTACTGAATGTAACATGGAAAGTGGTATAGTAATGAGTGATATTAGTGACCATTTACTGGTATTTGTTTCTTTAGATGTTAATTATGGGGTTAGTGAGAGTCAGAATAATAATAAACCATGTTAAAAAGTTATTTATAAGCAAATACAAACAGAAGATACAGTCATGTGAAAAAATTATGACACCTTGAATAAGCCTGTTTTTTTTTAAACATATTTAGACATGGATATTTAATGTCATTGTTAAAATACTGGGGGATTTATGTAATGCAACTAAACAATTAAAATGAATTAAAGACTTTTTTCAGATTTTCTGTAAAATATAATTCTCAACAAATAGTGAGGAATAAATTAGGACACCCCACATTCATTCCCACTTAAAATGGCTAAAATAAATGTTAAAAAATGCAAATAAAAACAAAAACAAGGTTAGACATAGATATGTGAACATTTCTTAATAAAGACCTGAATATTTAAAGGGTTGTCCATAATTTTTTCACATTACTGTACAATCAATGCATTAAAAGATGACTTAACTTCTTGCACTCTGTTGTACTGTGGGCGGGCAAGTCTCTGCGTCCCAGAGCGCACGAGGGTGCTCTCGTGCGTCCTCGAGCGCACGAGGGTGCAGGAGAGCACACTCAAAAAAAAAAAAGAAAAAGTCCTTCCACTACAGACACAGCCGCGAACAGATTGGATATGATTGACCTCTCATTCGACTAATAAGAGCCTTGAATTGGGTTTCTGAAACCTTGAAGAACCAATGACTGAAAACCTAGCAAGAAGGACCCGCCTACCAACGCTGTGAATGCAGTGAGCCAATTGAAGCAGAGAAGTTCGCGAGCTGTTTTTTTTAAGGCTGGGTGAAGACTGACTGCTGCAGCGGATCAAAAAAGGACCCGCAGGAAGAACCGTCATAGACCCAGCAGCACGGAGACCATCCACAAATGCAACCTGTGTGACAGCGACTGCCATTCGCGCATCGGCATGTTCGGCCACAGGCAGTGCTTATTTTGTTTTTGTTCCAACAGAGTAGACGTTATGATTTCTTCCATGGTCATAGACCGACGGAGGCTGACGACGAAGGCTGAGTGACACACACGCGTTTGCCAGTCTTTTTTTAATTACTACTGTTATTTGTTTTGAAAGTTCGTTTGCCAAAAACCGCAATCATGGAAGCACAAAACCGCAATAATGGAATTATGTTTTGATCGGGTCGCGAAACCAGAACCACGAGTGGACCAGCGTCGCGTTCGTCTGACAATGAGGAAGAGAAGTTCGCCAGGACACTGCTGTGAAGAGGTAAGGTGTTATAAGTTAAATTATTCTTTATCCTTGAAAATTGTAATCCAAAATGACTTTTGACTGATCGGTAAATTACAACTGTGCGGCGCACGTACACGGTTCGTTCGCCGCGTCCAGACCGTCAACGCTGCCCCCCCGCCCCCCCGCTATTCTTCTGTAGCGAGGGGGGGGGAGCCATGGTGACTGCGCTGCTGTTGCCACATCGCCACATGAGGATAATCCGTCATGTAGCGATGGCCGATGTCCATCCTCTGTAGCAACCCCCCCCCCCACACACACACAGACACAGCCCTGAGTGTGACCTTTCATTAGAGCCCAAGATGAAGCTTCTACATTGAATCATTCAAAAGTTACAGACGTTTTTCCAAACTGTGCCATTTGGCACAATTTGGCACAGTTCCAAAACGCCTGGGAACAACCTGAGAACAAAGCTGTGTAATATATTCATTTTTTGTGGTATTGTTACAAAATTTGGACCTCAGCTGGATAACAATTGGTTCTACATTTCTGTTGCATTTTCCAGCCCGGATCTGAAGCTGTGTGTTATTTGCAAGCATTTGTATCCAAAAAAACACCCAGGCCAAATTTATTTTTTTCAAGTTCAGTATGTTTAGATGACTGTAACTCAGTGGCCGGAGCACTTAGAGAGATTATGACTGTTTTGCCAAAAAATTCAAAGTGTTTTCTTTTAAATGAGACCAACCCCATGAAGATGCTGCAAAGGGTTGAAGAACAGCTTTGGATTTAATTTGGGCACATTATTTTTTGGCGTTTTTTAGGGAAATTGACCGGAGTGCAAGGGGTTAATCAGGAACATTTTAATCAGTACATGTTAATCAGTACATTTAGCTATTTATGCTCCAACAACCTCAGCGTACTCCTCTAGGTTTGTGTGTCCATTGTGAGTGGCTGGGTGCTTGAAAGTGTCCTGGTTAAATAAGCTGACAGCTCACATGCACGATGCAGCAGCACAGGAAATCAACCACACGAAGGGGCACGTTTGAAAATTTATTAATTTCCAAAATAAACGCACAGGTGCAGAAACAGTCACTCACCAGAGGAATCCACCTGTGGAGAGAAGACGAGAGCTGTGAGTGGAGGAATGGAGTAAGGGGAAATGAGCAAGCCAAATTTGCCACTTACTTGGGTTCCGAGGAAGAACCGGCAGGAACCTAGCAGGAAATACACAAACCAATAGGGTGGGGGGAATGAGCTGATGGTGCCTGACTGGGTGGAGGTTGAAAGCTGAGGAATAGTGGCAGGAGAACGCACGCAGTTCTGAAGACACACCCGCATGGTGGCAGCAACCTGACGAAGAGAGGAAAACGAGATTAGATGGTGTGTCAATACTTGTTAAACAGATACTTGCTTGTCCTTAGACGGGCAGTATACCCAGACGAGCCAGCGTTGAATGCACAGAGAAAGCCTCCGTAAGAATGCTGGCTGATGAGTGGGGGCAGGTGCGTCTTCTGCCTCAGGTGCAGTGATGAATTGGTGAATGTGAGATAGGATGGGAGGGGCGCGCTCTCGCTGCCCATGACAGAAAGTGTCCCAGTCTGTAGTGCTGAAGCAGTCTTTCAGAGCATCAGAGGCCCTTTCTGGCCACACACGTACCTTCTTTTTTGTTGATCTGATTGTTTTCACTCTGGGTCTGTATGCAGGTCTTAGCATGATGGTGATATGGTCAGAGAGACCCAGGTGGGGAAGGGGGGAGGCTCTGTGTGCTTTCTTGTGAGTTGTGTACACCAAGTCCAGCAAATTGTCTCCTCTTGTTGGGAAGTCCACATGTCGGTGTAGATTTGGTAGGAGGGCCTTTCAATCGGCATGGTTGAAGTCTCCTGCTGTGATGAGGAATCCATCTGGATGCGCTGTTTGTTTCTCACTGATGGCCTGATAGAGTTCTTTTAGTGCTTCACTCCTCTCGCCAATGCCAGTGGGTAGGGCATACACAGTGATTAGTAGGACAGATGAAAATTCTCTCCGAATGTAAAAGGGTTGGCAGTTGATGATCATGAACTCCACCAATGGAGAACAGTGTTTGCATACAACAGTTGCATCTCTGCACCAAGCTCACTGATGTACACACAGACACCTCACCCGTGCGTCTTCCCTCCTTCTGTGAACACTCTGTTGGTGCAGTGGCATGTTAGCCCTGCTAACTGAATGGCAGAGTCCAATATATTGTCATTGTTTCCATAAAGATCAAAATACAGCAGTTCTGCGTATCACGATGTGTAGTTCTAAGGAGGTGTATGTGGTCTGTTTTGTTGTCTCGTGAGCGTACATTGGCCAGAAAAAGGGAAGGTATCGGGAGTCTGTTTGGGCTAGTGGTTAGCTTTGTTCGGATACATCCACATTTACCTCTCTTTTGTTGCCGCTCACACCATCTACGGTTTAGGATGGGACACAGCAGTCAAGTCCGGGGGTGTGGAGGTCTGGTGGAGGAGACCTAGGCCACAGAGTTCCTCTGTAACGCTCTGATCCAGGATGTAATGTTTGGTCACGTTCCTTATCTCCAGAAGGCTGTGGCATCTGTAGCTTGTGCGCAGCATCATATATGTACATTAAACACATGAGGGTGTAATTTAAACAACACTACAGTAAATGGCACAAAACACGAAGAGAGAAGAGAGGCCGCTGCGTGTTCACACGTCACCTTGATAGATGAGTATAAATTGAGGAAGCCAGTTGTGATGTGAACATAGCTGCTTTATTTCTCTGTCAGCACAGGCAGCACACCGGAAGTAGGGGACACAATATGTATTGTACAGCACTGCCCTCTGGAGGCACACACCAAAATAGAAAATACATCACATAGTCGACGAAATTAAATTAGTCATCAGTTAATTGATAACTCACAAACTGCCACATTACAAGCGAAAAAGCAGAAGAAGACACTAAGTCCCCAGAGTTCATGCGCTGTGAAGGGCGAACAAAATTCACCCCTCCGGGTTAGGAGAATCACAGCAAGTTCCAACAGCACGTTCCAATGTCCACCCCCTACTTCAACTCAAGAGGGCGAACAAACGGATTGCAGCGAGGAAAAACCTATCCCCGCTGCCACCAGACCAGACTCTAGTTCCCACTGAGGTACCAGACATTAGAGGAGCCCAGATGGTTCTGGGTTTCCGGGGTACTGTGATAATGTTTAACCTGGAACAGATGAAGCAGCTGACAGATGATTTTCCTCTTAAAACCGTCACCAGTGAAGTTCAGTAAGTTAGAACAGGAAAGGCTTTATAAAACTGAAAAAGATACGTTTATGATGCTGGTAATAGTTTTTACAATAAATAAAAAATCATGTAATTTACTGAGACGTACCGGCACATAGTACACACTGTACAGTACAGAATATGCTCAACTACAAAAAGTCCATTGTCTGTAGTAAAAAATGTAAATGGTCCAATAAACTACTGAGGAAAATGATGATCATGTTTTATTCAGTATGAAAAAAAACAGGAAATTCAGATCCTCATGAAAAACGCTGCTCATCAACTAATTGTTAATCGATCAATAAGGTGAATCAGTTGATAATTTTCATCCCTATTCAGAACCTTCACCGACGTTCAGTGACATGTATTAACATTCAGACGTTTGCCAGCCTTTGCCAACTAATGTTCACGAGTCTTCACTAATGATTAGGGTCTGGGTTAGTCATGTCAACAGTGGTACTCAGTAGTACTCAGTTGTATTAATACTCAGTAGGGGTGGGACCAAAGATCGATTCAGTGATGGATTGCAACTCTTGACACCAACGATGATCCACCGATCTCTAAACGCATGGATCAATTGTTTGTTATTTATATATACATATGTTCATGTGACGTTGCATACTCTTGGGTGTTAATCAACCGATGACGTTTTCAGTCCACTAGACGGTACAAAGACAGCACCCAGTCAAGTGAAGTCATGTCTTGTCTCGCAAGATTTGCAGCCAGCTTTTACAGTTCGAAAGCAGTTGAATGTGGCAAAATCTTAGCTTAAATGTCAGGCCTGTTTTGGATTTTATAACAAAGGTGGAATGGAAGACCTTTGACCCACAGCCTGCAAGAAGCGCTGCATGAAACAAACACTGAAACATGTGGGCCAGCACACGTCTCGCAGTAGTGTTAGCAGTGTGTAGCTTGCTTTTTCTGAGCGGCACTGACCAGCAAACATTGGAGACCTGCCACCATCAAAACTGTGTAGAGACGTATCTCCATGGAAAATGAAGCCCAGAGAAGGACGGCAGCAGCTGCAGGGCTGAGAGCCACCAGTCGCCACAACAAGAGCAGCCGTGGGGAGCTGAAAAGATGTAAAACTTTACATGAAACACATGTTGGCAGTTATACTTAGGGACAAAATCTGACGTTGCCATGGGGAGGGGGCATGTATGCTATAGTGATGGATGGTAATATGTGTTTATGATTATGTTTTTATTCACAGATTATGTATCTCCTCCTTCTTCTTATTCATCATTGATGGTTTTATTCATCTTATTATCCTGTCCTAACTCCAGTGTTTCCTCATGGGGAGCCCTCCCACCGGGGGTTGCCTGGTTCTGGCTGCAGGGTGCTGGCCTGTGACTGCCCTGACCAACCCAATGTCTGGTCTTGGGTAGTGGCAGAGTTGGTGTCCCTGTAGCTGCGGACTTGGCGCTTCCCTTGTGTTGATGGCTCTCTAAGATGGTGCTTCTACACCTGGATCCTCGGTGCTGGGCCATGTGTCACATTGATGAGTGAGTGAGTGTGTGTGTGGGGGGGCTTGTACGAGGTTGGGTCGGTGAAGGGGTGGGGTGGAAAGGGACATGGTTGCATTTTTTAATTTGTAAAGCACTTTGTGCTACAATTTTTTTTGTCTGAAAAGTGCTATACTCATCCTGGACTTTAGGAAGAAGAGACAGGACCCCCCCCCCCCCCCCCCCCCCACAAATGGTGACCGCATGGAAAACGTCCCCATCTTTAGGCTCCTGGGCACCCACATCTCTGACCTCTCCTGGACTGTCAACACCAAGGCCCTGGTGAAGAAAGCCCAGCATCAGCTACACTTCCTCCGTGTCCTGAGGAAGAACAACCTGGACCAGAAGCTGCTGCTGGCCTTCTGTCACTGCTCAGTGGAGAGCGTGCTCACCTACTGTCTGGGTGTGTGGAACGCCGGCTCCGTGGCCGAGAACAGGAAGGCTTTGTAGAGGGTCATCAACACCTCCCCAAAAATTATCAGCAGCCCTCTGCCCTCCCTGGAAGACATCTCCAGATCCTCCTGTCTCAGAAGAATCAAGGCCATCACAGGAGACCCCTCACATCCCGCCCACCACCTCTTTGACCTGCTTCCCTCTGGACGATGACTCAGATTGATCAGGTCCCACACCGCCAGTCTTTGCACTCCTCACTTTCATGTATATTGACCTCCCCATGAAACCACTACTGTGCATATTGTCCATTATCCTTGGGCCATTTTACTCTGTGTTCTGCACTCTTATGTACATAGTTCCACCCATGAAGCTACTTCTCTGCCTGTGTGTATACCTGTGGGCTATTGATTAGGTTTCCTTTTATTTTTATTTCAGTCGTATGGTTACTTGTGTGTTCTGTAACTTTTATTTCAGATTCTTCTCTCTTACTTTATAGTGTAGGCTGGAGGAGCACCACAGTTTGGTTGTGCTGTACAACGGCACAGTGACAGTAAAGCCTATTCTGCTCTATAGAAATAAAGTTTTGATTGATTGATTGATAGTGATGGGATGCTGATAGATCATGATAGGATTGAATCATGTTGGGGTGGCAGTGGCTCAGGAGGTAGAGCGGGCCGTCCAATAGCCAAAGAGTTGCTGGTTCAAATCCCGCTCTCCTCAGCCATCCTGCCGTTGTGTCCCTGGGCGAGACACTTTACCCACCTTGCCTCCAGTGTCCATGACACTGGATATGAATGTGTATGAGTGTTTGGTAGTGGTCAGAGAGGCCGTTGGCGTGGATTAGCAGCCATGTTTCTGTCAGTCTGCCCCAGGGCAGCTGTGGCTACAGGAGTAGCTTACCACTATCAGTGTCTGTCTGAAGTGAATGAATAATGGACTCACTGTAAGCTTTGCGTATCTTGAAAGGCGCTGTATAAATGCAATCCATTATTATTAACATGACCCAAGTATGGCAGTCTGAATCGGATTGTGAGGTCCCTCGCCATTCCCACTCCTAATGCTCAGTAACACTCAGTAGTATTAATACTCCTTGTCCTGTAACACCACAATGACAACTGTAAAATGTTTTCCAGGTTTGACAGGAAGTTGTTGGCAGAGCTCCGAGAGTTTATACCTGACGTGGAGAACCGATCAGCTAATCGGATCAGTAAATTACTGCAGTATGATCTGCAGCGCTTCAGGGACTTCAAACGCAGAGGTACTGCAGAACGGTAGAAGATGGATGGATGGATGTACTACAGACCATGGTATATATAGTATGAATATTTGAGCAGTGACCACGTTAAGACCTGTCGTTTTGTCCGCCCTCCAGGCATGTCCCTCCATTACGGGCGGTTCTCTAAGGATGAGAATGAGATCATCAGACAGAACATCTCTGACTTCCTGGCTCTGACGGGCATCAGCTCGGCCATTAAGCTCCTGTTTCCTAAGAGGTTCAAAGAAGAGGAAAAGCACATCAGGACGCTGAAGGCTCGCCATCATTTCCTGGAGAGGATTGGTATGCAAACACCATCCATCACGCAGCTTCCTGTCTAGGTGGGACATCTCAGACTCTAATGGACATGTCTCTTCCCACCAGCTGAGAATGTCCCTCGGTCATGTGAGCAGGTCTACATCAGGGCCAAGAAGATGTTTGATGACACCAACCACATGGGGAGGTCAGAGTTGACGTTGTTTTTAGTCCTGATGGTCACCATGGTAATGGTGCTCATGGCAGTGCTATTCACGTGTCCTTTCAGGTTCTCCAAGGACGAGCTGTGTTCACTTGTGAAGTTACAGAAGATCCATGGCAACAACTGGAAAACCATCTCCGAGAAGATGGACCGCAGTGTCTACGCCCTGGAGAAACGCTTTGTCACACTGGGTAATACTGACCCCTGACCCACCTGACCTCTGACTCCATTCCACCTGACCTCTGACTCCATCCCACCTGACCCCTGACCTCTGAAGGCAGATGTTTCTGTTCCTCCAGGATTTAGCGGGATGTTTTCAGATTGTTGTGGTCCAAAGAGCCTGAATTTGCAGCAGCTTTTCTACAAAGTTCTGATAAAAGTTGTGATGTTTTTATTTTTTGGTGAAGCCCAGATTTTTAATCAGATGTTTTATTTCCATAGTTTTATGGTAAATGGCGTTCACTTACTGTATATAGCGCTTTGATGCTCTTCTCTAAAACACCTCAAGAACATCGTAGGACTGTCAACAAATGTCCTGTTAAAGTGTGATTGATTTGTAAATTCAGCAGAAACTTCTACTATAGAGAGAAACTCTTGTTCAGCAGCAAATACAGAATCGATCAGCGACCGTCACATTAACCCCTACCACACAGGACTGCTTTAGGTCACTGACTTCCTCACACACTAACAAAATGTTCCATTGACAAGACACAAAGGCTGATAGACATTTCATGAAGATGATTTGTGGAACATGGACAGAATTGTGTGAACTTTGGTATTTTGTTGAAGAATACTGTTGTGAATGTGAAGGTTCATCAAGTCTGGATCACTACATCAGAAGATAAAAGCAGTCTGAGGTGAGTCCAATATTCCCCGCCTCTGTTTTCTTTGAAGATCCCAATCTGTTACTGAAGGAGAGCCATTTTCAACCGCTCCATGAGCATCATGAGTGTGTCTCAAACCCTGGTACCATGTTTCAAACATTTAGAACCAAACTGTAGAGGAGTTGATTTGATAAAATGGGTGATGGGCAGTTGATCTTCAAAGAAAACAGTCGGGGACACGTGACTCACCTCAGAGTGCTCTGATCTGATGACCCCACTGATAATAAACATGGAGATGATGTCACAGGATGACCATGAAATCCGGTTCTGGTGAAAGTGGGTTCTCATGTTTCACTGGTCTAATCCTGGTTCTGTTTCAGGAACCCAAACCCTGAGCAACTAACACATTATTCCCACATTGTTTCTGTTCATCTGAGACATGGACAGTGGTGCTTCTGGATGTTGGACAGGTTTCATTTGACATCAACCATGTTCTCAGGCTAACCTGTCTCTGTTTCAGTTAGTGGTCAGGGTCTGTGGACTCCAGACGAGGAGGTCCGCTTGAAGACAGCCATCAGGAAACACCTGGAAACCCGGTTCCAGCAGGGTCCTGGTTCTGGTCTCACCAGGAAGCAGCTGTGTAACAACCTGCCCTGGAAGGACATCAGCAGGCTGGTCCAGACCAGGTCCTGGGTCCAGTGTCGGATGAAGTGGTCAGTACCCACAGTACTTCAGAACTTCGTACCGTGTTCTAGTCCACAGTGTGATATGGTCTCTATGTTCCAGGTTCTCCATCCTGAAGTCCAGAATGTCCTCCCGTGGCAGTGTCTTCAACCGAAGGCCCGAAGGGATCCAGGCCAAGATCCTCCTCATCAACACGTGAGATCATACCCTGGTTCTGGTCCTGGTTTTGAATCTAAACCATATCTGTTACCATGCAGACCTGTTAGGTTCAGGTTCAGGTTCCTTTATTTGTACCCGTAGGTAGATTTGTTTTGCAGTCAGGTGACATCCATATTTACAAACCACAATTACATTCAACATAAACACAAACACAGGCACACATGAAGCTGACTATAAACACGATGAAAGTACTCAAGGCTCCACCAATCAGGACATAAGACAAAGAGATAAGAGAAAAAACATAAGAGAGAAGGGTCATATTAAAAAGTTAAAGACTAGTCAAAGAGGTTAAAAACTCAAAAAGTCTAAAACCCGGACTTCCGGTTATGGCGGCCACGTAGGAAGACGTGGTTCACTCTGCTCTGCTCCTAAAAATAAAAAGTTGGCAAATAACTCTCCCAATTGGAACAAAATCTATCCCAGCGTTTGGGCGCGGATATGCCGGTAAAGCCTAAGGCTGGGAAATTAGGTGGAGGAAAAACTGAACCGCCAGAACAGTCCAAGTTAACGGACTTCCACGTTCATGATGAAGCAGAAAAATCTCCAGATATGGCGGAGCAAGCTAGTGGCGGAGCGGTGACTGCTGGCGAGGGCACAGGTGCGGTGCTCGCTGCCATTAGCGCAATGAGAGCAGACTTTTCCGCTAAATTTGATGGGATTATAGCAGCGATAGAAGGAATGAGGAAGGAAATAAGTGACTGTATGGAGCGAGTATCGCAGGTGGAGCTTCGAATTTCCAGCGCTGAGGATGACGTCACCAGCCTACAATTAAAGGTGCGCACATTGGAATTAAAAAATAAACGTCTGGAAGATAGTGCCCTGGACTTAGAATCCCGGTCGAGACGGAACAATCTGAGGCTGGTGGGCCTCCCGGAGGGAACAGAGGGACGGGACCCATGTTCCTTTTTGGAAAAGTGGATTCCAGAAGCGCTGAACAACACGGAGCTGCAGTCATCGGTCGTCTTAGAGAGCGCCCACCGAATCGGCCCACTGAGAGATAGTAAGGCATCACCGAGGACGCTGATTATGAAGTTCCTCAGCTACAGAGACAAGATGACGATCTCCAACGCGGCGCGAGCTAAAGGAGAAATTAAATACCAGGATCAACAGGTGTGGTTTTACCCAGATCTGGCCACAGGAATCCAACAATTAAAGAAACAGTTTGACCCTGCCCGTAGAGAGCTGCGCAACCTCGGGATTCGTCATGGAGTGATTTATCTGGCAAGACTGCTGGTCACATATAAGGGCAGAACCCACACCTTCAAGACCCCTGAGGAGGCGCAGGAGCCCATCAAGCAGATCCAAGAGGAGACTGGTGGGAGCTAAGCATGAACAAGATATAAAGGTAGAATATTTAAGTATTTGCACAGGCATCTGACTGATCTGAAGCATATAGCAAGTTTACAAAATATAGATTGTATTATATATATATATATATATATATATATATATATATATATATATATATATATATATACAGTGGGGTAAAAAAGTATTTAGTCAGCCACCAATTGTGCAAGTTCTCCCACTTAAAAGATGAGAGAGGTCTCCAATTTTCATCATAGGTATACCTCAACTATGAGAGACAATATAAGAAAAAAAAATCCAGAAAATCACATTGAAGTATTTTTAATGAATTAATTGGTAAATTCCTCGGTAAAATAAGTATTTGGTCAGTAACAAAAGTTCATCTCAATACTTTGTTATATACCCTTTGTTGGCAATGACAGAGGTCAAACATTTTCTGTAAGTTTTCACAAGGTTTTCACACACCGTTGCTGGTATTTTGGCCCATTTCTCCATGCAGATCTCCTCTAGAGCAGTGATGTTTTGGGGCTGTCGCTGGGCAACACAGACTTTCAACTCCCTCCAAAGATTTTCAATGGGGTTGAGATCTGGAGACTGGCTAGGCCACTCCAGGACCTTGAAATGCTTCTTACGAAGCCACTCCTTCGTTGCCCGGGTGGTGTGTTTGGGATCATTGTCATGCTGAAAGACCCAGCCATGTTTCATCTTCAATGCCCTTGCTGGTGGAAGGAGGTTTTCACTCAAAATCTCACGATACATGGCCCCATTCATTCTTTCCTTTACACGGATCAGTCGTCCTGGTCCCTTTACAGAAAAACAGCCCCAAAATATGATGTTTAAACCCCCATGCTTCACAGTAGGTATGGTGTTCTTTCTCCTCCAAACACGACAAGTTGAGTTTTTACCAAAAAGTTCTATTTTGGTTTCATCTGACCATATGACATTCTCCCAATCCTCTTCTGGATCATCCAAATGCTCTCTAGCAAACTTCAGACGGGCCTGGACATGTACTGGCTTAAGCAGGGGGACACGTCTGGCACTGCAGGATTTGAGTCCCTGGCGGCGTAGTGTGTTTCTGATGTAGCCTTTGTTACTTTGGTCCCAGCTCTCTGCAGGTCATTCACTAGGTCCCCCCGTGTGGTTCTGGGATTTTTGCTCACCGTTCTCATGATCATTTTGACCCCATGGGGTGAGAGCTTGCGTGGAGCCCCAGATCGAGGGAGATTATCAGTGGTCTTGTATGTCTTCCATTTTCTAATAATTGCTCCCACAGTTGATTTCTTCACACCAAGCTGCTTACCTATTGCAGATTCAGTCTTCCCAGCCTGGTGCAGGTCTACAATTTTGTTTCTGGTGTCCTTTGACAGCTCTTTGGTCTTGGCCATAGTGGAGTTTGGAGTCTGACTGTTTGAGGTTGTGGACAGGTGTCTTTTATACTGATAACGAGTTCAAACAGGTGCCATTAATACAGGTAATGAGTGGAGGACAGAGGAGCCTCTTAAAGAAGCAGTTACAGGTCTGTGAGAGCCAGAAACCTTGCTTGTTTGTAGGTGACCAAATACTTATTTTACTGAGGAATTTACCAATTAATTCATTAAAAATCCTTCAATGTGATTTTCTGGATTTTTTTTTCTCATTCTGTCTCTCATAGTTGAGGTATATCTATGATGAAAATTGGAGACCTCTCTCATCTTTTAAGTGGGAGAACTTGCACAATTGGTGGCTGACTGAATACTTTTTTGCCCCACGGTATATAAAAAACCTATGATGTACAAAGTTGCTATAAAATTTTGGAGTTAAGTTGGAAAACTACAGAAGAGAGTTAATGTTATGTCATTAAAAGCAGTAGAGTCAGGGTGATTGAGAGGAGAAAGAAAGAGTGGTTTGACTGATCCTCGCGGGTGTGGAGCAGTCAATGGCTATAGCGGGAGACAGAATTTTTTTTTTGATTTTGGGGGGATTACCACGAATGTGGGAAGGGGGATTTTGTTTGTGTGTAGTTTGTAGGATGAATGTTCAACCACTCATGTTTTTGCTTCTCTGTATGAGCATGTTTACACTGCAAGGTAATCCCAAACTCCTTATTGATCATAGACCAAAGCGTTAATCTTAATTTAACTACATGGAATTGCAGAGGTCTACAAAATTTAAAAAAACTTAAACAAGTTATGAATAAAATAAAAGACATGGGTTCAAAAATTGTGTTTTTACAAAAAGTCTAAAACCCAATAAAAGATTTAGAACCCAAATAAAAAACCTACAAAAATAAGTAAATATAAAATAAAATTAATAAATAGGTAGGCTTTGAGTGGTCTTTGTGACTAGAAAAGCGCTATATAAGTGCAGGTTAGTTAGTTAGTTAGTTAGTAACTAAATTATGTGCAATATGAAAAAATCTCTGCTGGAGTCCGAGTTCCACCCTATGCAGGACATACTGAATGCACTGAGGAGCTCATTTAGCAGCAGACTACATCATCCCAGGTGCACAACTGAGAGGTTTCGCAGGTTCTTCCTACCAACGGCTGTCAGACTGTACAACCTAAGCAGGGCTGCTCGCAGAGATAGCAAAAAGACGTAACAAACTAATAGTTTTTAGAATGCAAAAGATGCAATAGACTTACACAATGGTCCCCTCCGGCATACAACTAGGAAAATACCGGTCGCTATGGAGGGTGAGAATATGTATGGGCACATAATCATACCATGTAGGATAACTAAGTAGACGGTTGTGCTGTTTCATCCCACCTAGCTGCAATGCTCTGCACTGTGTGTCTGTGTGTGTGTATATATATATATTTTATAGTAATATGTACATATGTATATTAGCTGCTCTTGCTTGCTTGTTTTTTTTTTTCTTGCCTTCTGATTGTTGCTCTGAGTGTTGCTATCCCTGTGCTGTTGCAATCCTGGAATTTCCCCGTTGTGGGACTAATAAAGGCTTATCTTATCTTATCTTATATATTGTTACATCTTGTTCAATTCTTTAACAGCTGCAGGGACAAAGCTGTTTTTGTAGTGCTGGGTTCTACTTTTTGGGACAGCAAACCACCGTCTTGAGGGAAGAAGCTGAAAGTTGCAGTGCAAAGGGTGGGAGTCATCATTTAAAATGGAGGCAGCCATCCTCTGTACTTGTCTGCTGTACAGGGATGTCAGGCTCAGCTGTGACTCACCAAGCAAACGACTGGACCATCTAACTACCTGATCCAAGGATTTTCTCTGTTTCACTTTTATCTGACCAAACCATGACACTAAAGAAAAGGATAAAACAGATTCAATTAAAGCCCGCTAAAACATTGTCATTATGATTTGGTCAGCTTGGAAGCGTGCAAGTTTCCTTAAACAATGTAAATGTTGCTGACCTTTTTTGCACACCCTTTCACAGTTCTCTTCAAAGTTTAAATTACTATCAATAATCGTCCCAAGATATTTGTAGGATTGTACACATTCAGTGGTCTGGCCTTTTAGTACGGTGACTTTGTGCCTGGGAGTTTTCCTCCTAAAGTCAATAATCATGTCTTTAGTTTTTGTCGTATTCAGCTGCAGGTAGGAATCCTCACACCAGTGAGCAAAGTCATCAACTACTGGGCCGTGGCCACTCTCACCATCCTGGAGGAGACTGACAATAACTGAGTCATCAGCATATTTTATAATGTGTCTGTTGTCATGTCTGCTCCGACACATGTTTGTGTACAGGATGAAGAGTAGTGGTGACAACACACACCCCTGAGGAGAGCCAGTAGAAGAGCACTTTAGGTCAGACAATGTACCATTGACCCTTACTCTCTGCGTCCTGTTGGTTAAAAAAATCCAGAATCCAACCCACCAGATTATTACTCAAATCAAATTGTTGCAGGAGCCTTTCAACTAAAATATGAGGTTGGATTGTATTAAAAGCAGAAGAAAAGTCCACAAATAAAAGCCTGGCGTGTGTCCCATTTAAATCCAGATGTTTAAAAAGCATGTTAAACAGAGTGACAGTGGCATCCTCCACTCCACTGTGAGACCTATAGGCAAACTGCAGAGGATCCAATGCATGCTCAGTCTGCTTTAGGACCTCACATCTGACCAGTTTTTCGAAAATTTTCATTAAAATTGAAGTCAAAGCAACTGGTCTAAAGTCATTTACCGTTTTAGGACAGCTGGATTTTGGAACGGGGACAACCACGGCTTCTTTCCAGAGCTTAGGCACATGTTGTGTCTGTAAGGACTTATTGAAAATGTAGTGAAATACAGGACTCAGTTCATGTGCACAGGACTTTACCAGGCGTCCACATATATTATCAGGGCCCTGACTTTTGTTCACTTTTACAGCGCAGAACTCCCTTTTAACATCCTGCACCTCAATATTAAAGTGCTGATTGTCTTTGAGTTTCTGTTTCAAATCTTGGGTTTCTGTGCTAAAATCAAAGGAGTCAAAACGACCATAAAAACAATTAAGAGCATTAGCCAGCTCTGTGTCTGAACTAAAACCATCTAAAAACACACGATTACTGCGCTCTGTGCTCTGAAGGCCTGCAATAGTTTTCATACTGGCCCAGGCTGAACCAAGTTTCTTTGTTGCCATCTTGCTTTCCAATTCTGATTTATAATTCTGTTTTGCTCTTAAAATTTCGGCCTTCAGCTCTTTTGTGGCAACCTGTAGCTCAGAAACAGACCCCTGTTTAAAGGCAAGTGCTTTCCTCTGTAAGCAGGATTTAACTGGTTTAGTGACCCATGGCTTGTTGTTGGGATATATTTTGACACGTTTACGTGGAACGATCATATCCCAGCAGAAAGCCATGTATGAGCATGTCACGTCCACTAAAGAGTCCAAATCATCTCTGCAGGACAGTGTGAACATCTCCCAGTCCGTACAGTTAAAGCATTCCTGGAGGCAGTGCACTGAATCCTCTGTCCACATGTTTATGTCTCTGGTCTTCGCCTTCTCTCTTCTGAGAGCAGTTTTATATGTGGGCAGCAAATGTACACAGTTGTGATCTGAGGATCCTAAAGGAGGAAGGGGAAGTGATTTATAGGCCCTCTCTATGGATCTGTAGCACAGGTCCAATGTCTTTTTTCGCCTGGTTGGCAGGAGACATACTGATAAAAGTTTTTAAGTGTCTTCTTTAGAGACACATGGTTAAAATCCCCAAGAATAAAACTTGGAGCCTCTGGGAAAGTCGACTGCAACCTCTGTGCCACATCAAAGACGGTGCTGGAGGCAGAGTCAGCGTTTGCCCTCGGGTGAATGTACACGGTCATTATGAAAAGTTGGGGGAACTCGCAGGGCAGATAAAAGGGCATAGTGACATGGACAGAAGCTCCACATCAGGTGTACAGATGCACTCTCTTACTGTGACGGATGTACAGTACTGTTTATTAATATATAAACATACGCCGCCCCCCTGACGTTTCCCCATTACCTCTTCCTGCTGATTTGAGTGAAGTGGGGCTCCAAAGCCATCACTCCACAGGTCCGGGTCCCAGTCATGTGCCGTAAGCCACGTCTCCGTGTAAGCCATGACACAGCAGTTTTTGAAATCCTTCTGATATCGTACATTTCCTTGAATTTCATCCACTTTATTTCTCAGGGATTGTACGTTCCCCATAATAATGAAAGGAAGAGGAATGCAGTTAAGCTGACGCCTCCTCAGGCTTAATCTTACGTCTCCACGCTTTCAGTATTTCCTCCTCTTGTCTCTCTTTTCATCGCTGTGTCCATGAAAATCTCTTAAAATAAAGTCCGGCAGTTGCAGCACAGACTCAAACACAGATGCTGCATTATCCATGTTTTTTTTTTTAAATTCAAAGTGCTTTATTTTTTTTTTCAATTGTATTTTTATTGGTGATCTTGGTCAGATTGTTTACATTGAGAGCAGTACTTTATTTCAAGGGAGTAAAAATTAGTAAAAGCTTAGAATTTGCCATCATCCAAGTAGAATAAAAAGAAAGGTAAATAAAAAGTAATACACAAGAAAATGCCCTCGATTAATCTTCCCATAAGGTTTTTTTTTTTTTTTTTTTGCAGTATAAAAAAAAATAACATGTAGACAAATAAACTGAACAGTGGACAAGTGGTATTAAATTTTCGGTTTTGCTCTTTTCTTCCCTTCAATGGGATAGATTACTTAAAGTCTCTCCTTTGATTTCCTGTATATTGGGTCCATTTAAGCCAGTATTTATCAAATTTATCTCTTTGTAGCCTTAGAGACATGGTAATCCTTTCCATCATAAATATCTGGTTTACCATCTCATGTAAATCCTGAATTCTTGGTATGTCTGTTTGGAGCCATTTTCTCGTTAAGACTTTCTTTGCTGACAATAGTACAATTCTCATTAAATATTTATCTGCAAATGAGGCTATGTTAGGAATTTCCAAACCTAAGAACATGTACAGGAAGTCAAAGGGGACATGGGTAGAGAAAACCTTTTCCAGGCACTTATGTGTGTCTTTCCAAAATGGGGTAACTTTTGGGCAGGCCCAGAATACATGATAATGATTAGCCTCTTCATTTCCACATAGTCTCCAACAACCGGTACCTACATTTTGGTGGTTTTTTTGGACTGGGGTGATAAAGAAACAAATTAAATTTTTCCATCCAAATTCCCTCCAAATAGCTGAATAAGTAGTTTTCCATTGCACTGTACATAATGATTCCCAGTCATTATCATCTATTGCTGATCCTGTTTCTTTTTCCCATTTCTTCTTAATATATAGGGTATTGGTGGATTTGTTTGCTTGAAGTCCCTGATAAAATCTTGCTATAATTTTCTGAACAGTAGTAGTGCTAAAGGCCATTTGAAATATATTTAGAATTTTATTATCCTCCTTATCAGTCTTGGTCCTTATAATTTCATTATATCTATGTCTCAACTGTAGGTACCTAAAAAAGTCTTGGTTATTTAGCCCCTTTTTTGATTTAAGGGTTTGGAAGTCTGCTAGCTCCCCCTTGTGGTTAAATGTGAAGTATGAAGTGAGCCCCATTGACGTCCATTTTTGAAATCTTGTGTCATTACGGTTTGGTAGAAATTCTGTGTCGTAAGCACACCATCTTAACATCATTTCAGTCTTGGTTAGTTTGTTCTCTCTACTTGCGTCATTCCAAATCTTAAAAGTGAATTTTAGCCAGGGATTATCCGGGTCTTTCAAATGTGATTGCAATTTCCTGTCTGCTATCATTGCTTGTATAGGGGGGCCCTTAGTGGCTTTTTCCTCTACATCTTTCCACCTAGATTTGAACATTGGATCACATAAGCAAACCAATGGTCTTAATTGGGCAGAGTAGTAGTAGTCCCTCATACATGGCAAAGATAAGCCGCCTCTGTCCTTTGGCAGTTGTACTGTATCTTATTCGAGGTTTTTTCCCAAGCCATATATAGCGGGAAATCAACTTGTCCCATTCTACAAATTGTTGTTTTGACACTTCAATTGGGAGAGTTTGGAAAAGGTAATCGGGGTAAAATGTTTATTTTTATTGATTCCATTCTATTAATTAGTCCTAAAGTTGGTATTAGACTCCATTTTCTTAAATCCGATTTTATTTTGGAATTTAATGGGCCATAATTCTTTTCAAACAACTTTCCAGTGTCTCTACTTAATATCACGCCAAGATATTTCATGGAGTCTTTGTCCCATTTAAAATCGTATTTATTTTTTAACTCCATTGAGGGTTGATAATTTAAGGTCATAATTTGTGTTTTTTCAACATTTAATTTGTAACCTGAAAGTGATCCAAACTGCTCTAATATCTCCATCAATCTAGGTAGAGATTTATTTGGTTGACCTAAATAAATTAGGACATCGTCTGCAAAGAGTGATATCTTCTGAATGTCCCCATGTATATCAATTCCCTCAATTAAGTTATCTTGTCTAATGTATTGGCTAAGCGGTTCAATAAATAAAGTGAATAAAACTGGTGAAAGGGGGCAGCCCTGGCGACATGATCTTTCCAGTGAGACTGGTTTTGAAAGACTACCATTTATTTTTATTTTGGCTGTTGGTTTGTGGTAAATTGCCTGGATGGCCTTAATGAATATATGGTGAAATCCAAATTTATTCAAAACTTTGTAAAGAAATGCCCATCTCACTGAGTCAAATGCTTTTTCAGCATCTAAACATATAAGCAATGCCTCAGTATTATTTTTTTTAATATGGTGTATAACGTGGAGGATCCTTCTAATACTGTCTTGAGTCTGCCTCTGGTGGATAAAGCCAGTTTGATCATGATTAATAAGTCTGGGTATAATATTGTCAAGTCATTTTGCTATTATGGACGTGTATATTTTGTAGTCTAGGTTTAAGACTGATATTGGTTGATACTGGCTACAATTCAGTTTATCTTTTCCCTCTTTTGGGATGACAGTGATAATCGCTTCTTTCCATGAGGGAGGTGGATCCCCTCCCTTCAATACCCAGTTACACACTTCCCTCAGTCTTGGAATTAATTCCTCCCTGTAGGTCTTATACCATTCACCAGAGTAGCCGTCTGGGCCAGGGCTTTTATGTGGTTTTAGTCTTGTAATTGCATCATTGATTTCTTTATTTGTGATTTCTTTTATTAGGTTACTGTTCTCCTGTTCGGTGACTCCGGGGAGATTTAGTGAACTTAAAAAGATTTCAGTGTGGTCACCATTGTTTAATTTAGGCTGTGAGTAAAGGTCTTTGTAATAGGTTACAAAACTCTCCTGAATTTCTGTAATATCATCATGTGTAATCCCAGTTTTGGGATTTTTTATTCTATAAATTGTGTTATCAGCCTGTTGTTTTCTTAGTTTAAAAGCTAGCCATTTCATTGACTTCCCTCCAGCCTCATAATAATTTTGTTTAAGATAGATAAGCTTTTTTTGCATTTCATCAGAATATATGTTATCAATTTCTTTTTGTAATCTTTTTATTTCATATTGTTTGTCATTGTTTAAAGTAATTTTGTGTTGTCTTTGTAATTCCTTAAGATCCATTTGTAATTTTTCGAGTTTTTCTTTTTTTTTTGTTTTTTAATGAAAGAGGTGCTGGCAATAATTTTGCCTCTTATAACCGCTTTAAAAGCATCCCATAAAATGGATGGTGACACTTCCCCATTATCATTTTCCTTAAAGTATTCATCAGTTTCTTCTTTTAATTTCTCTTTCATTTTTGAATCATTCAAAATATTGGAATTAAGTTTCCAAGTTGTGGTTTTGCGAGTATCATTCATACAGATAGATAGATATATTGGAGAGTGATCTGACAGATCAATTGTGCCAATATCACTTGTTTTAATCTTATATCTGTCTTTATTAAATGTGAAGAAGTAATCAATTCTCGAATATGTAGAATGGGGGGCAGAAATATGTGTATAATCGCGTCCAGAAGGGTTAAAATCTCTCCAGATATTGATAATTCCAGTTTCACTCATGATACTGTTTATTTTCTTTATTATTGATTTTTTTTTGTACTAGATCATTCTTAGAACTGTCCAGTTTTGACAACCGTACATTCATGTCCCCTCCACATATCAACATTCCTTCAGTTTCAGATACCATCATTTCGAACATCTGTTTATAAAAATTCCAATTACTTCCTGGTGGTGCGTATATGTTGAGAATAGTTACTAATGAGCCATCAATTTTTCCTTTTACCAATATATATCGCCCCTCTTTATCCTTCTTGTCAGATAAATATTCAAAACAAATCTGTCGTGAAATGAGAATTGCAACACCTCTACGGTGGCCAAGTTTGTATGATGATCCAAAGACATACTTATAAAAACCTCGTTTAAGCTTTTTGAGTTCTTGGTCTAATACATGTGTTTCTTGTAGAAGGGCCACATGTATCTTTTCTTTTTTGAGTTTGGAGAGTATTTTGGACCTTTTTTGTGGGCTGATAATTCCATTTACATTAAAGGAGATGACATTGATAGTCTGATTGTTGGCTATAATTTGTTTCTTTTTCTCTTCCTTAATAAACATAAATATACCACTTGTCCAGACAGTGCTGCTCTGAACTGCAGCAAAACAAAACAATAACAAACATTTGAGGAAATAAACCAGGATTTCCGTTTGTGGGGTTCAAAGAAAACCAAACTCTGTAAGACCTGATGTTGTGAGTCTTTAAGAGGCTAAGCCACTTGCGTCAGAGTGGGCCCTCTAGTAGAGCGTCCATCGTCACGCCTTTCCTCCATTTTATGCCTGAACAGCCATTTCCCGGCAGCTGATTTAGATTGGCAATAAGTCTTAGGTTTCACTCATTTCTCGTGTTTAGTTATTGTATTATCTCTTAATAGAAAAACCATGTATATATATATATATATATATATATATATATTTAAAAAAAAAACCTCGGATAAGTCATTATTAAATCAGATTACCTGTAACTGGGTTATAAATTGAACAGATTTATATTGGTGTTTTTACATGGATTCCCTTCTGTATTGTTGTAGTCTCTCCTTTATTGATGATGGTCCCGTCTGGCCCGGATCCAGCGGTGTGCGTCGCTCTCCTCTTGTGCCTCGTTTAGTGGTCCACACTGTTTTCTGAATCCGTGCCATCAGTGTCTCCGGTGGCTTGTAGACATTGACTGGGAATCCTCTGTCAAACATGTCTTTAGTTGCATCTTCAGCGGTGTTATAAAGTTTTGTTTCGTCTGGGTAGAACACTCGGAGTTTAGCTGGGAACGGGGTCTGGAAACGTACCCCTCGTTGTTTTAGGATCTTTTTAGCCTCTGCGTATGTCTGTCTCTGCTTAAGGACGTCGGGTGCATAATTGTGATCAAGGTTAATCTGTTTGCCCTTCCACTGAAATCCCCTCATTTGCTAAGTTTTCCTGAGCACCTCTTCCTTGCTCTTGTAACTGGTAAAGCGTACAATGATGGATCGAGGTGGTGCTCCGGCCGGGGGAACTGCCGCCAGGGCGTGGTGTGCGCGTTCAGTATGCAAATCCAGTGTCGAGGGCAGTTGGAGCTTTTCCCTCAGAAGATTTTCGACAAAATCTATCATAGTCGGAGCACCTTTCTCTTCGTTTTCAATCACACCGTATATCCGTACATTATTTCTACGAGAACGCCCCTCCTGGTCGGTGATTTGGGCCTGTAGCTTAGACTGGAGTTTCACGAGCTCTGTAATCACCTCCTCTATTGTTTCCACTCGTTCCTCCGTTTCCAAAATGCGTCCCTCTGCTGTTTCGAGTCTTGCATTAATCTTGCTGATTTCTGCCTTAACTTCATTCGACTGTTGCGTATTTTCTTTCCTGAAGTCCCTGATTTCCATCAGTATCGCCTTCAAATCAATGCTGTCGTCTTCCTCCATTTTGCTGGCACCAGCACTAGCCAAACCGACGCTGTCGTCGTTAGCTTCAGTTTCTTCGGTATCAAACTCCGTAGTTTCAGCCTGTTTCTTGGTTTTTGACTTGCCTTTTACCATTGCCCTTTTAGTTGATCGTCTTGAGCTGGTAGTTCTGTAGGTTTTCGCGTTTTAAGGGCTTTTTCAATATGAACGTGCCGGGAGCAGAGGTTCTATGCTGTTGCCTTCATGGCGTGCACCGACCATCTCGCATTATCCATGTTTAAATGCAGGAACATGTTTCTGGAATACTGCGTTCTTCCCGGCGTGACCGCGATTGCGCTTACCTCCAAGACAAAGAACTGGTAGGAAAGAAACAACAGTGCAAAAACAAGAAGGAAATCCATACTGATGGAACCAGGGAGCTCTTCATTATATAGTCCATAAACATTCAAGGACAAAAATGGCACAGAGAATTTCGTTAAAACACGTTAAAGTGCATAAAAACAGAGACACAGACGTAGAACTTTTTTCACCCGCTGCCGGTCGCTGCGTGCGCCCAATGTTCTAGTAGTGTGAAAACTGTCTGAACAGTTGTCCAATCAAGTCTCATTTCAGACTTCAACTAACGCCAACTCTTCTTTATGTCTCAGGTTGTATGGGATGTCTGTGGATGACATGGCGGACATCGACTGGGACAACGTCGCCAATGCTATAGGGTGAGGTCAAACAGGGGTGGCCCTTGCCATTTTGGTGTCCTACACAAGATTAGGGTACACCCCCCCCCCGATGCACACACACTCACACACACATACATTATAGCATTATACCCTCTCAGGTCCTGAAGTCCCTGATACCAGCAACAGACCAGGGAACTCGCGTTACTGCTAAAAAAAAGAAAAAAAAAATCACATGAGCCCCCTTTCAGTCGAGGTTTGCCATATACACACTACTCACAGAAAGTTAGGGATATTTGTCTTTCAGGTGAAATTTATGGAAAATGTAAAAAGTTCACCATCCACAAGGTGTAGAGCAGTTGTGTATTGACTAGACACACCTGCCCAGACTGTAACATGGTGACAACAGTGACTGATGCATAGCGCTCTCCTTGACGTCTCCAACATCATTGGCGGCCATCATTTCTGCTCAGTGTGAATCAACTTTCATCAGAGAACAGCACTGAGGCCCACTGGTCCCTTGTCCAGTGTAAATGCTCCCTGGCCCACGCAAGACGATGACACCTGTGCCTGGTGGTGTGGTCAGGTACCCTTGCAGGTCATCTAGCACACAGGCCACAGTGATGTAAACAGTTTTGAATGGTCTGACGTGACACTTGGTTGCCTCTCACCTCCCTTAAATGTGCCTGGAGTTGAGTAGCATTCATCATCCGGTTCCACAGGGCACTGTTCACAGTGAAGCAGTCATCAGTGTGGGATGTGAAAAAAGGACGTCCTCTTCTGTGCCTTTCTGTGACTCTTCCATTCTCTCTGTATCTCTGTTGCAACCTGCTGATGACACTCTGTGACACTCTAAGCTCAATGGCCACTTCCCTCTGAGAACATCCTGTTTGAAGTCTCACAATGGTGAGGTACTGTTGATCAATTGTTAGGTGTCGTCTTGGTCTCATGATTCAACTTTATTCAATTCAACTTTATTTATATAGCGCCATTTCACAACAACAGTCATCTCATAGCACTATCAACTGTAGGGGGGAACCCCCACAGATGCAGAAAGATCCCAGCAATCAGGCGATCCCCTGTGAGCAGCACTTGGCGACGGTGGAGAGGAAAAACTCCCTTTTAACAGGAAGAAACCTCCAGCAGAACCAGGCTCAGGGAGGGGCAGTCATCTGCTGCGACTGGCTGGGGGGTGAGGAGACAGAGAAGAAGAAAAGAACAGACATGTAGAGAGCAAACAGCACGATGGGGACTGAATCTATGGGAGAGAACAAACAAATGTTAATGACCAGCAAAAAAAATATTTCATAGAGAGTGAGGAAAGGAGTGAGGCCCAGTGCATTACTGGAGGTCCCCCGGCTGACTAAACCTATTAGCAGCATAACTAAGGGAGGGTTCAGAAACACATGATCCCTCCCTAATTGTAGGCTATATCAAAAAGGTAGGTTTTAGCCCTATTCTTAAAAACAGAGATCGAGTCTGACTCCCGAATCTAGATTGGCAGCTGATTCCACAGGAGAGGAGCTTGATAACTGAAGGCTCTGCCTCCCATTGTACTTTTGGAGATTCTAGGTATTACAAGTAATCCTGCATTTTGGGAGCGTAGATGATGTCAAAATGTGAACAGCAGGATGAAGAGGACTGTTTAAGTACCAATTCTAACTGAACCAGAACGTTTATTGGTTGATTCATGGATCAAACAGCTGTTGTCAATTTTTCTGTTCGTCACCTTGTTAGAGAACAGCAAGTTATGCAGAAAGTACTGAAACATGGAACAGTTGGACATGTGCTTTCAAAAGGTTCGAGAAGGTACCTATAGTGAATTTTCATCTAAAGCTATTTCAGAGGATCAGATGTGATACTAGTGGTTCTGTCCAGTAATTCTGGTCATGATTCTGTCTCAAATACATGCGAGTTTCAAGTCCCTGCTCTGCCAGTCAGTCATGGTCAGTGACATCTTGTCTCCTCCATGGCCAGTTTCAGCGCAGTAGTGACGCAGCCATGTACAAGCAAATCTACCCCCATATAATTTAATGGAATAAAATTCTAGTATATCAAGTTTTATTCAGTGTGTTCTGAAGTTACCTGACTAGGGGCTTGCCTGTTTGTCAGGTCCCCTTCAGCCACTGGTCCCCAGACCATGCCGTCAATGAAGGCCATTTCCTTTGTGCAGTATATATCCGTACGGATTTTGTGCCGTTTGAACTCAGGTCTCAACTCACTGAGCATCTGCTGAACATGTTTACTTGTCTGCAGTAAAGCCAGAAACGGCAAGTGTACGTCAGTTCCAGCCGGTGATGGCTGCTCCCCATTGGTTCTGACCGAGTGGTTTTCATGGGATAAAATTATTCAGTATACTGACTCAAGGGGGTTCTTTGTACTGAATAAACACATTTGTGGTTCAAAAGTAATACCCGAAGCAGGATTAATGTTGTCATAATGACCAGTACTGGTTTCCTTTAAATTCACCTGTAAAAGTTATCGTGCATTTTAGGTTCATCCTGAAAGTTCACCTGAAAGTGGAACATCCCTAACTTTTTGTGAGTCGTGGATGTGAACAGGGTTTCCCACGCCAGATGACTCTGTTTCCCCGAGCTCTACAGCCCGGCGGGGAGGTCGACAAGGACAAACTCTTATTGGTGTTCATAAGTTAGTTTTAATAACAGCAGTCAGCATAAATAAAAACTGTAAAAAACAAACAGTGATTGAAGAAAACATCCGAATATCTGAACATTTGTTTATATGGCAATTATCCATGACGTGTGCAGCTTTTTCCCCCAATTATTTCTTTATTATTTCCCCCACAAAAAAGCAAAAACATAAAACACAAGAACAGGCATTAAATTTATATTGAATAAATAAATATGTATGCAAAAGAAAAAAATTCTCTGAGATTGGCTATTAAATAAAACAAAAGTAAATTCTACTATATCATGGTTTAACATATAAAACAATAAGAAAAATAAATATGGTCATGGTTTGATTTAAAAATAGTACCATACAGCCAAATATTTCACCATATAGCAGAAATTAATTGTGATATTATTCAGGCACATTAAAGTGGGAAAGCATTTTCACATTGTCAGAAAAGGGTTGCCAAGTTTTATAGAATTTCAAGGTGGAACCGTGCAAAGTAGACGTGATGCGTTCAAGTGTAGCATTAAGTAAAACTTGCTTAATCCACAGGGAGTGCACTGGAGCGATGGCTGCCTTCCACTTCAGTCATATCCACCGTCTTGCCAATAATGTAAAGAATGCTATGAAGTTAGAAAATTGAACTGCAAATGTCAGTGGAGTAGAAGGGATTCCAAACAAAGCTGTCATTGCATTTGGTTTACAGTGAATTTTTAATACTTCTGATACTGTTGTAAAAACTTCTGACCAAAACCTATGTAGAGATGGACAAGACCACATCGTATGAACAAGGGAAGCAGCGGCTGAGTGGCAGCCAACACAAGTTGGGTCACTTCAGGATATATTTCTTTTAGTCTAGTCTTGGTCTAATAAATTCTATGAATAAGTTTACATTGGATGATGCCATGCTTAGCACAGATAGAGGAGGAGTGATCCCTTCCAAGAATCTGATCCCATTCATCGTCCCTAAAATTAAGAAGCAAATCTTTCTCCCACAGACACTTGATCCTCTCCATGGGTCCCGGTTGTATAGATTGAATTTGATTATACAATTGAGAAATGAATTTCTTAGATAACGAAAGAGGTTTTAAAAAAACATCAAAAACTGTTGGGTTCGGCAGAGCTGGAGATTCTGGGGTCACTTCACGAGCAAAACTGCAGACCTGAAGGTAAGGAAAAAAATGATTTTTGGGGCTTGAAAATTTTTCAACCAGCTCACAGAAAGACATAAAGGTCCTGTCTGTATATAAATCTTTTAATGTCTTCAGGCCCAGATCACACCATACTACAAAACCCTTGTCCGTTATTGATGGCAGAAACAAATGATTGGCTTGAATGGAAACAGATACAAGGAGGGAGTGAAAATTAAACTGTTTCCTAAATTGTTTCCATATTTTTACAGAAGATTTAACTGTAATGTTGGCTGTATGGGCCTGAATGGAACACGAGAGAGGAAAGTAAAATAGCTAGCAATGAAGTTGGACTACATGCTGCACTTTCCAGATGAAGCCATTGCGGGGAGTGTTGCAGGATAGTAGGACTCCTCCAGAACTGCAATGTTCTTCCACTGGCTGCCCAGTAACGGAATTGAAAATTAGGTAGGGCCATGCCCCCCAACGCTTAGGACGCTGAAGTAGGGCCTTTCACAACCTGGCTGGACGTTTGTTCCATATCAGTTCTAAAATTAATGTATCAGGGTTTCTGAAAAAGACTTTCGGTATAAAAATTGCTAAGGCTTGAAACAGATATAATAATTTAGGCATTGTATTCATTTTAGTAGAATTAGTTCTTGCAGCAAGAGAAAGTGGCAAAACTGACCAATGTTCAAAATCCTGTTGAATTTTTGACATTACTGGTAAAAATTTGTTTTAAATAAATCTTTGAAATTATCTGTAATCTATATCCCCAAATAGTTCAACTGTTTGCAGTTTTCAAGGGAAGAGTATACAGAGGATATTGGTGTGCAGCTTCATTTAGGGGGAAAAAGTTCACTCGTTCAAAAATTAACTTTATACCCAGATACCCACATACTTTAAGAATACAACACAAAGGGGAAATGAATTTAGCTATGTCAAAAATATATATCAATAAATCGTCTGCATAGAGTGACACTCTTTGCTCCCTGTTATTTCTGATTATACCATGAATTTTAGGATCAGATCTTACTGCTATTGCAAGAGGTTCTATAGCAAGTGTAAAGAGCATAGGACTAAGTGGACAACTTTGTCTGATTGATCGCTGAAGAGAGAAAAATTCAGAGTTTATGGTATTTATTCTTACTGATGTTTGAGGTGCAGAGTAAAGATGATTAATCCAAGCCACAAGTTTCTCACCAAAGCCAAATTCTTCCAATGTATAGAATAGATACTCCCATTCAACACGATCAAAAGCTTTTTCAGCATCCATTGATATAACCGATTCCGTGGTTTTGGATATACGTAGTAGTAGTATAAATAATATTTAGCAATCGCCTAATATTAGGGAAGGCATGTCTGCCTTTAATAAATCCCATCTGATCATTAGAAATTATAGAAGCTAATATACAGCAGATTCTATGCATAGAGCCAAGATCTTTGCAAGCAATTTATAATCCACACTAAGTGAGGACGTTATGAACTACACTGTAATGGATCTTTACAATGGGGTAAAAAAAGTATTTAGTCAGCCACCAATTGTGCAAGTTCTCCCACTTAAAAGATGAGAGAGGTCTCCAATTTTCATCATAGGTATACCTCAACTATGAGAGACAAAATGAGAAAAAAAAAATCCAGAAAATCACATTGAAGGGTTTTTAATGAATTAATTGGTAAATTCCTCGGTAAAATAAGTATTTGGTCAATAACAAAAGTTCATCTCAATACTTTGTTATATACCCTTTGTTGGCAATGACAGAGGTCAAACGTTTTCTGTAAGTTTTCACAAGGTTTTCACACACTGTTGCTGGTATTTTGGCCCATTCCTCCATGCAGATCTCCTCTAGAGCAGTGATGTTTTGGGGCTGTCGCTGGGCAACACAGACTTTCAGCTCCCTCCAAAGATTTTCTATGGGGTTGAGATCTGGAGACTGGCTAGGCCACTCCAGGACCTTGAAATGCTTCTTACAAAGCCACTCCTTCGTTGCCCGGGCGGTGTGTTTGGGATCATTGTCATGCTGAAAGACCCAGCCACGTTTCATCTTCAGTGCCCTTGCTGATGGAAGGAGGTTTTCACTCAAAATCTCACAATACATGGCCCCATTCATTCTTTCCTTTACACAGATCAGTCGTCCTGGTCCCTTTGCAGAAAAACAGCCCCAAAGTATGATGTTTCCACCCCCATGCTTCACAGTAGGTATGGTGTTCTTTCTCCTCCAAACACGCCAAGTTGAGTTTTTACCAAAAAGTTCTATTTTGGTTTCATCTGACCATATGACATTCTCCCAATCTTCTTCTGGATCATCCAAATGCTCTCTAGCAAACTTCAGACGGGCCTGGACATGTACTGGCTTAAGCAGGGGGACACGTCTGGCACTGCAGGATTTGAGTCCCTGGCGGCGTAGTGTGTTACTGATGGTAGCCTTTGTTACTTTGGTCCCAGCTCTCTGCAGGTCATTCACTAGGTCCCCCCGTGTGGTTCTGGGATTTTTGCTCACCGTTCTCGTGATCATTTTGACCCCACAGGGTGAGATCTTGTGTGGAGCCCCAGATCGAGGAAGAGTATCAGTAGTCTTGTATGTCTCCCATTTTCTAATAATTGCTCCCACAGTTGATTTCTTCACACCAAGTTGCTTACCTATTGCAGATTCAGTCTTCCCAGCCTGGTGCAGGTCTACAATTTTGTTTCTGGTGTCCTTTGACAGCTCTTTGGTCTTGGCCATAGTGGAGTTTGGAGTCTGACTGTTTGAGGTTGTGGACAGGTGTCTTTTATACTGATAACGAGTTCAAACAGGTGCCATTAATACAGGTAACGAGTGGAGGACAGAGGAGCCTCTTAAAGAAGCAGTTACAGGTCTGTGAGAACCAGGAATCTTGCTTGTTTGTAGGTGACCAAATACTTATTTTACTGAGGAATTTACCAATTAATTCATTAAAAATCCTTCAATGTGATTTTCTGGATTTTTTTTTTTCTCATTTTGTCTCTCATAGTTGAGGTATACCTATGATGAAAACTGGAGACCTCTCTCATCTTTTAAGTGGGAGAACTTGCACAATTGGTGGCTGACTAAATACTTTTTTGCCCCACTGTATCTTTTTTAACAGTACGGATATCAAGGCCTACCTCAAAGTAGGTGGAAGATTTGAATTTTTTAGTGGATCTTCAAACATATCAATCATCAAGGGGGTAGTTTAGAAATAAATGTTTTGTAGTATTCTACTGGAAATCCATCTAGTCCAGGGCATTTACCCGTTTGCAGTAAATTAGTAGCATGACTTAATTCTTCATTTGTGAATGGGAGCATTTAGTTTTTCAGCTGGTATCAGGTCCAATTTTGAAACTTTAATTGTACTAAAAAAGCTTCAGTATTTAAACGATTCAAAGGGTATTCAGAGGTATATTGGAAAGTGTAAAAATCTCTAAATTCTGCATTAATGTCAACAGGATCGGATATAATACCTGATGAGGTTTGAATTTGTGCTATTTGTCGAGACATTGCTGATTGACGTAACTGGTGCGCTAACCGTAGCTTACCTGCCTTGTCACCTTGTTCAAATAATGTAGTCTTTGATTTAAGCAACAGGTCTTCAATGTAGTTAGTTGAGTGGAGATTGTTTTCTGTCTGGAGATTCAGTCGCTCTTTATATAAATCTGGTGTAGGCGATGTGGCATAAATAATATCTAATTGTAAGATTTGTGAGGCTAGCTTAGATAATTTATTTCGTCTAGTGTGAGCCTGAAAACCAGTGTATAAAACTATTTGTCCTCTAATATATGCTTGAAGTGCTTCCCACAAAATTGATGGACTTATATCTGGGGTTTTATTGATCTCAACAAAGAGATCTATTAGTTCCAATATAAACTCCACAAATTTGTCATCTGACAATAAATGTATGTTAAGTCGCCACTATTTTATTGAGTTCTCATTATCACCAATTAGCAGGTCTAGTATAAGAGGAGCATGGTCCGTCAGAACTATTGCATTTTAAGTACATTTTTGGATTGAAGAAAAGTCTATTATCTATTAAAAAATAATCTATCCTTGTATACGTATGATGGACGTTTGGAAAAAAAGAAAACTGTTTACTACTTGGGTTTAAATAACACCATGGATCAGTTAATGCAAATTCAGTCATCAATGCTTTCATAGTTCTGGTGGATTTTGAGAGACTTGAGGTTTATTGGAAGACCTGCCTAATACAGGATCGAGCCAACAGTCAGTCTCCTCCTGATATTAAAGGGCTATTAGTTATATTTGGAAGACCAGTAAATAAATCTTTAAAAAAAATTTCATTATCCCAGTTTGGACTATATATACTGGCAAGAACAATCGGGGTATTTGACAGTCTTCCACTCACCACAGTATAGCGACCATCAGAAATAACATGAGAGGCATTTAATGAGACTGCTTTATGTATTTTCATCGCCACTCCTCTAGATTTAGTATTAAAAGCACGATGGACCCAGCCTTTTTGTAATTTACCTGTGCAGCTTTTGTCACTGCAGCATATTTCTCCATTTCTAGAGCCTCTTGATATGGGCAGTCTGACCCATCTGGCCCATTTATTGAGGTTCACATGCAGGCTGCAAGATGTTCTGGGTCAAAACCTGCCATGATGACCGGACTTTGCTGTTTGTCGGGGGCAGGGCGTGCAGCAGTGACGTGCAGTTGTGTGTGTGGGGGGGGTGAGACCGAAAATCAATGTGTGAGGCTGTGCAGTACCACTGCACCAACAGGATGGGGCGTGTTACACCCCCGTCTAGGGGAAAAGGAGCGCATTATAAACAGGCTGGGAAATGCTCCGTCCCAGTCTCCACAAACCAAAACCAGAGATTAAAGTTCAGTGCATTTTATTTCCACATGAATCATTTCCAGACCAGTGAGCGTGTCTCTGTGATGAACCAAGGCCACAGTAACAAACCAACCTATCTTTATCCACATCAGTGCTACCTACACTACCGTTCAAAAGTTTGGGGTCACTTAGAAATTTCCTTATTTTTGAAAGAAAAGCACTGTTTTTTTCAATGAAGATAACTTTAAACTAATCAGAAATACACTCTAATATCTAATATACATTGCTAATGTGGTAAATGACTATTCTAGCTGCAAATGTCTGGTTTTTGGTGCAATATCTGCATAGGTGTATAGAGGCCCACTTCCAGCAACTATCACTCCAGTGTTCTAATGGTACAATGTGTTTGCTCATTGCGTCAGAAGGCTAATGGATGATTAGAAAACCCTTGTGCAATCATATTAGCACAGCTGAAAACAGTTTAGCTGGTTAGAGAAGCTATAAAACTGACCTTCCTTTGAGCAGGTTGAGTATCTGGAAAAAATTATTATTTCAAATACAAATCATCATTTCTAACCTTGTCAATGTCTTGACTATATTTTCTATTCATTTTACAACTCATGGTGGTAAATAAGTGTGACTTTTCATGGAAATCACAAAATAATTGTCTGGGTGACCCCAAACTTTTGAACGGTAGTGTAGTCCCGATGTGAAACAACGTGAACAAAAAGACAATCCTAGACCTGACTCCCGACACTAACAGGAGCAGGAGAAAACCAGACACAAAGAAATGGGCAGCTCACCCCTTCTGCTCTGTGAGTATATATGAGGATGTGGTCTGACCAGTTTCTATTCACCAGTATGTACAAGGCCTCAAGGAAAAGGTCACGGAGGAACTAACAAGGAATTAATCAAACTAAACAAAGCAGACTGTTTTGGAGACCGAAACGAGACGCTGCTGCTGTCAGGCTGCCACCTGTCACCCAGTCCAGTCGGAGGGTTGAAACTGGTGTTGGCACCAGTTCGAGCCAATTCCCAGCGACTTCCGCTCAGCTGTGGCCTGCTGCGCTGGTGAAGATCCTCTATGGAGATGATGGCTCACTGCAGCAGAAAAACACCAAAGAGAACCCAGAAAACCACAAACTAACGGCCAGGACTGCAACACCTCCCTCCCTAAAGACCAGACATCTTCCCCAAAGATGTCTGACTTCAGCTAGGAACACTTCCTCTTTTTTGCCCTTTTCTTTTTTCTCTTCTCAGTTCTGCTTGAACAAGTTTAACTTTGTCAGCGTCAAAGTCAAGATTAACACTCTCAGGTAACAACTGCCCACATGTTCCAGTTTTCTTTTGACACGGCTCTGCTGTGGGTGGGCAGCTTCAGAACACATGAATGACTAACAGACTTACGTCATCAAAACTACGTGCCTGTGCACGTGTAACCACACACGCAGGAAATGCAATGGACAGGTTGACAGCAGCAGGAGGAGACGGGAATCAAGAACAGGATCTTCAACCACCTGCGGGGTCAGAAAAACTTTTCCCCCTGCCAGGTCATTAGACACGATTAATGAAGTGCCTTGTACTGGCAGTTCTGCACAAGCGCCCACTTTCACAGTGCCAGAGGCGAGGGGTATCTGTAAAACCCCATCATGCAGCGGGGCTCTGACTACCCTCATCCCCAGTCCCCACACAGGAGCATCGGCTCCTCCCGACGATGCAGCCGAGAATGGCAGCACACCAGCCAGCATGAGTGACTGGGCGGCTCCGGTGTCACGCAGAATTGCGACCGGGACCTGACTCTTCCTCCCCTGTCAGTGACACGGCTCCTTTTAAGATGAAGGGCTGATAACTTTCATCCACTTCATTGTCACCTTTGTCTGCACTGACAGCCAGCGAGAGAGCAGGACAAACAACAACACTCTCAGTTTTTCTGGAACATCTCATGTTTTTCTGTTTAACAGTAGGACAGTCGGTGATGCGGTGACCTAGTTCACGACAGGAGAAACATTCTTCAGATTGAGAAGGAGCAGAATCAGAGCGCAGTGTGCCAGATTCAAATTCTCCTCCTACCGGGCCGACTGAACATAGTGTGATCATGACGCCCAGCAGAAAAAAACAAGCCCATGGGACAAAACAAATTCATCGCTCATCACCGCCGCTTTAGACAAACTCTCCACTTTCTGCTTGTTTGAGTGAACCACCACATTGTCAGGCAAACAAGATTTAAATTGCTCCAATAAAACTAATTCCCAGAGCTGAGGAAAGTCACTTTACTGGCAGAGCACCATTTGTCAAAAAGAACAGACTTCTCACATGCAAACTCCACGTATGTCTGGCTTACGGACTTCTCACAGGCTCTAAACTTCTGGCGATAAGCCTCAGGTACTAACTCGTAAGCCCGGAGTCTTGTCTGTTTAACTTTCTCATAATCCAGACTGTCCTCAGTGGATAAAGTTGTGCGTACCTCCTTTGCCTTTCCCACTAATTTGCATTGCAGCAACAAACTCCGCACCTCTTCAGGCCAGTTTTGTGTGGTAGCCACAAGTTCTAAAGCGCTGAAATGTGAATTAACTTCATTCTCTCTGAATGGTGGCACTAAAGCAATCTGCTCTTGGATGGATCCAAGATGGCGCCCACAGCGGTCGACATGGTGCTTCGCTGCGCTCTTTGTTTGTTTTTGTTTGTCAATTGTGTGTCTGCTTGCACTTATACCCGTGAAGAACTTTTAAATATCAGGACTTTGACCCCCACGGACCTCCTCCCGGTTTTTCTAGCCCCTGCCGCCGATCTGGTTTATTGTTTGGCTCGGAAAGTGAGACGGCGGAAGAGAGGAAGACGAGCGGGCGCTCTCGTACGACTTCGCAGGAGAGGCTCGCGAACGGCGCTGCCTGGCATATTTCTGTCCAATACCAACTCTCTCTCTAACAAGGTAGATGAACTGAGACTGCTGATGCGTTTTAAGGACCTCGCCTCCTCAGCTGTCCTCTGCTTTACTGAGACCTGGCTCCGGGAAAATATACCGGACAGCGCGCTGCGCCTCGACGGCTTCCAGCTCTTCCGTGCTGATCGTGACACAGAGCTTTCCGGCAAGACCACAGGAGGCGGTGTCTGCTTCTACATCAACTGCAGCTGGTGCTCTGATGTAACGGTAATTTCCAAACACTGTTCTCCTGCCTTGGAATTTCTTGTTATCAACTGCAAGCCTTTTTATTCCCCACGGGAGTTTGCTTCTTTTATACTGATCGCTGTGTACGCCCCTCCCGACGCGGACACGCGCGAAGCTCAGCGCGTGCTCGCGGATCACATTCATCACACAGAGCGGAGTTTTCCAGACTCGCTGATTATTGTGGCTGGCGACTTTAATCAGTGCAATCTGAGCCACGATCTCCCCCGCTACAAACAGTTTATTAAATGCCCCACCAGAGGATTAAACACACTGGATCACTGTTACACCACAGTGAAAGACGCATATCGCGCTGTCCCTCGAGCTGCGCTGGGATTATCTGATCACGTGATGGTTCACCTCATTCCCACATACAGACAGAGATTGAAGCTCACTAAACCTGTTGTGAGCACTACGAAGATACGGACCAGTGATGCTGAGGAGAAGCTGGAAACGTGCATGGAAATATCTGACTGGGGCATGCTTAAAGGAGCCACGCATGATCTGGATGAGTACACGGACACTGTGAACTCATATATCCACTTTTGTGAAGAGAACATTCTTCCATCACGCACCAGGGTGAGTTACTCTAATGACAAACCCTGGTTCACAGCTAAGCTCAGACAGATCAGGAAGGAGAAGGAAGCAGCGCTGAAAAGTGGAGACAGGGACTGCTACAGGGAGGTTAAATACCGGTTTAACAGAGAGCTGAAGAGGGCTAAATCTGTGTACTCAGAGAGACTCCAGCAGCAGTTCACTGCTAATGATTCGGCTTCCGTGTGGAGAGGACTGAGGCAGATCACCAACTATCGACCTCAGGCTCCTAAAGGTCAGGATGACAAAGCCCTTTGTCAGAGACTGTCCCAACACTATGCCCGTTTTGACACCTCGTCATCTGTGTCCAACTCCCCCCCTCCCTCCAGCTCCACAGCCTCCACATTCCCTACTTCATTTAAGGCACCCCCCCCCCACCTCCCCCCCTCCCCTTATCATCAGTGAGCAGGATGTGCTCAAACAGTTCTCCAGACTGAACCCGCGCAAGGCCCCCGGCCCAGACGGCATGTCTCCCTCCACCCTGAGACTCTGTGCGAAACAGCTGGCTCCTGTATTCACAGACATTTTTAACACCTCCCTTAAGTTATGCCACGTGCCGTCCTGCCTCAAATCCTCCACCATCATCCCTGTCCCCAAGAAGCCACGGATCACTGGACTTAATGACTACAGACCTGTAGCGCTCACCTCTGTAGTCATGAAGTCCTTTGAGCGCCTGGTCCTGTCCCACCTCAAGTCCATCACCACCCCTCTCCTGGACCCGCTGCAGTTTGCCTACCGAGCCAACAGGTCTGTAGACGATGCAGTCAACCTGGCCCTCCACTCCATCCTGCAGCACCTGCACTCCCCGGGAACCTACGCCAGGATCCTGTTTGTGGACTTCAGCTCCGCATTCAACACCATCCGCCCCGCTCTGCTCCGGGACAAGCTGTCCCTGCTCAACGTGCCTGACTCCCTCTGCAGGTGGATCATCGACTTCCTGACGGACCGGAGGCAGCATGTGCGGCTGGGAAAGACTGTCTCAGACTATACTAGCATCAGCACCGGATCACCCCAGGGCTGTGTACTTTCCCCCCTACTCTTCTCCCTTTACACCAACTCCTGCACCTCCAGCCACCAGTCTGTCAAGTTGATCAAGTTTGCGGACGACACCACCCTCATCGGGCTCATCTCCAACGGCGACGAGTCCGCCTACAGGAGAGAGGTGGCCCAGCTGGCGTCCTGGTGCAGCAATAACAACCTGCAGCTGAACGCTCTGAAGACAGTGGAGATGATTGTAGACTTCAGGAAAGTCACTACTCCTCTGCCCCCCCTCACCCTCTCAGGCTCTCCCATCACCACTGCTGATTCCTTCCGCTTCCTAGGCACTACCATCACCAGGGACCTCAAATGGGAGCTGACCATCAGCTCACTCATCAAAAAAGCCCAGCAGAGGATGTTCTTCCTGCGGCAGCTGAGGAAGCTCAAGCTACCCACCAAGATGTTAGTGCAGTTCTACACAGCCATCATCGAGTCCATCCTCACCACCTCCATAACCGTGTGGTACGCAGGAGCCACTGCCAGGGACAGACTAAGGCTGCAGCGCGTCGTGCGCACTGCTGAGAAGGTGATCGGCTGCAAGCTCCCATCTCTCCAGGATCTGTACATCTCCAGGACCCGGAGGCGTGCTGGCCGGATCATAGCCGATCCCTCACACCCTGGTCATGTACTGTTTGCCCCCCTCCCCTCTGGTAGAAGACTTCGGTCCATCCAGACTAAAACCTCCCGTCACATGAACAGCTTCTTCCCCTCTGCCATTAGACTGCTGAACACTAAGTGACTCTCGTGCACCATGTACAGCAGCTCAACCAGACTCATGTCAATCATCACTGTTTTCTTCCTGCATTACCGACTGCACTATATAGTTCTCCACAGTATCTGCTGCTGGCTAATATATATTTTAACTGTTGACCAGTATCACTTAATCTTATCCTACACTTTATTACATGTATAGTTTATTTCTCTTATCTTATCATGTTTAATGTTGCAGCATTGTACCGAGACAAATTCCTAGTTTGTGTACTACATGAACAATGGCAATAAACCTGATTCTGATTCTGATTCTGATTCTGATTCTGCTTGCTCTCATTGAAGTGAGCAGAGGGAGCGGCAGGAGCAAAGAAGCCTGCAGGAGTACAGACATGCTGTCAGGAGGCGTCCATCTCCATGGCTCTAATGCGTAACTGCATGAGCTCCACCTCTGTCAAACGAAGAGCCAGCCTCACGTCTTCCTCAGGCTGTAACTGGTCAGGGTCTCACCACCTGCAATGTCAGACAGCACTGGAGCCTCAGCCCCACGCTTCATCTGCCCCTGCAAAGGGGATGTGGTGATGGCAGCCTCCGCTTCCCTCACCACACCCGTTTCTACTGGTGTACTGCTGGTTTTAGGTTGAGCTCCCCCAACAGGGCCCTTCTTAACGAGCTGTTCTGTCAAACACACTTTCATTTCTGCTTTGCAAACATTAAGCGGGGTTGCAACACCAGAGAACTGTGCCACCACCATCAAATCTGCTTTTGCCCATCTGTCCAGTTTATCCAGGGTAGGCCGCTGCGCAATATCATCCATATCAAAAGACATGCTGGAAAAAATGACTACGCACCCCCAAAAAAGGAAAGACATGGCCACTTAACAAAAAAAAGTCACGGTAGAAAAACATCACGGACGAGCCCCCACTTTATGTTATGCCCCTGTCTAGGGGAAAAGGAGCACACCATAAACAGAATGGGAAAAGGCCCCATACCAGTCCAAAAAGCCAACACTGGAGATAATCACAAGTTCAGTGTGCTTTATTTACACCTGAATTATTTACAGGTGAGTGAGCGTGTCTCTGGGGAGAACAAGGCCAGAATAACAAACAAGCCCCACCTGTCTTTATCTAAATGAGTGCTACCTATCCTATGTGAAACCAAACAGAACAAAAACACAATCCTACACCTGACTTCCTACACTAACAAAAACAGGAGAAAAACAGACACAAAGAAAAAACCAGCTCACCCCTTCTGCTCTGTGAATATATGTACAAGAATGTGGTCTCACAAAAGTGAGTACAGCCCTCACATTTTTGTAAATATTTTATTATATCTTTTCATGGGACAACACTGAAGATATGACACTTTGATCCAATGTTAAGTAGTCAGTGTACAGCTTGTATAACAGTGTAAATTTGCTGTCCCCTCAAAATAACTCAACACACAACCGCTGGCAACAAAAGTGAGTACACCCCTAAGTGACAATGTCCAAATTGTGCCCAATTAGCCATTTTCCCTCCCCGGTGTCATGTGACTCGTTAGTGTTACAAGGTCTCAGGTGTGAATGGGGAGCAGGTGTGTTAAATTTGGAGTTATCGCTCTCACACTCTCTCATACTGGTCACTGGAAGTTCAACATGGCACCTCATGGCAAAGAACTTTCTGAGGATCTTAAAGAAAGAACTGTTGCTCTACATAAAGATGGCCTAGGCTATAAGAAGATTGCCAGCACCCTGAAACTGAGCTGCAGTACGGTGGCCAAGACCATACAGCGGTTTAACAGGACAGGTTCCACTCAGAACAGGCCTCGCCATGGTCAACCAAAGAAGTTGAGTGCACGTGCTCAGCGTCATAGCCAAAGGTTGTCTTTTGAAAATAGATGTACAAGTGCTGCCAGCATTGCTGCAGAGGTTGGGGGGGGGGGGGGGATGTCAGCCTGTCAGTGCTCAAACCACATGCCACACACTGCATCAAATTGGTCTGCATGGCTATTGCCCCAGAAGGAAGCCCCTTTTAAAGATGATGCACAAGAAAGCCCGCAAACAATTTGCTGAAGACAAGCAGACTAAGGACATGGATTACTGGAACCATGTCCTGTGGTCTGATGAGACCAAGATAAACTTATTTGGTTCAGATGGTGTCAAGTGTGTGGAGCGGCAACCAGGTGAGGAGTACAAAGACAAGTGTGTCTTGTCTACAGTCAAGCATGGTGGTGGGAGTATCATGATTTGGGGCTGCATGAGTGCTGCTGGCACTGTGGAGCTACTTTTCGTTGAGGGAACCATGAATGCCAACATGTACTGTGACATACTGAAGCAGAGCATGATCCCCTCCCTTCGGAAACTGGGCCACAGGGCAGTATTCTAACATGATAACGACCCCAAACACACCTCCAAGACAACCACTGCCTTGCTAAAGAAACTGAGGGTAAAGGTGATGGACTGGCCAAGCATGTCTCCAGACCTAAACCCTATTGAGCATCTGTGGGTCATCCTCAAACGGAAGGTGGAGGAGCGCAAGGTCTCTAACATCCACCAGCTCCATAATGTTGTCATGGAGGAGTGGAAGAGGATTCCAGTGGCAACCTGTGAAGCTCTAGTGAACTCCATGCCCAAGAGAGTTAAGGCAGTGCTGGAAAATAATGGTGGCCAAACAAAATATTGACACTTTGGGCACAATTTGGACATTTTCACTTAGGGGTGTACTCACTTTTGTTGCCAGCGGTTTAGACATTAATGGCTGTGTGTTGAGTTATTTTGAGGGGACAGCAAATTTACACTGTTATACAAGCTGTACACTGACTGCTTTACATTGTATCAAAGTGTCATATCTTCAGTGTTGTTCCATGGAAAGATATAATAAAATATTTACTAAAATGTGAGGGGTGTACTCACTTTTGTGAGATACTGTATGTACACCAGTATCTATAAATCCTTTAGGACAAAGGTCACGGAGTAACTAACAAGGAATTAATCAAACTAAACAAAGTAGACTATTTTGGAGACTGAAAGGAGACGCTGCTGCCATCAGGCTGCCACCTATCACCCGGTCTGGCCAGAGGTTTTAAACTGGCATTGGCACCAGTTCCAGCCAATCCCCAGTGACTTCTGCCCAGATGTGGTGTGCTGCACTGGTGAAGATCCTCTATGGAGATGGTGACTGACTGCAGCAGAAAAACACCAAACAGAACATAGAAAAAAACACAAACTAGCACCCAGGGCAGTAATACTGTAGGGCGTGTTTTTTTAATAAAAGAAAAAAAGGACATTGTTTTCACAAAATGATTTTGTCCAGAAGGTTAGGCAAATTTACACACCTGGACAAAATTGTTGGTACCCCTCTGTTAATGAAAGAAAAACTCACAATGGTCACAGAAATAACTTGAATCTGACAAAAGTGGTAATAAATAAAAATTCTATCAAAATTAACCAATGAAAATCAGACAATGCTTTTGAATTGTGGTTCAACAGAATTACTTTAAAAAACAAACTCATGAAACAGTCCTGGACAAAAATGATGGCACCCCTAGAAAAGATTGAAAATAATGTGACCATAGGGACATGTTCAACCAAGATGTGTCCTCCAGGATTCCAGGATTGCAACAGCACAGGGACAGCAGCACTCAGCAACAATCAAGAAGACAAGAAAAACAAGAGCAGTGAATATACATATGTACACATAAATATATAAATATATATACACAGTGCGGAGCATTGTAGCTAGATGGAATAAACAGCATCACCGTCTACTTAGTTATCCTATATAGTATGAATATGTACCCATACATGTTGTCAGCCTTCATAGCGACTGATATTGTCCTAGTTGTATACTGGAGGGGACCATTGTGTAAGTCTGTTGCGTCTTTTGCATTCAATACTATTAGGCCATCACGTTTTTTTGCTATCTCTGCGAGCAGCCCTGCTTAGGTTATACAGTCTGACAGCCGTAGGTAGGAAGGATCTACGAAACCTCTCTGTTGCGCACCTAGGATGATGTAGTCTCCTGCTAAATGAGCTCCTCAGTGCGTTCAGTATGTCCTGCATAGGGTGGAACTTGGACTCCAGCAGAGATGACAGTTTAGCCACCATCCTTTTCTCTCCTATCTCCTCCACCGGGTCAAGGCGTTGCCCCAGGACAGAGCTAGCTTTCTTGAACAGTTTGTTCAGTCTGTTCCTATCGGCTGCTGTAATGCCACTGTCCCAGCAGACCACTCCAAAAGTGATGACTGATGCCATCACTGTGTCGTAGAATGTCTTCAGCAGCCCCCCTTGGACACCAAAAGACCTGAGTCTCCTCAGTAGAAACAGCCTGCACTGTCCCTTCTTGTAGAGTGCGTCGGTATTGTGTGACCAGTCTAGTTTATTGTTCAGATGAACACCCAGGTACTTGTAGGATGCCACCATCTCAATGTCTGTTCCCTGTATGTTTACTGGTGCTGTGAGGGGTTGTCCTTGCCTGCGGCAATCCACCACCAGCAACTTAGTTTTCCTCGCGTTGATCTGGAGGCAGTTCCGATGGCACCAGTCCACGAAGTCCTGGATAAGTCCTCTGTACTCAGCTTCATCTCCGTTGGAGATGAGGCCGACGATCGCAGAGTCGTCAGAGAACTTCTGTAGATGGCAGTGTGTTGTGTTGTGTGAGAAGTCCGCAGTATAAAGGGTTAACAGGAAGGGAGCCAAAACCGTTCCCTGGGGGTCCCCCGTGCTGCCGATGATCGTGTCGGACACACAATCCCAGATTCTCACAAACTGTGGCCGGTTAGTGAGGTAGTCCAGGATCCATGATGACAGGTGCTGGTCCACCCCTGCGCACAGCAGCTTGTCCCTCAGGATCATTGGTTGGATGGTGTTGAAAGCACTGGAGAAGTCAAAGAACATGATCCTCACCGCATTCCCGGGCTTCTCCAGGTGGGACAGGGAACGGTGAAGGAGGAAGATCACCGCGTCCTCCACCCCAATGCCGTACTGGTAGGCGAACTGGAGTTGATCCATCTCTGGTACCACCAGGGAGCGGAGGTGAGCAAGGAGCAGTCTCTCCAGGGTCTTCATCATGTGAGACATCAGGGCCACTGGTCTGTAGCTGTTCAGGTCTTTGGGGCGGGAAGTCTTTGGTACAGGTACCACACAAGATGTTTTCCACAACTGTGGTACCCTCCCCAGCTTCAGGCTCAGGTTGAAGATGTGCTCCACAATCCCACACAGCTGGTCTGCGCAGGACTTGAGGAGCTTTGCACTGATGCCGTCCGGTCCCGAGGCCTTCCTCGCCTTTATCTTCCTCAGCTATGTCCTCACCTGGGTCTTAGTGAGGGTCAGGTTGGGGGGCTGTGTGCTGGGAGTGGGGGGGTGATGGTGGAGTGGGGTATTGACAGCAGGACTCGATGTCTTTAGAGGCAGCAGTGGTTGTTGTGCAGTCGGGGGGGAGGGTGGTTGGTCAAACCTATTAAAAAAACAGGTTCAGATTGTTCGCCCACTCCCTGCCCCCCGTGGCCTGGGGGGAGGTATTCTGGAGCCCAGAGATAGTTTTAAGGTTTCTCCAGACCCTGCTGATGTCACTCTGTTGCAGCGTGTCCTCCATCTTCTTCCTGAAGCTGTCCTTGCCTTCTCTGATCTTCCTCCTCAGCTCCCTCTGTACAGACTTCAGCATCTCTCTGTTCCCCGACCTGAAGATCCTCTTCTTCTCTCTCGGAAGTGTTTTTATCTCAGGGTTGATCCAGGGTTTGTTGTTGGAGCAACAACGTATGGTCTTGGTGGGTACGGTGTTGTCCACACAGAAGCTGATGTAGTCCGTGATGGTGTGAGTGAGGCCATTGATGTCCTCACCATGTGGATCGCAGAGCTGCTCCCAGGCAGTGGTTTCAAAACAGTCCTTGAGAGCGTCCATTGCCTCCTCAGACCATAACTTCACTGTGCGCATGACCGGTTGTCTGTGTACTAGGGGTTTGTACACCGGCAGGAGATGAACCAAGTTGTGATCCGATCTTCCGAGTGGGGGGAGTGGTGATGAGGTGTACGCCTCCTTAGTGTTTGCATAGAATAAGTCCAGTGTTTTATTGACTCTGTTGTGGCATGTGACATACTGGGTGAACGTGGGTAGAATGGGGGACAGTGAAATATGGTTAAAATCACCTGAGATGAGGAGAAGAGCATCTGGGTGTTCTGTCGGCAGCCTGCCAGTTACTGAGTGAATGACGTCACGCGCTGTCCCAGCGTTCGCCATCGGATTTGCATAAATAACAATGCAGATCACGTGTGAGTATTCCCTCGGGAGATATGTAGGCCGCATGCTAACAGCTAGCAACTCAATGTCTTTGTTGTTGTTTAACCATGATATGTCCTGGTCTGACATTTCACGTACCAAAAGCCAGTTTAGAAAGCTTGGGATCAGTCCGCCAAGGTCTACGCCTTTGACCGCCACCTAATCCACATAGCACCGGACCCCCATGATCCCTCCTGCAGGTGGTGAGCCCACTGGAGGACGGACCCATGTAACTCCTTCGGGCTGAGCCCGGCCGGGTCCCATGGGTGGAAACCCAGCCACCAGACACTAGTCTTCGAGCCCCTCCCCCAGGCCCGGCTCCAGGGTGGTGCCACGGTAACCCCATACCGGGCGGGGTATACTGAATCCTTGATTCAAGCTCCCATCTCTCCAGGATCTGTACATCTCCAGGACCCGGAGGCGTGCTGGCCGGATCATAGCCGATCCTTCACACCCTGGTCACGTACTGTTTGCCCCCCTCCCCTCAGGTAGAAGACTTCGGTCCATTCAGACTAAAACCTCCCGTCACATGAACAGCTTCTTCCCCTCTGCCATCAGACTGCTGAACACTAAGTGACTTATTGACTCTCGTGCACTATGTACAGCAGCTCAACCAGACTCATGTCAATCATCACCGTTTTCTTTTTGCATTACCGACTGCACTATGTGGTACTCCACAATATCTGCTGCTCGCTAATATATTTAAAAACTGCTTTGACTAGTATTACTCATTCTTATTCTACACTTTATTGCATGTATAGTTTTTTATTTCTTTTATTTTATCATGTTTAATGTTGCAGCATTGCACCGAGACAAATTCCTAGTTTGTGTACTACATGAACAATGGCAATAAATCTGATTCTGATTCTGATTGATATAGAATTTATCATGAGAGTCTGTTGGATCGTTCTTAGTCTGGCCCTTCACCCAGGACCAGTTTGTCTTGGGTGACCCTATCAGAGGCAAATTGCCCCGGACAACATAGCTCCTGGGATCACTGGGGCATGCAAACCACCCCACCACGATAAGGTGACAATCCATGAGGGGCAGAAAGAGCCAGGAGTATGGCGTATTGGGCTTGCTGTTACGAGCTATTCGGTCTCTGTACGACCGTTGTGAGAGTTTGGTTCGTATTGCCAACACTCAGTCGGAGTCATTCCCAGTGAGAGTTGGACTCCGCCAGGGCTGCCCTTTGTCAAAGATCTTGTTCATGATTTTTATGGACAGGATTTCTAGGAGCAGCCAGGGAATGGAGGATGTCATGCTTGATGACCACAGGATCTCATCTCTGTTGTTTGCAGGTGATGTTGTCCTGTTGGCTTCATCCAGCAATGACCCACAGCTCTTGCTGGGATGGTTTGCCGCTGAGTGTGAAGCGGCTGGGATGAGAATCAGCACCTCCAAGTCCGAGTCCATGGTCCTCAGCCGGAAAAAGGTGGATTGTCCTCTCTGGGTTGGGGACAGGCTCCTGCTCCAAGTGGAGGAGTTTAAGTATTTTGAGGTCTTATTCACGAGTGAGGGGAAAATGGAGCGAGAGATTGACAGATGGATCGGAGCAACATCTGCAGTGATGCGGACGTTGTACCAGTCTGTTGTGGTGAAGAAGGAGCTTAGTTCTAAGGCAAAGCTGTCGATTTACCAGTCAATCTACGTTCCTACTCTCACCTCTGGGTCACGAGCTTTGGGTAATGACTGAAAGAACAAGATCGCGGATACAAGCGGCTGAAATGAGCTTTCTCAGTAGGATTGCTGGACTCACCCTCAGAGATAGGGTGAGGAGCTCAGTCATCCGGGAGAGGCTCAGAGTAGAACCGCTGCTCCTCCACATTGAAAGGAGTCAGTTGAGGTGGTTTGGGCATCTGATTAGGATGCCTCCTGGACGCCTCCCACTTGAGGTGTTTCAGGCACGTCCCACTGGGAGGAGACCCTGGGGCAGACCCAGGACTCGGTGGAGAGACTATGTCTCCCAGCTGGTCTGGGAACGCCTTGGTATCCTCGGGGAAGAGCTTGAGCAGGTGGCTGGGGAGAGGGAAGTCTGAGCTTCTCTGCTTGAACTGCTGCCTCCGCGACCCGGACCTCCGGAAAAGCGGTACAAGATGGATGGATGGATGGATGAATGGATGTCCCGGTCTGCACCAGCTGTTATTGACATACACTATCACTCCTCCGCCCCTTGCCTTCCCACTGTCTTGTATTCGGTCTGCCCGTATTGCGTGGAAACCCTCCAGTTCGATGTTAGCTTCTGTTGCTAGTTCTGTTAGCCACATCTCAGTAAACAGCATCAAGCTACTCTCTCTAAAGATGCTCTCGTTGCGGGAGATAGCCGCTAGCTCATCAGTCTTATTGAGTAGCGATTGTACATTCCCCATAATAACGGATGGGAGGATGGGTCTGTACCTTATATTCCTTGCCCGCCGTCTTACTCCAGCTCAACATCCATGCCGTTTCCGTCTTATTTCTCCCGGTATGTCAAGTTTTTGCGTTAGCATTGTGGGCCGGTTAAGTGCTAACAGCTGGTCTCTATTGTACTGCCTCCTGCAAGAAACAGTGGCTCCGTCTGCTGGCTCAGGAGACATTTGGGCGATCTCCGTGTCTGTGATGGAATAAAGGTGTCGCTGGATCAGAAAGATTAGCAAGAGAGCCAGATAGTAAATAGAAATAGGAAGAAATTGATCCGCTGTTGCAAAAAGGCAGCCTACCCGTGTGGCGCCTGAAGTGGTTAAGGTTGAAGTGGTTGATCTCAAGACTATCAAGGTATTCTAGAGAGAAATGTGCTGCCCAGTGTCAGACAGCTTGGTCTCAGTTTCAGGTCATGGGTCTTGTGACAGGATAATGACCCAAAACACACAACTAAAAACACCCAAGAATGGCTAAGAGCCAAACATTGGACTATTCTAAAGTGGCCTTCTATGAGCCCTGATCTAAATCCTATTGAACATCTGTGGAAGGAGCTGAAACATGCCGTCTGGAGAAGACACCCTTCAAACCTGAGACAACTGGAGCAGTTTGCTCATGAGGAGTGGGCCAAAATACCTGCTGAGAGGTGCAGAAGTCTCACTGACAGTTACAGAAATGGTTTGATTGCCTCAAAAGGTTGTGCAACAAAATATTAAGTTAAGGGTACCATCATTTTTGTCCAGGCCTGTTTCATGAGTTTGTTTTTTAAAATAATCTTGTTGAACCACAATTCAAAAGCATTGTCTGATTTTCATTGATTAATTTTCATAGAATTTTTATTTATGACCACTTTTGTCAGATTCAAGTTATTTATCTGACCATTGTGGGCTTTTCTTTCATTAACTGAGGGGTACCAACAATTTTGTCCACGGCTGTATTTAATTTACAAGTCAAAAGTCAAAGTTAATTCAATTCAATTCAATTCAACTTTATTTATATAGCGCCATTTCACAACAACAGTCATCTCATAGCACTATCAACTGTAGGGGGGGACCCCCACAGTTGCAGAAAGACCCCAGCAATCAGGTTAACTTTAAGTTAACTTAAGTTAACTTTATTGTCAGTTCTGCCATATGTACATCACCTACAGAGAACTGAAATGATGTTTCCCTGAGACCCATGGTGCAGCAAGGTAAATGCTAAGTAGGAAATATGAATATAAAGTATAACATCTAACACCAACATTAAACATCATCCATCAGGACTTCCGGTTATGGCCGCCACATAGAAGGACGTGCTTCACTCTACTTTGCTCCTAAAAAAAAAAAATAATCGGCAAATAACTCTCTCAATTGGAACAACTCGCTGCGATTAGTTCAATGAGAGCAGACTTCTCCACTAAATTTTAAAGGTGCGCACATTGGAATTAAACAATAAATGTCTGGAAGATAATGTCCTGGATTTAGAATCCCGGTAGAGACGGAACAACCTGAGGCTGGTGGGTCTTCCTGAGGGTACGGAGGGGCGGGACTCATGTTCCTTTTTGGAAAAGTGGATCCCAGAAGCGCTGGACAACGCGGAGCTGCAGTCATCAGTCGTTCTGGAAAGCGCCCACCGAATTGGCCCACCGAGAGATAACAAGACATCACCGAGGACGCTGATTATGAAGTTCCTCAGCTACAGAGACAGGATGACGATCTCCAACGTGGCGCGAGCCAAAGGAGAAATTAAATACCAGGATCAACAGGTGCGGTTCTACCCATATTTGGCCACAGGAATTCAACAATTAAGGAAACAGTTTGACCCCGCCCGTAAAGAGCTGCGCAACCTTGGGATTCGTCATGGAGTGATTTATCCTGCAAGACTGCTGGTCACGTATAAGGACAGAACCCACATCTTCAAGACCCCTGAGGAGGCGCAGGAGTTCATCAAGAAGATCCAAGAAGAGACTGGTGGGAGCTAAGCATGAACAAAATATAAGGTAGAATATTTAAGCATTTGCACAGGCATCTGACTGATCTGAAGCATATAGCAAGTTTACAAAATATAGATTGTATTATATATTAACCACTTGCACTCCGGGCAATTTTCCTAAAAATGCCAAAAAATAATGTGCCCAAAGTAAATCGAAAGCTGTTATTCAAACCTTTGCAGCATCTTCATGGGGTTGGTCTCATTTAAAAGAAAACACTTTGAATTTTTTGGCAAAAAAAACATAATCTCTCTACGTGCTCCGGCCACTGAGTTACAGTCATCTAAACATACTGAACTTGAAGAAAAAAAAATTGGACACAGTGTTTTTTTGGATACAAATGCTTGTAAATAACACACAGCTGTCCGATCCGGCTGGAAAATGCAACAGAAATGTAGAACCAAGTGTTATCCAGCTGAGATCCAAATTTGGTAACAATACCACAAAAAATGAATATTTTACACAGCTTTGTTCTCAGGCTGTTCCCAGGTGTTATGGAACTGTGCCAAATTGTGCCAAATGGCACAGTTTGGAAAAACGTCTGTAACTTTTGAATAATTCAATGTAGAATCTTCATTTTAGGCTCTAATGAAAGGTCACACTCAGGGCTGTGTCTGTGTGTGTGTGTGTGTGGGCGGGGGGTCGTTCTTCCCCCCCCCCGCTACCAAGGACCAAATTCGGCCCTCTACATGACGGATTACACTTTTTTTTTTTTTTTCCTTGCATGTTTTCACAGTGGCTCCCCCCCCCTCGCTACTGTGTGTGTGTGTGTGTGGGGGGGGACCGTGAACGGACTGTGAACGCCCCCCCTCCTCGCTACAGAAGAGGGCCATCGCTACATGATGGAATAGACTGAAATGCTTCCCCCCCGCGGACCGGGGAGCGTTCGGACCGTGCCCCCCCCCCCCCCGTGCCCCCCCCGCTCCTCTTCTGCAGACCGTGAGGGGCGTTCACGGTCCGTTCACGGTTCCCCCCCCACACACACACAGTAGCGAGGGGGGGGGCGCTGTGAAAACATGCAAGGAAAAAAAAAAAAAAAAAAAAAGAGTGTAATCCGTCATGTAGAGGGCCGAATTTGGTCCTTGGTAGCAGGGGGGGACGACGACCCCCCGCCCACACACACACACACACAGACACAGCCCTGAGTGTGACCTTTCATTAGAGCCTAAAATGAAGATTCTACATTGAATTATTCAAAAGTTACAGACGTTTTTCCAAACTGTGCCATTTGGCCGTTTATCGCGGCGCACGCACTTCGTACGCAGTACAGTTGTAATTTACCGATCGGTCAAAAGTCATTTTTGGATTACAGTTTTCAGGGATAAATAATAATTTAGCTAATAACGCCTTACCTCTTCAAAGCAGCAGAGTCGTGGCGAACAGCTCTTCCCACGCGTCAGACGAACGCGATGCTGCTCCGCTCGTGGATCCCGATCAACATAATTCCATTACATATTGCCGTTTTGGCGAATGATTTACGACTTTTGTCGTCGGCCTCCGTCTATTCTGCTGGAATGAGTGCAGGTCCCACTTGTGGGTGTTCTCCATGCTGCTGGGTGAGCCTGGGTCTGTAGGAGATTCTACAGAGTCCTTCTGCAGCAGTAAATATCGCTTCACCCAGCCAGAATTTCTGTGCTTCAATTGGCTCCTGCGTTCACAGTAGGCGGGTCCTCCTTCCTAGATTTTCATTCATTGGCTCCTCAAGGTTTCAGAAACCCAATTCAAGGCTCTTATTAGTCGAATGAGAGGTCAATCAGATGAACTAATCTGTTCGCGGCTGTGTTTGCAGATTTTTTTTTCAGTGGCGCTCGGAGGGCACACCACCTACACCATCACCATCAATATCCTTATCATGCGTCATGCGCACGAGGGCGCACGAGCGCGTTCTCGCGCGCCCTCGTGCGTCATAGGACGCAGAGACTTGCCTGCCCGCGGAACAACGGAGCGCAAGTGGTTAAAAAAAAAACCTATGATGTTCAAAGTTGCTATAAAATATAGGAGTTAAGTTGGAAAACTACAGAAGAGAGTTAATGTTACGTCATTAAAAGCAGTAGAGTTAGGGTGATTGAGAGGAGAAAGAAAGAGTGGCTTTGGCTGGTCCTCGCGGGTGTGGAGCAGTCAATGGCTATAGCGGGAGACGGAATTTTTTTTTTGATTTTGGGGGGATTACCACGAATGTGGGAAGAGGGAATTTGTTTGTGTGTGGATTGTAGGATGAATGTTCAACCACTCATGTTTTTGCTTCTCTGTGTGAGCATGTTTACATTGCAAGGTAATCTCAAACTCCTTATTGATCATAGACCAAAGCGTTAATCTCAATTTAACCTCATGAAATTGCAGAGGTCTACAAAATTTAAAAAAACTTAAACAAGTTATGAATAAAATAAAAGACATGGGTTCAAAAATTGTGTTTTTACAAGAAACTCATCTAATAGAGGAGGATGTAAAAAGAATTAGGAGAAGATGGCAAGGAAGTGTGTTCACCTCATCATTTTCATCCCGAGCCAGGGGAGTTATGACTCTCATACATAAATCAATCCCATTGCAAGTGAAAAATGTAATTGGAGACAAATTTGGAAGATATCTAATCATTCAAGGATCTTTGTTATTAGAAAATATAAATTTGGTGAACGTATACGGTCCCAATATAGATGATCAAAATTTCTTTACTAATTTATTCCTTATTTTATCATCACTCACAGGGCTACATATAATAGCAGGGGATTTTAATTGTACATTGAATCCCAGTATAGATAGATCAACAGGACTGTACTGTACGCACAATGGATGCAGGATGATCATTAAGCATTCTATGAAAGAATTGAGATTGCTAGATATATGGAGAGAAATGAAACCATAAGTTAAAGCCTACTCTTGTTATTCTAATACCTACAAGACATTCTCACGTATTGACTATTTTTTGATCTCCACAGAATTAAGGTCCAAGATTCAAAACTGCTTCTATGATAACATTGTGATCTCTGATCATGCACCCTGCTGTCTAATATATGTAGATAAGAAATTGACAAAGGAACCAGGTAGGTGGCAATTTCAGCATAAATGGCTTCAGGATGAGGAATTTGTTAAGTACATAGAAAAACAGATAGATGAGTTCTTTGACATCAATACTACACAAACATCAGCATGTATAAAGTGGGAGGCTTTCAAAGCTTTTATTAGGGGGCATATTATTAGTTATACAGGTTCAAATTCTAAGAAGACTCGAGAGGAGAGAGTCCAATTGGAACATAAAATAAAAATTCTCCAAGAAAAAGTGTATGCAGGAAGTGACCCAAAGTTAGAGAACGAATTACTGATTCTGAGAGCTGAATATGACAAAAAATTAGCGAATAGAGCTGCCTCGAGTCTTCTAAGATTGAAGCAATCTTTTTATGAACAAGGTGAAAAATCAGGGAAATTATTGGCATGGCAGATTAAACAATTAGAATTTAAAACACCAATTACCAGTATTATAAGTAACGGACAGCCAGTTGTAGATCCTTTAGAAATTAATAGTGCCTTTAGAGATTATTATGAAAAACTATATGACACAAAAAATGAAACTGACTTAACAAAACTAAATGAGTTTTTGGACGGATTATCTATACCATGTATTCCAAATGAAAACAGGGAGATACTGGAGTCTAAAATTAGTCAAGAAGAAGTTGGGCTAGCCATTGATAATATGAAATCAGGAAAAAGTGCAGGACCAGATGGTCTTCCAGTTGACCTTTATAAAAAATTTAAGAATAAATTAATAAAACCATTTTTGGAAATGGTTTAAGAAGCATTTCAAAATAGTAATTTACCACCATACATGAATAATGCCTTAATTATTGCCAAAACCAGGTAAACCCTCTAATAAATGTGAAAATATGAGACCAATAAGCCTATTAAATGCTGACCTTAAGATAATCTGTAAAATTTTAGCAAGACGACTACAAGAAATATTACCAAATATTATTAACCGAGATCAGAATGGCTTTATAAAGGGAAGACGAGGCTTCCATAATGAAAGAAGACTATTTAATACTTTCTATTCTAATAAAGAAGCACCGGATACAGCTCTCCTATCATTGGACGCCGAAAAGGCCTTTGATAGGGTCGAATGGCCCTTTCTTTTTGAAGTTTTACAAAGGTTTGGAATTGGAAATAATTTCATAAAATGGGTTCAGATAATATATAATAATGCTACAGCAGAAATCCTAACAAACAGCAATATTTCAAAATCAATAAATATCAATAGAGGATGTCGACAAGGCTGTCCACTTTCACCTTTACTGTTTACTATGGCAACTGAACCTTTAGCGATGGCAGTACGTCTACATCCACAAATATATGGAATTAAAGTAGGACCAACAGAACATAAAATCTCCCTGTATGCCGATGACATAATTTTGTTTATGTCGAATCTTAAAAAATCAATTCCGACCTTGTTAAATTTAATAAAGAACTTTGGGGAAATATCAGGATATAAAATAAATAAAACTAAATCTTCAATATTAATGCTAAATGAGACCCAGAGAAATGACCCAGCTCCTGAGGTAAATCAATTCAGTGTTGTAAATCAGTTTAAATATTTAGGAATTCAAACTGTGCCTAAGTTAGAATTAGTCGCCAGTACCAACTATGAAGCCTTAATGACAGATATTAATGAGTTACTTCAGAGATGGATGTCACTACCAATGTCGATGATCGGGAGAATCAATATACTTAAAAGTAATATTTTACCCAAAATACTTTATTTATTTCAATACATTCCTTTACCACCACCTTCAGATCTGTTCTCAAGAATTAAAAAGAAGTTAGTGGACTTCCGGTTATGGCTGCCACGTAGGACGGACGTGTCTCGCTCTGCTCTGCTCCTGGAGAAAAAAAATCGGCAAATAACTCTCTCATTTGGGACAGAACGTATCCCAGCGTTTGGGCGAGGATATGTCGGCGAAGCCTAAGGCTGGAAAACCAGGAAAAGGAAAAAGCGAGCCGCCGAAACAGTCCAAATTAACGGACTTTCAGGTCTGTGACGCAGCAAACAGGGCTCCATATATGGCGGAGGAGGCTGGCAACGCTGCGATTTCTGCGGGGAATGGCGCAGATGCGCTGATGGCTGCCATGAGTTCAATGAGAGCGGACTTTTCCTCTAGATTTGATGGGATTATGACAGCGTTGGAAGGAATAAGAAAGGAATTGGGTGACTGTGTAGAACGAACGGCGCAGATGGAGCTCCGTCTCGCTAGTGCTGAAGATGACGTCACCCGTCTTCAATTAAAGGTGCGCACTTTGGAAAAAAAAAATAAATCTCTGGAAGATAATATTTTGGATTTGGAATCTCGGTCGAGACAGAATAATTTGAGGCTGGTGGGTCTTCCAGAGGAATCAGAAGGTCGGGACGTATGTTCCTTTCTGGAAAAGTGGATTCCGGAGGTGCTGGGCAGCGAGGAGTTGCAATCAGCAGTGGTTCTGGAAAAAGCACATCGCATTGGCCCACGGAGAGATAAGGGACCGCCGAGGACCTTAATTATGAAGTTTCTTAACAACAGAGACAGGATGAAGATCTTCAACGCTGCACGAGCTAAAAAAGGAGAGATTAAACACCAGGACCAGCAGGTGCGGTTCTACCCAGATTTGGCCACAGGAATCCAGCAATTGAGGAAGCAGTTTGATCCCGTACGTAAGGAGCTGCGCAACCTTGGGATTCGTCATGGTGTAATCTATCCTGCGAGACTGCTGACCACGTATGAGGGCAGAACCCACATCTTCAAGACCCCAGAGGAGGCGCAGGAGTTCATCAAGAAGATCAAAGAAGAAGAAGAGACTGGTGGGAGCTAAGCATGAACAAAATATAAGGTAGAATAATTAAGCATTTGCACAGGCATCTGACTGACTTGAAGTAAATAGTAAGTTTACAAAATATAGATTGTATTATATATTAAAAAAAAAAACAAAACAAAAACAAAACAAACAAACAAAAAAAAAAACTATGATGTACAAAGTTGTTAAAAATTTTGGAGTTAAGTTGGAAAACTACAGAGGAGAGTTAATGTTACGTCATTAAAAGCAGTAGAGTTAGGGTGATTGGGAGGATGAAGAAGGAGTGGCTTAGGCTGTTCCCCGTGGGTGTGGAACGGTCGATGGCTATATCGGGAGACAGAATTTTTCTTTTGATTTTGGGGGGTTTGCCACAAGTGTGGGAAGGGGAAATTTGTTTGTGTGTAGTTTGTAGGATGAATGTTCAACCACTCATGTTTTTGCTTCTCTGTATGAGCATGTTTACACTGCAAGGTAATCCCAAACTCTCTATTGATCATGGACCAAAGTGTTAATCTTAATTTAACTTCATGGAATTGCAGAGGTCTACAAAATTTAAAAAAACTTAAACAAGTTATGAATAAAATAAAGGACATGGGTTCAAGAATTGTGTTTTTACAAGAAACTCATCTGATAGAGGAGGATGTTAAAAGAATTAGGAGTAGATGGCAGGGAAGTGTATTCACCTCTTCATTTTCATCCCGAGCCAGGGGAGTTATGACTCTCATACATAAATCAGTTCCTTTTCAAGTGAAAAATGTAATTGGAGACAAATTTGGAAGATATGTAATCATTCAAGGTTCTTTGCTATTAGAAAATATAAATCTTGTGAACTTATATGGTCCCAATATAGATGATCAGAAGTTCTTTGCTAATTTATTTCTCATCTTATCATCACTTACAGGGCAACATATAATAGCAGGGGATTTTAATTGTACATTGAATCCAGGTGTGGATAGATCAACAGGACTGGATTGTACGCACATTGGATGTAGGATGACTATTAATCATTTTATGAAAGAATTGAGATTGTTAGATATATGGAGAGAAATGAAACCACAAGTTAAAGCCTATTCTTGTTATTCCAGTACCTACAAGACATTCTCACGTATTGATTATTTTTTGATTTCCACAGAATTAAGGTCCAAGATTCAAAACTGCTTTTATGATAACATCGTGATCTCTGATCATGCACCCTGTTGTCTAATATATGTAGATAAAAAATTGACAAAGGAATCAGGTAGATGGCAATTTCAGCATAAATGGCTTCAGGATGAGGAATTTGTCAAGTATATAGAAAAACAGATAGACGAGTTCTTTGACATCAATACTACACAAACATCAGCATGTGTAAAGTGGGAGGCTTTCAAAGCTTTTATTAGGGGGCATATTATTAGTTATACAGGATCAAAATCTAAGAAGACTCGAGAGGAGAGAGCTAAATTGGAACATAAAATAAAAAATCTTCAGGAAAAAGTGTATGCAGGAAGTGACCCAAGGTTGGAGAATGAATTACTGATTTTGAGAGCTGAATACGACAAAAAATCAGCGAATAGAGCTGCCTCGAGTCTTCTAAGATTGAAACAATCTTTTTATGAACAAGGTGAAAAATCAGGAAAATTATTAGCATGGCAGATTAAACAATTGGAAATTAAAACACCAATTACCAGTATTATAAGTAATGGACAGGTAGTTATAGATCCTTTAGAAATTAATAGAGCCTTTAGAGATTACTATGAAAAATTATATGATACCAAAAATGAACCTGATTTAACAAAACTAAATGGGTTTTTGAACGAACTATCTATACCGTGTATTCCAAATGAAAACAGGGAGATATTGGAGTCTAAAATTAGTCAAGAAGAAGTTGGGCTAGCCATTGATAATATGAAATCAGGAAAAAGTGCAGGACCAGATGGTCTTCCAGTTGACCTTTATAAAAAATTTAAGAATAAATTAATAAAACCTTTTTTGGAAATGGTTTTAGAAGCATTTCAAAATAATAATTTACCATCATACATAAATAATGCCTTAATTATACTGCTGCCAAAACCAGGTAAGCCCTCTAATAAATGTGAAAATATGAGACCAATAAGCCTATTAAACGCCGACCTTAAGATAATCTGTAAAATTTTAGCAAGACGAATACAAGAAATTTTACCAAATATTATTAATCGAGATCAGAATGGCTTTATAAAGGGTAGACAAGGCTTCCATAATGTAAGAAGACTATTTAATATGATCTATTTTAATAAAGAAGCACCGGATACAGCTCTCCTATCATTGGACGCCGAAAAGGCCTTTGATAGAGTTGAATGGCCCTTTCTTTTTGAAGTCCTACAAAGGTTTGGACTTGGAAATAATTTCATAAAATGGGTTCAAATAATATACAATAATGCTACAGCAGAAATCCTAACAAATAACAATATTTCAAAACCAATAAAAATCAATAGAGGATGTCGACAAGGCTGTCCACTCTCACCTTTACTGTTTACTATGGCAATTGAACCTTTAGCGATAGCGATACGTTTACATTCACAAATATATGGAATTAAAGTTGGACCAACAGAACATAAAATCTCCCTGTACGCCGATGATATAATTTTGTTTATGTCGAATCTAAAAAAATCAATTCCAACCTTGTTGAATTTAATAAAGAATTTTGGGGAAATATCAGGATATAAAATAAATAAAACTAAATCTTCAATATTAATGCTAAATGAGACCCAGAGAAATTACCCAGCCCCTGAGGTAAATCAATTCAATGTTGTAAATCAGTTTAAATATTTAGGAATCCAAATTATGCCTAAGCTAGAATCAGTCGCCAGTGTCAACTATGAAGCCTTAATGTCAGATATCAGTGAGTTAACTCAGAGATGGATGTCACTACCAATGTCGATGATCGGGAGAATCAATATACTTAAAAGTAATATTTTACCTAAAATACTTTATTTATTTCAATACATTCCCTTATCACCACCTTTAGATCTATTCTCAAGAATAAAAAAAAAGTTAGTGGAATTTATATGGAACAACAGGAGGGCTAGATTACGTCTGTCTTTATTATATTTACCATTTGATCGTGGAGGTCTGAAATGTCCAAATTTTATGTTGTATTATTGGTCGGCACAACTGAGGTCTATGACATATTATTTTTCATCAAATGATCTCCCTCACTGGACTGAAATGGAATCATACAATTTACCTTTACCTCTTCCCATATTCATATACTCAGATTCGGCAAAAAAATTACAAAAACAAGTTAAAAATCCATTTGTAAAGCATATGATCAAAATATGGTGTGAAGCTAAAAACTATTTAAAAGAACCACAGTTATTGTCACAATTTAGTCCAATATGGGGTAATCAATATTTTAAACCAGGGAGAGCGGACGCTGTATTTAAAGTATGGAATTTAAAAGGGATACAAAAGATTCAGGATTTATATTTGCCATGTGCAGACAACATAATGTCTTTTGAAGAGCTGAGGATCAAATTTAATCTCAATAGAACACATTTTTTTAAATATCTTCAACTTAGAAACTTTATTCGATCAAATCAAAATAAAGCTCTCACTCGACCTATTTATTCATCCTTGGAAAAAATGATGATGAAAGATAGTAAAAGAAAGGGTATTATTTCAGAGTTTTATAACTCATTGACACTATCTTCAAGTGAAAATTCACTGAAAAGATTAAACTACTGGAAAGAAGATCTGCAAATTGAAATTTCAGAGGAACAATGGGAATTGGCTTGTACAGAAGCTCAAACCAAATCAATAAATGCACGCCTTAAATTGATACATTTCAAATGGTTAATGCGGATGTATGTTACACCGGAGGAGTTAAATAGATATAACAAAAATATACCAGATACATGCACAAAATGCATGGAAAGTAAAGGAACCCTATTTCATTGTTTATGGGAATGTAGATTAATAAGAATGTTTTGGGAAGAGGTGAGGGTAACAATTGAAAAAATAATATCAAAACAAATCATATTGAATCCTAAACTGGTTTTGTTGGGTCTGTACCCAGAAAAGCATAATTTCAATAAAAGTGAAAGAACATTCATAGACCTCAGTTTGCTTAATGCCAAAAAATGTATTGCATTATTATGGAAAAAGACTCATAGACCAGATGTGACTCAGTGGTTAAGACAGATGTTAACAAACCTTCCATTAGAAAGAATAACATATATACTGAAATCAAAGGAAATTGTGTTTGAGAATATATGGAGACCTTTTATTGATTATGTAAAAAATTTAAACATAACTCTTGAAGAAGAAGGTGAATGATGTGTGTGGACCTTGTAAATTCCAAACTGGTGAACATAATATGTATACTTATGTATTGGATTGTCTAGACTAAACAGCGGAGCATTGTTGAAGACTTGATTTTGTTGGTGGTTGTTGGTGTTTTTAGTGCATTTTTTTTTTTTTTTGTAGTACTTTAGTGTTAGTGTTTGATTGTTTGTATCATGTTTGTTAAAAAAAAAAAAAAAAGGTTCAATAAAGATATTGTGGAAAAAAAAAAAAAAGAAGTTAGTGGAATTTTTATGGAACAATAGGAAGGCTAGATTACGTCTGTCCTTACTATATTTACCATTTGATCGTGGAGGTCTGAAATGTCCAAACTTTATGTTGTTTTACTGGTCAGCACAACTGAGGTCTATGACATATTATTTTCCATCAAATGATCTCCCTCACTGGACTGACCTCTTCCCATATTGATATACTCAGACTCGGCAAAAAAATTACAGAAACAAGTTAAAAATCCATTTGTAAAGCATATGATCAAAATATGGTGTGAAACCAAAAAATATTTAAAAGAACCACACTAACTGTCACAATTTAGTCCAATATGGGGTAATCAATATTTTAAACCAGGGAGAGCGGATGCTGTATTTAAAGTATGGAATTTAAAAGGGATTCAAAAGATTCGAGATTTATATTTGTCATGTGCAGATAACATAATGTCTTTTGAAGAACTGAGGATCAAATTTAATCTTAATAGAACACATTTTTTTTAAAATATCTTCAGCTTAGGAACTTTATTTGATCAAATCAAAATAATGTTCTCACCCGACCTACTTATTCATCCTTGGAAAAAATTTTGACTAAAGATAGTAAGAGAAAGGGTATTATTTCAGAGTTTTCTAACTCATTGACACTATCCTCAAGTGAAAACTCACAGAAAAGACTGAATTATTGGAAAGAAGACCTGCAAACTGAAATTTCAGAGGAACAATGGGAATTGGCTTGTACAGAAGCTCAAACCAAATCAATAAATGTACGTCTAAAATTGATACATTTTAAATGGTTAATGTGGATGTATGTTACACCGGTGGAGTTAAATAGATATAACAAAAACATACCAGATACATGCACAAAATGTATGGAAAGTAAAGGAACCCTATTTCATTGTTTATGGGAATGTAGAAAAATCAGAATGTTTTGGGAAGAGGTGAGGGTAACAATTGAAAAAATAATTTCAAAACAAATCATATTGGATCCTAAATTGTTTTTGTTGGGTCTGTATCCAGAAAAGCATAACTTTAATAAGAGTGAAAGAACATTCATAGACCTCAGTTTGCTTAACACCAAAAAATGTATTGCACTACTGTGGAAAAAGACTCATAGACCAGATGTGACTCAGTGGTTAAGACAGATGTTAACAAACCTTCCATTAGAAAGAATAACATACATACTGAAATCAAAGGAAATTGTGTTTGAGAATATATGGAGACCTTTCATTGATTATGTAAAGAATTTAAACATAACTTTTGAAGAAGAAGGTGAATGATGTGTGTGGACCTTGTAAATTCCAAACTGGTGAATGTATAATATGTATACTTATGTAATGGATTACCTAGACTAAACAGAGGAGCATTGTTGAAGACTTGATTTTGTTGGTGGTTGTTGGTGTTTTTTAGTACAATTTTTATTTATTTATTTTTTTTAAAATTACTTTAGTGTTAGTGTTTGATTGTTTGTGTTGTGTTTGTAAAAAAGGTTCAATAAAAAAATATTGTGGAAAAAAAAACCCATCATCCATCAGTGCAAACAAAACCAACCAGAAACTGACTAAAAATACGAAGGATGTGCAACATAACTGAATACGATAATGAAGACGGCATTTGTGATTTAAAGGCACATAGTGTGGCGGCATGAAATAATAAGCAGCGAACTGAGGGTTTTTAAGGGCGTTTATTTATTATTCATCCCGCCATCACAGAGCTCACTCCAGCGCCGTGCAGCGCACCAGAGCAAGCCCAGAGGCTCTCCTAGCAGACAGTGGATGCATCTAGTCAGATGAGCAGTGGTCAGAGAGAGAGAGTTACAGAGCATATGCAGTTTTTATACCCCACTACAGACAGTGCATTCACAGCAGTAGGTATGGACATGTGCATTTGAGAGTCACACATAACAATAGGAAGATTACTGGCCGGAATTCGCCTCTGCTCCGGAGCTGTGGGACAAAAGAGGTTACAAGGCACATCAACATATTGTTATCAGTCCATAGATCACGCTGCTACGTTAATTGCTCCAGCTGAGCGCTCTGCTTGTCCCAGTATGTTGTGGGGGTTACCCATACACTCCCCCCCAGAGGGCTCAGCGGGAAGCTGAGGTCTCGATAGTCCGGCTTTGGGAGCGAGCTGCGGGGGAAGGCTCGCTGCAGGCGGCGGTGGAGGGAGGGGGGGTGGGGGTAGCAAGTGCCGGCCCGGGACGGCGAAATTGTCTGGGCCGCGCAAAAATTGCCTGTGGATCCGCAATGTTGAGGGGCTGTCCCGTTGGAACGTGCGGAGGTCCACAGCAGCTGTAAGAAGAAAAAATTAGTCACTGACTCCTCTCGCGGCCATGAAGAAAAAAGGAGCTGCAGCTGTGAGGGACTTGGCGTGTTGACTCTAGGTGCGCGCGCAGTCCTAAAGTCCTCGGGGACAGCTGATGGCTGAATTCCCTTGTGCGCCGTGGCTGAGACCATTGGAAAATCCTGTGAGCGAGCTGCGTGCGTGCTTCAGGTGTGTGAGCAGCCCTGAAGGTTCTGTGTGCAGCGGTGAAGGACGATGGCGGTCTGTGTGGAGCCGGTATTGTCCTGTGCGTGGTGCGCTGTCCTCGGAACCCCCCGGTGTGCGTGCGGGGTTCGGTGCATGGCAGGACCGCTGTAGAGGCAAGTCAGGGACAGGGAGCTTGCTGGAGATCAGCGTCGTTGGCGCCGATGGTCATCCCTGTAAGCTGTTGCGTCGTTTGCTGTGTCGGGTCATGGTGCGTTGGAGCGGTGAGAGGGAGGAGACGATCTCTGTCCCTCGGGCTCGTGCAGATGTGTTGGAGCGGTGAGAGGGAGTAGGCGTTTTGTGTCCCTCGGCCGGTTCCAGCGTGGATGTCCCGTTCTCAGGCGAGGGTCGCACCATGACGCTGTCTGCAGCTTTCCCGGTCGTGGATGAGCTCCGGAGAGTTCGCCTGGTGGTGGCTCTGCGTCGCGGCCTCCCTGTAGCAGAAGGGAGGGCAGTCCATTTGCATCAGGCTGCTGCGTTCGCTTGTCGTCGGAGAGTCACCGCTGGGGGCTGCCAGCGTGTTCTTTTCTTGGTCGGGCCATCAGTGTGGCTGTCCAGGCCAGAAAGTTGCTTTGCACAAAGCGTGTGGTTTCTCGGGGTCACCAATGTGGCGGCATGAAATAATAAGCAGCGAACTGAGGGTTTTTAAGGGTGTTTATTTATTATTCATCCCGCCATCACAGAGCTCACTCCAGTGCCGTGCAGCGCGCCAAAAACAAATCTACCTACGGGTACAAATAAAGTAACCTGAACCTGAACCTGAACCAGAGCGAGCCCAGAGGCTCTCCTAGCAGACAGTGGATGCGTCTAGTCCAGGGGTCAGCAACCTTTACCACTCAAAGAGCCATTTGGACCCGTTTCCCACAGAAAAGAAAACACTGGGAGCCACAAAAACCCTTTTGACACTTAAAATGAAATAACACTGCATATAACTTTTTTCCCTTTATGCTATGTATAAACAAACTATAATGTGTTGCATTTATGAAATCAGGGAACTCCTGCAGAGAAAACAAAATGACATTTCTGCATGCAACAAAAACATTTTGAACTCAGAAAAAAAAAAGACATTGGGTTGAAAGGAGAGAGCTGTTTCTAGCACTGATGACTCCTGATCCTTCCATAAAAATCTCAGAATTCCGCTGAAAACAATACCGAAAGCTCAGAATTCCAACACGAACCAGTGATGTGATTTGGGGTTGGGGAAATTATCTGAAAATTCAGCAGGGGGTCTGGGGGACACAGTCCCCCAGTGGGGTCCGGGGTGGGATGGGGGGCAAGAGGGGCAAAGCCCGCTGAAGCTCCTGGGTTTTTATGATTTTTAAGTACCAGAACTGTGCTTAAATGACATAAAACAAACAGGTGAATACCACTTATTACTGTATAATATTGACTTCTGTTCCAAGAAGATAGCATTCCTAAAATATTCCAACAAGCATTATCCATCACATGCTTTAACACTTGATCAAATCAAAATCAGTTAATTTTATCTGTTCCATAATAGAAATAAAATTCCAACATACCATTACTTTTTATAATTTCAGCATTCATTTCAGATCACCAGTTTCAATCTCCATTGAGTCTTGAGCAGTTCATTTTTCACAATCACTGATGCAGCCAAGTCTTAGAAATATTCAAAAGTTATGAGTCAATATCCACTGAGCACTGTCAATTTCAAACTGTTTGGAATCATAAAAGGGGATGTTAACTTTTATTACCGTTTAATCCCTCGCGCCAGCCCAGCTCATACAGCCGTTGTAGAGTTAATGACTCTCCACCTGGCCATATCGATTACCGGTGGCCATACGCCACTTCCAGTCCTGCCTGGAAGTGGCAGGACTGGGGGGCAATGGATCAGCGTTCTCGTCGCGCCCTCCGCCAGTACCCGGGCTTGCCTGGGGAAGCTAATGATCCTACCAGCAGACTAAATTCAAAGAGACGACGCCTCTGTGCCAAGTCAAAGAAGAATCCTAGTCACAGTCCTAAAGCCGAAAGCAAACAGCCCCAAGAGCACTTTGTGGTAGGATCTGCCCTTCGCATATTACAACTAAACGTTGAAGGCCTATCTGCAGCCAAGCGAAGCCTTATCGAAGTCCTCGCCTTCCAACATTCGATTGATGTAATCTGCCTCCAAGAGACTCATATTGGCACAGAGGAAGCTGGCCGCTTCACCATCAAAGGCTTTGACCTCCTGTGCTGTGTTCTACATGCTAAACATGGACGTGCCACCTATGTGCGTTCTGACATAGTTGAAGCAAATCACCTGATAACAACACATTTCTCAGACACCATAATCATTGGTGGCTTCCATATTGTCAATGTGTACAAGCCCCCTAATGCCAACCGGGATCTGCAGGTCTTACCCACCCTACCCCACCCTGCCATCTATGTGGGGGACTTTAACAGCCATCACCCTGACTGGGGGTACCCAGCAGTGGACAGTGATGGGGAGGCACTTTCAGACTGGGCATCCAGAAATGACCTCACTTTGATATACGACCCCAAACAAAGAGGAACCTTCCACTCTGCTAGGTGGAAGAAGGACTATTCTCCTGACCTGTGTTGGGTCAGCTCTTTGAATGGGGAGCCATATCCTACACAGATCCTCATTCTTGATGATTTTCCACACAGCCAACACCGGCCCCTGCTTGTACACATTGGCCTACAACTTCCAGTCATATACAGCCCAAGGAAGATGCGCTGGAACTTCCGCAAAGCCAACTGGAAGAAATTCAGTGAAACTCTGGACCGGAGCATTGTTACCATCCCACTCCACACCATCACTGTAGATGAAGCATACAACCGCTTCTGCAGCGCAATCTTCAAGGCTGCCCATACTGCAATCCCACGAGGCTACCGACCCCTCTATGTCCCATGTTTGGACGGAGAAAGTGCTGCCCTCCTACAATCCTATCAAACATCAGGGGACCCAGAGATAGCAGACCATCTCATTGAATCGCTAAATACAGCCCGGCGAAAGAAATGGGAGGAGACAGTTGCTGACCGGAGCTTTACCCACTCTAGCAGGAAATGTTGGAGCCTCATCCGTCGCCTAGGAGCTGCACAGAAGCCCCCTAGCCAAAGCCGAGCATCCGTCACACCCAACCAAGTTGCATCCCACCTACTGACTATCGCCAAAGCACCCCAAGACAAAGACACCAGAAGAGCAGTTACAACTGAGCTAAAAAAACACCAAAAAATGCCTGTAGAGGAAACGAACCCTGAACCCTTCGAGGCTGCTGAACTGGAGAAAGTCCTACAGGGCCTGAAATGTGGAAAGGCAGCAGGATACGATAACATCTTCCCAGAATTCATGAAGAATCTTGGCCCCCGAGCCCTAACCTGGTTGACACAATTCTACACAAGGATCACACAAACGAACTCGATCCCAAAGAAATGGCGGACAGCAAAGGTCATTGCCATCCCAAAACCTGGCAAAGACCACAAACTACCAGCAAGCTACCGCCCAATCTCCCTACTCAGCGTTCCTTACAAAATCATGGAGCGCCTAATACTGCAACGCATTTCCCCAGAAATAGAGGATATTCTAAGTGTGGATCAAGCAGGTTTCCGCAAGGACCGCAGTACAGGAGAACAAGTACTGGCCCTAACCACCTTCATTGAAAATGGCTTCGAGAGCAGACTGAAGACAGGGGCTGTGTTTCTCGATCTTACAGCCGCCTATGATACGGTCTGGCACAAAGGCCTCCTCCTGAAACTTATAAAGGCGATCCCTGCTTGGGCAACAGCAATTATAAAAACCCTGCTGACCAACCGAAGGTTCAGAGTCCACCTCAGTCAGAACACAAGTGCATGGAGAATGCAGAAAAACGGACTCCCACAAGGCTCAGTTCTAGCTCCAACTCTGTTCAACCTCTACATAAACGACCTGCCTACTACAAAATCCCGCAAATTCATCTATGCAGACGACATCTGTTTGGCATTCCAAGCACCAGACTTTGAACCACTGGAACGGGTGCTCACGGAAGATCTTGCTAAACTGGACCAGTTCTGCAAAATCTGGCGCCTAAAACCAAGCCCAGCAAAAACCGTCTCCAGTGTATTTCATCTCCACAATGCAAAAGCTGCCAGAGAACTAAACATCCACCTGAGCGGACTCAAGCTTAAGCATGCCCCAAATCCAACTTATCTTGGAGTGACCCTTGATAGGACCTTATCCTTCAAGGAACATCTAAAGGGGACGGCTGCTAAGGTGAAAGTACGAAACAACCTGCTCTGCAAGCTCGCTGGTGCAAAATGGGGGGCGGCAGTCGCCACCCTGCGCACCTCAGCACTGGCCCTTTCATACTCTGTAGCAGAATATTGTGCCCCTGTCTGGTCCAGGTCATCTTACACACACCATGTAGACACCCAGCTCAACTCAACCATGAGAACTATAACTGGAACAATCCGCTCAACACCACTCCCCTGGCTCTCTGTACTGTCAAACATAGCCCCTCCACACATCCGGCGAGCAGCATTAACTCAAAGGATGCTCCAAAAAGTTAAAGATTTTCCTCACTTACCAATCCATGCAGATATCTACACCCCACCCACTGCCCGACTTTCATCCAGACGGCCGATTTGGAAAAACCCTCCCCCAGCTGACTTTACCATCCAGACAGCTTGGCAAGAGGAATGGGAGACCAAGGAGGTCCCAAACAAACAGCTGGTGATAAACCCCAACCAACAGGTCCCGGGCACCAACCTCCCAAGGAGACAGTGGTCTACACTCAATCGCTTCAGGACTGGACATGGCCCCTGCTTGGCCAGCCTTCACAGATGGGGCAGTAGCCCTAGCCCACTGTGCGCATGTGGAGAGGAGCAAACTATGGAACACATCATAGAGGCTTGCCCGCTCCAAAGACTGGAAGGAGGATTACACACCCTCCATACAGCAAACCAGGAGGCAACTGCTTGGCTTAAGGACTTTGCATTCGCTAAATAAAATAAAGTCCTGCCTGAAAGGGCGCAGCTTCACTGCGTTCGTGGACCACAAGTCGCTAACGTACTTAATGTACTTTATCTTCCTGGAAGATAAAATAAAGCGGAATTCAGCGAATTAACAGAAAATCACATCCCTGAGAACACGCCGCAATGAATCTTTGAAAAAGCATACAACGAGCCATTTGATTGGTCCAATCGTTTGCAACTATCCAATCGCAGGGCTGTCAAGCTACTGCAATACAGCAGTAGCTTGGACACAACACATCCGGGTTATTGTGGGAGATGACTTCCGACTTTGTGTTGCTTTTCGCTGACAGTGATTAAACTTTAACACTTTTTTTTTTTTAGATTTTACAAGATCACCATAATCTTCAAATTTAGAATTACATTTAAAAAACTAATGAACTAAAATAAAATACATTTTAATTAAATACTCATTATTTATTTTCCAAAGCCACAGGGAGCCGCAGCAGAGGGATGAAAGAGCCGCATGCGGCTCCGGAGCCGCGGGTTGCCGACCCCTGGTCTAGTCAGATGAGCAGTGGTCAGAGAGAGAGAGTTACAGAGCATATGCAGTTTTTATACCCCACTACAGACAATGCATTCACAGCAGTAGGTATGGACATTTGCATTTGAGAGTCACACATAACAATAGGAAGATTACTGGCCGGAATTCGCCTCTGCTCCGGAGCTGTGGGACAAAAGAGGTTACAAGGCACATCAACATATTGTTATCAGTCCATAGGTCACGCTGCTATGTTAATTGCTCCAGCTGAGCGCTCTGCTTGTCCCAGTATGTTGTGGGGGTTACCCATAATAGAGGGTTAAAGTGAGCGATGAGCCAATCTGATCCACGGTATTGGTATGGGGTTCAATCCAGGCAAAATGGCTGGATCAGTATTGGTAAGGAATAAAAGTAATTTACTGATCCGATACATTAACAGCATTACAATAAAATGAAGGCATGAGCATGTTCTCAGCCGTGCTGTGAGCGGCTCCTATAATCACAGTCAACAAGTGTCACTGCAGCCCGTGTGTGGGACCGGCCTCAGTATGTTGCTGTGTGGTACCAGCGTTTACAATTTTCTGCTTTCTTTCTTCATCACATCAACACCAGCAACTTGATGGAACACTTGCAAAAGTATCACAGCAAAGGAGCATGCTGAATTGCTTTTCCAGCTTGGAGGCTGGATGTAAAAGTGAAACCTAAACAAAAGAAGGAAACTGAAAGTAAAAACCAGACTGGAGTGAAACAAAGACATACAGTGGGGCAAAAAAGTATTTAGTCAGCCACCAATTGTGCTCATTCTCCCACTTAAAAGATGAGAGAGGTCTCCAATTTTCATCATAGGTATACCTCAACTATGAGAGACAAAATGTGGAAAAAAAATCCAGAAAATCACACGGAAGGATTTTTAATGATTTAATTCGTAAATTCCTCGGTAAAATAAGTATTTGGTCACCTACAAACAAGCAAGATTTCTGGCTCTCACAGACATGTAACTTCTTCTTTAAGAGGCTCCTCTGTCCTCCACTCGTTACCTGTATTAATGGCACCTGTTTGAACTCATTATCAGTATAAAAGACACCTGTCCACAACCTCAAACAGTCAGACTCCAAACTCCACTATGGCCAAGACCACAGAGCTGTCAAAGGACACCAGAAACAAAATTGTAGACCTGCACCAGGCTAGGAAGACTGAATCTGCAATAGGTAAGCAGCTTGGTGTGAAGAAATCAACTGTGGGAGCAATTATTAGAAAATGGGAGACATACAAGACCACTGATAATCTCCCTTGATCTGGGGCTCTACGCAAAGTCTCACCCCGTGGGGTCAAAATGATCACGAGAACGGTGAGCAAAAATCCCAGAACCACACGGGGGGACCTAGTGAATGACCTGCAGAGAGCTGGGACCAAAGTAACAAAGGCTACCATCAGTAACACACTACGCCGCCAGGGACTCAAATCCTGCAGTGCCAGACATGTCCCCCTGCTTAAGCCAGTACATGTCCAGGCCCATGTGAAGTTTGCTGGAGAACATTTGGATGATCCAGAAGAGGATTGGGAGAATGTCATATGGTCAGATGAAACCAAAATAGAACTTTTTGGTAAAAACTCAACTTGTCGTGTTTGGAGGAGAAAGAATGCTGAGTTGCATCCAAAGAACACCATACCTACTGTGAAGCATGGGGGTGAAAACATCATGCTTTGGGGCTGTTTTTCTGCAAAGGGACCAGGACGACTGATCTGTGTAAAGGAAAGAATGAATGGGGCCATGTATTGTGAGATTTTGAGTGAAAACCTCCTTCCATCAGCAAGGGCATTGAAGATGAAACATGGCTGGGTCTTTCAGCATGACAATGATCCCAAACACACCACCCGGGCAACGAAGGAGTGGCTTCATAAGAAGCATTTCAAGGTCCTGGAGTGGCCTAGCCAGTCTCCAGATCTCAACCCCATAGAAAATCTTTGGAGGGAGTTGAAAGTCTGTGTTGCCCAGCGACAGCCCCAAAACATCACTACTCTAGAGGAGATCTGCATGGAGAAATGGGCCAAAATACCAGCAACAGTGTGTGAAGACCTTGTGAAGACTTACAGAAAACGTTTGACCTCTGTCATTGCCAACAAAGGGTATATAACAAAGTATTGAGATGAACTTTTGTTATTGACCAAATACTTATTTTACCGAGGAATTTACCAATTAATTCATTAAAAATCCTTCAGTGTGATTTTCTGGATTTCTTTTTTTCTCATTTTGTCTCTCATAGTTGAGGAATACCTATGATGAAAATTGGAGACCTCTCTCATCTTTTAAGTGGGAGAACTTGCACAATTGGTGGCCGACTAAATACTTTTTTGCCCCACTATAACACTGGCTTACCTTTCAACAGTTACAGTGCATGAGAGGTACAGTGGATAGGAAAAGTCTCCACACCCCTGTTCAAATCCAGGTGTTTGTGACGTGAAAAAAATGAGACCAAGATAAATCATTTCAAAACTTTTTCCACCATTAATGTGACCTGTAGAACCCAACTGAAAAACAAGCTAAAGTCTTAAGGGGAAAAATAAAAATAAACTACAATCACCTGGTTGCATAAATATTCACACCCTCTTATAATTGGGGATGTGGCTGTGTTCAGAATTAACCAATCACATTCAAACTAGGGATGAGCCTATACCACTTTTTCAAGACCGATACTGATACTGTGACTTTGACTATTGGCCGATACTGATCCAAACCCTATACCATCCATCCATCCATCTTCTTCCGCTTAATCCTTTTCGGGTCGTGGGGGGGGGCTGGAGCCTATCCCAGCATCTTTGGGCGAGAGGAAGGATCCACCCTGGACAGATTGCCAGTCCATGGCAGGGCCAACACAGAGAGACAGACAACCATTCACTCTCACAGTCAGACCTAAGGACAATTTAGAATCCCCAGTTTGATGCCAATTAACCTAACTTGCATGTTTTTGGCATGTGGGAGGAAACCGGAGAAATCCCGGAGTAAACCCACACAGACACGGGGAGAACATGCAAACTCCACACAGATCACTGTTGGTTGGGGGCTGGGATCGAACCCAGGATCCCCCGGCCAAGGGTGAGTTGCTGTGCTGCCGCAGTGCTAACCACTCCGCCACCGCGCTGCCGTCTCTCTTATTTAAAACAACAGTACAGAACATACTTTGATAATGACTGGTTGCATTTTGCATACGTACATATAAAAACATAAATTTAAAAGCCAAAGAATATGAACCTACGCCAGGATTCTGTTTGTGGACTTCAGCTCCGCATTCAACACCATCCGCCCCGATCTGCTCCAGGACAAGCTGTCCCTGCTCAACGTGCCTGACTCCCTCTGCAGGTGGATCACCGACTTCCTGACGGACCGGAGGCAGCATGTGCGGCTGGGGAAGTCTGTCTCGGACTCTGTTAGCATCAGCATTGGATCACCCCAGGGCTGTGTACTTTCCCCCCTACTCTTCTCCCTTTATACCAACTTCTGCACCTCCTCCCACCAGTCTGTTAAGCTGATTAAGTTTGCGGACAACACCACCCTCATCGGGCTCATCTCCAACGGTGACGAGTCCGTCTACAGGAAAGAGGTGGCCCAGCTGGAGTCCTGGTGCAGCCATAACAACCTGCAGCTGAACGCTCTGAAGACAGTGGAGATGATTGTGGACTTCAGGAAAGTCACAACCCCCCTGCCCCCCCTCACCATCACAGGCTCTCCCATCACCATTGCAGATTCCTTCCGCTTCTTGGGCACCACCATCACCCGGGACCTCAAATGGGAGCCAACCATCAGCTCCCTCATCAAAAAGGCCCAGCAGAGGATGTTCTTTCTGCGGCAGCTGAGGAAGCTCAAGCTACCCACCAAGATGTTAGTGCAGTTCTACACGGCCATCATCGAGTCCATCCTCACCTCCTCCATAACTGTGTGGTATGCAGGAGCCACTGCCAGGGACAGACTAAGGCTGCAGCGCGTCGTGCGCACTGCTGAGAAGGTGATCGGCTGCAAGCTCCCATCTCTCCAGGATCTGTACATCTCCAGGACCCGGAGGCGTGCAGGCCGGATCATAGCCGATCCTTCACACCCTGGTCACGTACTGTTTGCCCCCCTCCCCTCAGGTAGAAGACTTCGGTCCATTCGGACTAAAACCTCCCGGCACATGAACAGCTTCTTCCCCTCTGCCATCAGACTGCTGAACACTAAGTGACTTATTGACTCTCGTGCACTATGTACAGCAGCTCAACCAGACTCATGTCAATCATCACTGTTTTTCTGTTGCATTATTGACTGCACTGTGGTACCTCATATTATCTGCTACTTGCTAATTTTTTTTAAAACTGCCTTGACTAGTACTACTCATTATTACTATTATTATTATGATTATTACTTATTTTTCTACACTTATTGCACGTTTTTAGTCCTTTAGTTTTTTAGTTTATCTCTTTATCTCATCATGTTTTTAATGTTGCAGCATGGCACCGAGACAAATTCCTAGTTTGTGTACTACATGAACAATGGCAATAAATCTGATTCTGATTCTGAATATGTCTTAGCTTTGTTCTGAATTGTAATCGCTCTTGTTTTGTTTTTCTTTTGAATTCTTGGATGGAATATGGGTGGGCAATATAAGCTGCGGCTTCAGCCATCACCCATTTCAGATAACTGATGTTGAACTGTAGAATCAGAGGAGTTATTGTCTAATTTGACCTTGTTGGATTTTTTTCCCCTTTGTTATATTATTCTGTTTCTTTTTAATCTTTACTTTTAATCTATCCGAAATAAAGATTCATTCATTCATTCATTCATTCATTCATGTTACAAATTTTACTCAGTTCAGCAACGCTGCTGCTTTTTTAAAAATTTAAACTTTGCAACACTGGCAGCATTTCACTGGTCAGCACCATGTAAACATGCATTCTGACATTTTTTAAGTGCAAGTTTATTACAAAACTTTAAAGCGGAGTATTTAAGTAAACATTCAGATGAAATTCAAAGTGCCGCTGTGCACGAGGTAAAAAATGCTGGAGATCAGAAAATAAGATAAGATAAGATAAGATAAGATAAGATAAGCCTTTATTAGTCCCACAACGGGGAAATTCCAGGATTGCAACAGCACAGGGATAGCAACACTCAGAGCAACAATCAGAAGGCAAGAAAAAACAAGCAAGCAAGAGCAGCTAATATACATATGTACATATTACTATAAAATATATATATACACACACACACACACACAGACACACAGTGCAGAGCATTGTAGCTAGATGGAATAAATATGTAAATATATAAACACCCACAGTATGGAGCATTGCAGCTAGGTGGAATAAATATGCAAGTATATAAACACACACAGTGCGGAGCAATGTAGCTAGATGGAATAATATGTAGATATATAAAAACACAGTGCGGAGCATTGTAGCTAGATGGAATAAATATATAGATATATAAATATAAACACACCCAGTGCAGAGCATTGTTGCTAGGTGGGATGAAACAGCATAACCGTCTATTTAGTTATCCTACATGGTATGATTATGTGCCCATACATATTCTCACCCTCCATAGCGACCGGTATGTTCCTAGTTGTATGCCGGAGAGGACCATTGTGTAAGTCTATTGCATCTTTTGCATTCAAAAAAAAAAAAAAATAAACTATTAGTTTGTTACGTCTTTTTGCTATCTCTGCGAGCAGCCCTGCTTAGGTTGTACAGTCTGACAGCCGTTGGTAGGAAGGACCTACGAAACCTCTCGGTTGTGCACCTGGGATGATGTAGTCTGCTGCTAAATGAGCTCCTCAGTGCATCCAGTATGTCCTGCATAGGGTGGAACTCGGACTCCAGCAGAGATGACAGTTTAGCCACCGTCCTTCTCTCTCCTATCTCCTCCATCGGATCAAGGCGTTGCCCCAGGACAGAGCTAGCTTTCTTAATCAGTTTGTTCAGTCTCTTCCTATCGGCTGCAGTAATGCCACTGCCCCAGCAGACCACTCCAAAAGTGATGGCTGATGCCACCACCGTGTCATAGAATGACTTCAGCAGCGCCCCTTGTACACCAAAAGACCTGAGTCTCCTCAGCAGGAACAGCCTGCGCTGTCCCTTCTTGTAGAGTGCGTCAGTATTGTGTGACCAGTCTAGTTTATTGTTCAGATGAATACCCAGGTACTTGTAGGATGTCACCATCTCGATGTCTGTTCCCTGTATATTTACTGGTGCTGTGAGGGGCTGCCCATGCCTGCGGCAGTCCACCACCAGCTCCTTAGTTTTCCTCGCGTTGATCTGGAGGCAGTTCCGATGGCACCAGTCCACAAAGTCCTGGATAAGCCCTCTGTACTCAGCTTCATCTCCGCTGGAGATGAGACCAACGATCGCAGAGTCATCAGAGAACTTCTGTAGATGGCAATGTGTTGTGTTGTGTGAGAAGTCCGCAGTATAAAGAGTGAACAAGAAGGGAGCCAGCACCGTTCCCTGGGGGGCCCCCGTGCTACTGATGATCGTGTCGGAAACACAGTCCCGGGTTCTCACAAACTGAGGCCGGTTCGTGAGGTAGTCCAGGATCCATGATGACAGGTGCTGGTCCACCCCTGCGCGCAGCAGCTTGTCCTTCAGGATCATCGGTTGGATGGTGTTGAAAGCACTGGAGAAGTCAAAGAACATGATCCTCATCATATTCCCGGGCTTCTCCAGGTGGGACAGAGAACGGTGAAGGAGGAAGATCACCGCATCCTCCACCCCAATGCCATGCTGGTAGGCGAACTGGAGTGGATCCATCGCTGGTTCCACCAGGGGGCGGAGATGAGCAAGGAGCAGTCTCTCCAGGGTCTTCATCAAGTGGGACATCAAGGCCACCGGTCTGAAGCTGTTCAGGTCTTTGGGGTGGGAAGTTTTTGGTACAGGTACCACACAAGATGTTTTCCACAGCTGTGGTACCCTCCCCAGTTTCAGGCTCATGTTGAAGATATACGTCACAATCCCACACAGCTGGTCTGCACAGGACTTGAGGAGCTTTGCGCTGATGCCGTCCGGTCCCGACGCCTTCCTCGCCTTGATCTTCCTCAGCTCCGTCCTCACCTGGGTCTTGGTCAGGGTCAGGATGGGGGGCTGTGTGTTGGGAGTGGGGGGGGGGGTGTCGGTGGAGTGGGGAGTGGGTAGCAGGACTTGATTTCTTAGAGGCAGCAGTGGCTGTTGTGCAGACAGGGGGGAGGGCGGTTGGTCAAATCTATTGAAAAACAGATTCAGGTTGTTCGCCCACTCCCTGCCCCCCGTGGCCTGGGGGGAGGTATTCTGGAGCCCCGAGATGGTTTTGAGGTTTCTCCAGACCCCGCTGATGTCGCTCTGTTGCAGCTTGTCCTCCATCTTCTTCCTGAAGCTGTCCTTGCCTTCTCTGATCTTTCTCCTCAGCTCCCTCTGTACGGACTTCAGCATCTCCCTGTTCCCCGACCTGAAGATCCTCTTCTTCTCTCTCAGAAGTGTTTTTATCTCAGGGTTGATCCAGGGTTTGTTGTTTGAGTGACGCCGTATGGTCTTGGTGGGAACGGATTTGTCCACACAGAAGCTGAGGTAGCCCGTGAAGGTGTGAATGAGGCCATCGATGTCCTCACCATGTGGATCGCAGAGCTGCTTCCAGGCAGTGGCTTCAAAACAGTCCTTTAGAGTGTCCATTGTCTCCTCAGACCATAACTCCACAGTGTGCATGGCCGGAGGTTGTCTGTGCACTAGGGGTTTGTACACCGGTCGGAGATGAACCAAGTTGTGATCCGATCTCCCAAGTGGGGGGAGTTGTGATGAGGTGTACGCCTCCTTAGTGTTTGCGTAGAACAAATCCAGTGTTTTATTGTCTCTAGTGTGGCATGTGACATACTGGGTGAAAGTGGGCAGAATGGGAGACAGTGAAACGTGGTTGAAATCGCCTGAGATGAGGAGAAGAGCATCTGGGTGTTCTGTCTGCAGCCTGCTGGTTACTGAATGGATGACGTCACGCGCTGTCCCAGCGTTCGCCGTCGGATTTGCATAAACAACAATGCAGATCACGTGTGAGTGTTCTCTCGGGAGATATGTAGGCCTCATGCTAACAGCTAGCAACTCAATGTCTTTGCTGCAGTGTCGTTGTTTAACAGTGATATGTCCCGGTCTGCACCAGTTGTTGTTAACATACATGATCACTCCACCGCCCCTAGTTTTGCCACTCTCTGGTGTTCGGTCAGCTCGTATCGTGTGAAAACCCTCCAGCTCAATGTTAGCATCTGCTGCTAGTTCAGTTAGCCACGTCTCAGTAAACAAAAGGAGAGAGCACTCCCGGTAAGTGCTATCATAACGGGAGATAGCCGCTAGCTCATCTAACTTTCCCAGTATCGACCGTACATTTCCCATGACAACAGATGGAAGGGAGGGTCTGTACCTTATATTTTTTGTCCTCCGCCTTACTCCAGCCCGGCAGCCGCGGCGTTTTCGCCTCAGTTCTCTCGGTATGTCGAGTTTTTCCAGTGGGACCGGGTGGCGGTTAAATGCTAGCAGCTCTTCCCTGTTATATCGTATCCTGCTATAAACAGTGGCTCCGTCCACCGGCTCAGGAGACATTTGGGATGATCTGTGTGTCCGTGATATAAGTGGGGTGAAAAAAAAAAGTGATCAAAAGAGAGAGGAAGGGAAAAAAAACTCGGAATCGAGCCGCTGTTGCAAAAGGCAGCCGACTGGTGTGGCGCCGAGAGGAGAGAGAGGAGAGAAAATAAAGGAACTCACCCTTTAAGTTGTGTTTTTGTCCTCTATTATTATTGTTAGCAGTAGTATTAGTATTCTCCTGGTGCTCGGTTTGTTTCGTAGTTTAGTCTCTGTCCATAGTTTTTAAATTTGCTCTGATTTTGCAGTCACCCCTGTTCCATTTCATGTAGCCTCACCCTAACCCTTGTTAGTCCTTGTTTAGTCCTGCTTCCAGTTCACTGGTTATAATTTGCCGTTTAAGTTTCTGTCACCTGCCTCTCATCAGCTGTAATCTAAAGGTAAACCCATGTTCTGTCTCCATTCCTGCGCCTTTGTTTTTTACTTTCACTTTCCTTCTTTTAGTTTCACTTTTAGCATATTCCAGCAGTTAAACAGCGGTTGCTGCTGCTGCATGACACACTTGCCTGTGCTCGGTTCTTGAGAGAATTCACCATACTTTTTTTGCTGCCGTGATACTTTTGCAAATGTTTTATCAAGTTGGTGATGTAAAATTGTAAATGCTCAGACTTCCGGTTATGGCTGCCACGTAAGATGGACGTGTCTCACTCTGCTCTGCTCCTGGAGAAAAAAATCGGCAAATAACTCTCTTATTTGGGACAAAACGTATCCCAGCGTCTGGGCGAGGATATGTCGGCGAAGCCTAAGGCTGGAAAACCAGGTAGAGGAAAAAGCGAGCCGCCGAAACAGTCCAAATTAACGGACTTTCAGGTCTGTGACGCAGCAAATAAAACTCCATATATGGCGGAGGAGGCTGGCAACGGTGCGATGTCTGCGGGGAGCGGCGCAGATGCGCTGATGGCTGCCATGAGTTCAATGAGAGCGGACTTTTCCTCTAGATTTGATGGGATTATGGCAGCGTTGGAAGGAATAAGAAAGGAATTGGGTGACTGTGTAGAACGAACGGCGCAGATGGAGCTCCGTCTCGCTAGTGCTGAAGATGACGTCACCCGTCTTCAATTAAAGGTGCGCACTTTGGAAAAAAAAAAAAAATGTCTGGAAGATAATATTTTGGATTTGGAATCTCGGTCGAGACAGAATAACTTGAGGCTGGTGGGTCTTCCAGAGGAATCAGAAGGTCGGGACGTATGTTCCTTTCTGGAAAAGTGGATTCTGGAGGTGCTGGGCAGCGAGGAGTTGCAATCAGCAGTGGTTCTGGAAAAAGCACATCGTATAGGCCCACGGAGAGATAAGGGACCGCCGAGGACCTTAATTATGAAGTTTCTTAGCAACAGAGACAGGATGAAGATCTTCAACGCTGCACGAGCTAAAGGAGAGATTAAACACCAGGATCAGCAGGTGCGGTTCTACCCAGATTTGGCCACAGGAATCCAACAATTGAGGAAGCAGTTTGATCCCATACGTAAGGAGCTGCGCAACCTTGGGATTCGTCATGGTGTAATCTATCCTGCGAGACTGCTGACCACGTATGAGGTCAGAACCCACATCTTCAAGACCCCAGAGGAGGCGCAGGAGTTCATCAAGAAGATCAAAGAAGAAGAGACTGGTGGGAGCTAAGCATGAACAAAATATAAGGTAGAATAATTAAGCATTTGCACAGGCATCTGACTGACTTGAAGTAAATAGCAAGTTTACAAAATATAGATTGTATTATATATTAAAAACAAACAAACAAACAAACAAACAAAAAAACTATGATGTACAAAGTTGCTAAAAATTTTGGAGTTAAGTTGGAAAACTACAGAGGAGAGTTAATGTTACGTCATTAAAAGCAGTAGAGTTAGGGTGATTGGGAGGATGAAGAAGGAGTGGCTTAGGCTGTTCCCCGTGGGTGTGGAGCGGTCGATGGCTATAGCGGGAGACGGAATTTTTCTTTTGATTTTGGGGGGTTTGCCACAAGTGTGGGAAGGGGAAATTTGTTTGTGTGTAGTTTGTAGGATGAATGTTCAACCACTCATGTTTTTGCTTCTCTGTATGAGCATGTTTATACTGCAAGGTAATCCCAAACTCTCTATTGATCATAAACCAAAGCGTTAATCTTAATTTAACTTCATGGAATTGCAGAGGTCTACAAAATTTAAAAAAAACTTAAACAAGTTATGAATAAAATAAAAGACATGGGTTCAAAAATTGTGTTTTTACAAGAAACTCATCTAATAGAGGAGGATATAAAAAGAATTAGGAGTAGATGGCAAGGAAGTGTCTTCACCTCATCATTCTCATCCCGGGCCAGGGGAGTTATGACTCTCATACATAAATCAGTCCCTTTTCAAGTGAAAAATGTAATTGGAGACAAATTTGGAAGATATGTAATCATTCAAGGATCTTTGCTATTAGAAAATATAAATCTTGTGAACTTATATGGTCCCAATATAGATGATCAGAAGTTCTTTGCTAATTTATTTCTCATCTTATCATCACTTACAGGGCAACATATAATAGCAGGGGATTTTAATTGTACATTGAATCCAGGTATAGATAGATCAACAGGACTGGATTGTACGCACAATGGATGTAGGATGACTATTAATCATTTTATGAAAGAATTGAGATTGTTAGATATATGGAGAGAAATGAAACCACAAGTTAAAGCCTATTCTTGTTATTCCAGTACCTACAAGACATTCTCACGTATTGATTATTTTTTGATTTCCACAGAATTAAGGTCCAAGATTCAAAACTGCTTTTATGATAACATCGTGATCTCTGATCATGCACCCTGTTGTCTAATATATGTAGATAAAAAATTGACAAAGGAATCAGGTAGATGGCAATTTCAGCATAAATGGCTTCAGGATGAGGAATTTGTCAAGTACATAGAAAAACAGATAGACGAGTTCTTTGACATCAATACTATACAAACATCAGCATGTGTAAAGTGGGAGGCTTTCAAAGCTTTTATTAGGGGACATATTATTAGTTATACAGGATCAAAATCTAAGAAGACTCGAGAGGAGAGAGCTAAATTGGAACATAAAATAAAAAGTCTTCAGGAAAAAGTGTATGCAGGAAGTGACCCAAGGTTGGAGAATGAATTACTGATTTTGAGAGCTGAATACGACAAAAAATCAGCGAATAGAGCTGCCTCGAGTCTTCTAAGATTGAAACAATCTTTTTATGAACAAGGTGAAAAATCAGGAAAATTATTTGCATGGCAGATTAAACAATTAGAAATTAAAACACCAATTACCAGTATTATAAGTAATGGACAGGTAGTTATAGATCCTTTAGAAATTAACAGAGCCTTTAGAGATTACTATGAAAAATTATATGATACCAAAAATGAATCTGATTTAACAAAACTAAATGGGTTTTTGAACGAACTATCTATACCGTGTATTCCAAATGAAAACAGGGAGATATTGGAGTCTAAAATTAGTCAAGAAGAAGTTGGGCTAGCCATTGATAATATGAAATCAGGAAAAAGTGCAGGACCAGATGGTCTTCCAGTTGACCTTTATAAAAAATTTAAGAATAAATTAATAAAACCTTTTTTGGAAATGGTTTTAGAAGCATTTCAAAATAATAATTTACCATCATACATAAATAATGCCTTAATTATACTGCTGCCAAAACCAGGTAAGCCCTCTAATAAATGTGAAAATATGAGACCAATAAGCCTATTAAACGCCGACCTTAAGATAATCTGTAAAATTTTAGCAAGACGAATACAAGAAATTTTACCAAATATTATTAATCGAGATCAGAATGGCTTTATAAAGGGAAGACAAGGCTTCCATAATGTAAGAAGACTATTTAATATTATTTATTTTAATAAAGAAGCACCGGATACAGCTCTCCTATCACTGGACGCTGAAAAGGCCTTTGATAGAGTTGAATGGCCCTTTCTTTTTGAAGTCCTACAAAGGTTTGGACTTGGAAATAATTTCATAAAATGGGTTCAAATAATATACAATAATGCTACAGCAGAAATCCTAACAAATAACAATATTTCAAAACCAATAAAAATCAATAGAGGATGTCGACAAGGCTGTCCACTTTCACCTTTACTGTTTACTATGGCAATTGAACCTTTAGCGATAGCGATACGTTTACATTCACAAATATTTGGAATTAAAGTTGGACCAACAGAACATAAAATCTCCCTGTACGCCGATGACATAATTTTGTTTATGTCGAATCTAAAAAAATCAATTCCAACCTTGTTGAATTTAATAAAGAATTTTGGGGAAATATCAGGATATAAAATAAATAAAACTAAATCTTCAATATTAATGCTAAATGAGACCCAGAGAAATTACCCAGCCCCTGAGGTGAATCAATTCAATGTTGTAAATCAGTTTAAATATTTAGGAATTCAAATTGTGCCTAAGCTAGAATCAGTCGCCAGTGTCAACTATGAAGCCTTAATGTCAGATATCAATGAGTTAACTCAGAGATGGATGTCACTACCAATGTCGATGATCGGGAGAATCAATATACTTAAAAGTAATATTTTACCTAAAATACTTTATTTATTTCAATACATTCCCTTATCACCACCTTTAGATTTATTCTCAAGAATTAAAAAAAAGTTAGTGGAATTTATATGGAACAACAGGAGGGCTAGATTACGTTTGTCTTTATTATATTTACCATTTGATCGTGGAGGTCTGAAATGTCCAAATTTTATGTTGTATTATTGGTCGGCACAACTGAGGTCTATGACATATTATTTTTCATCAAATGATCTCCCTCACTGGACTGAAATGGAATCATACAATTTACCTTTACCTCTTCCCATATTCATATACTCAGATTCGGCAAAAAAAATTACAAAAACAAGTTAAAAATCCATTTGTAAAGCATATGATCAAAATATGGTGTGAAGCTAAAAACTATTTAAAAGAACCACAGTTATTGTCACAATTTAGTCCAATATGGGGTAATCAATATTTTAAACCAGGGAGAGCGGACGCTGTATTTAAAGTATGGAATTTAAAAGGGATACAAAAGATTCAGGATTTATATTTGCCATGTGCAGATAACATAATGTCTTTTGAAGAGCTGAGGATCAAATTTAATCTCAATAGAACACATTTTTTTAAATATCTTCAACTTAGAAACTTTATTCGATCAAATCAAAATAAAGCTCTCACTCGACCTATTTATTCATCCTTGGAAAAAATGTTGATGAAAGATAGTAAAAGAAAGGGTATTATTTCAGAGTTTTATAACTCACTGACACTATCTTCAAGTGAAAATTCACTGAAAAGATTAAACTACTGGAAAGAAGATCTGCAAACTGAAATTTCAGAGGAACAATGGGAATTGGCTTGTACAGAAGCTCAAACCAAATCAATAAATGTACGCCTTAAATTGATACATTTCAAATGGTTAATGCGGATGTATGTTACACCGGAGGAGTTAAATAGATATAACAAAAATATACCAGATACATGCACAAAATGCATGGAAAGTAAAGGAACCCTATTTCATTGCGTATGGGAATGTAGATTAATCAGAATGTTTTGGGAAGAGGTGAGGGTAACAATTGAAAAAATAATCTCAAAACAAATCATATTGAATCCTAAACTGTTTTTGTTGGGTCTGTACCCAGAAAAGCATAACTTTAATAAAAGTGAAAGAACATTCATAGACCTCAGTTTGCTTAATGCCAAAAAATGTATTGCACTATTATGGAAAAAGACTCATAGACCAGATGTGACTCAGTGGTTAAGACAGATGTTAACAAACCTTCCATTAGAAAGAATAACATATATACTGAAATCAAAGGAAATTGTGTTTGAGAATATATGGAGACCTTTTATTGATTATGTAAAGAATTTAAACATAACTCTTGAAGAAGAAGGTGAATGATGTGTGTGGACCTTGTAAATTCCAAACTGGTGAACATAATATGTATACTTATGTATTGGATTGTCTAGACTAAACAGAGGAGCATTGTTGAAGATTTGATTTTGTTGGTGGTTGTTGGTGTTTTTAGTGCATTTTTTTTTTTTGTAGTACTTTAGTATTAGTGTTTGATTGTTTGTATCATGTTTGTTAAAAAAAAAAAGGTTCAATAAAGATATTGTGGAAAAAAAAAATTGTAAATGCTGGTACCACACAGCAACACTCTGGCGAGTCCCATAAGACGGGCTCCAGTGAGGTGACGCTCATGCCCCTGAAGCCGTGCACAGCGCGGCTGAGAACGGGATCACACCTTCATTTCAATATTATTAATGTATCGGATCAGTCAATGACTTTTATTCTTTAACAATACCAGTCCGGCCATTTTGCCTGAATGGAACCCAATACCGATACGGCGGATCGGATCATCCCTAATTCAAACTCCTGTTAATGGGAGTCATCACACACCTGCCACCATTTAAAGTGCCTCTGATTAATCCCAAATAAAGTTCAGCTGTTCTAGGAGGCTTTTCCTGACAGTTTTTCAGGAAAAAATTGGCTTGTAAGACCATGGTCCTCAGAGAGCTTCCAAAGCATCAGAGGGATCTGGTTGTTCAAAGGTATCAGTCAGGAGAAGAGTAGAAAAGAATTTCCAAGGCATTAAATCTACCGTGGAACACAGTGGAGAAAATATGGCACAACAGTGATGTTACCAATGCCTATATTATTCTCCCTATACATAAATGATTTACCAAGTTCATGCAGAAACATTCATATACAAATGTATGCAGATGACACGGTAATATTCACACCTGCAAAAAACACACAAGAAGCCGCCTGCATTCTTACAGCAGCGATGACCCAAATCCATGACTGGCTGAATAATTCATGTCTCCTACTAAACACTAAAAAACTGTTTGCATGATGTTCACCAAAAACAAGAAGAAGAAGCCAACTTTATTCATTCAGTCCATCCAGCCAGTCATGTACAGTAGAACAAAATGACGTTTCTCCTCTCTACAGTGTTATACATCTAGAATCAGAGGGGTCGCTGCCATGCAAGGCGCCGCCACAAACACTTTTCCTTCCCCGATTCTATTATGCTGAGCACCAAGCTAGAAAGTGGGAAGTACCATTTTTATATGGTCTCTGGTGTGACCTGGCTGGGGCTTGAACCCACAACCTCCTGGCTGTGGGGCGGATGCTTTACCACTAGGCCACCACAACGATCAAATATCACAAAGTCAAACATTTTCTTAAAAGGGGAGGAGCTACAACTAGTCCAGGAATTTAAGTACCTCGGCGTGACTTTAGACTCCTCATTAACCTTTAAACACGTCAAAAAAATCTCAAAAACACAAATTCAATCTAAGAAATTTTAAACAAATTAGACCATCGCTGACAGTTAATGCGGCCAGAATGTTTCTGCATGTAATGATCTTCTCGCACATCTATTACTGTTTTACCAACTGGTCAGTCACTGGTGTAACCATGATCAAACCCACTGAATCTTTATACAAAAAAGCCATAAAATCTTTGATAATAAAGATCCCTCATATCATTGCTGTCACATTTACAAGAAATACAATTTTCTGTCGTTTGAAAATTATAAAACTCTCAAATTTGCCTGTTCAATCTGTAAAATATTAAATGGCTATGCACCCCCTCCCCCCAACCTGGGGGGAGAATACCTTAAACTGAGGACTGTCACCGGTACAACCACCAGAGCAATCACTAGAGGAGACTGTGAGGTCCCCCACAGATGCACCACATTTCTCAATCTGTGCCATCAGTGAGGGGCACCAAGATCTGGAATAATATGCCACCTGCAATCAGAGAACGGACCACACTAAACACTTTTAAGATGCATTGTACAGAGCATCCAGAAAGTCTTCACAGCGCTTCACTTTTTCCACATTTTGTTATGTTACAGCCTGATTCCAAAAGGGATTAAATTCATTTTTTCCTCAAAATTCTACACACAATACCCCATAATGACAATGTGGAAAAAGTGTGAGATTTTTGCAAATTTATTAAAAATAAGAAACTAAGAAATCACATGTACATCAGTATTCACAGCCTTTGCTCAATACTTTGTTGATGCACCTTTGGCAGCAATTACAGCCTCAAGTCTTTCTGAACATGATGCCACAAGCTTGGCACACCTATCTTTGGGCAGTTTGGTCCATTCCTCTTTGCAGCACCTCTCAAGCTCCATCAGGTTGGATGGGAAGCATCGCTGCACAGCCATGTTCAGATCCCTCCAGAGATCCCTCCTCACCCACACCGACGTCCGTAACGCACTGAGTCATGTCAACGTACGTAAGGCTGCTGGCCCTGATGGCATTCCTGGGCGTGTGCTGAGGGCATGCGCTGAGCAGCTGGCATCGGTCTTCACAGACATCTTCAACCTGTCCCTGGCCCAGGCCATGGTACCAGCGTGCTTCAAGACCACTTCAATAGTACCAGTGCCGAAACATTCAACACCATTGTGCCTAAATGACTATCGCCCTGTGGCACTGACGCCCATAGTCATGAAGTGCTTTGAGCGACTGGTCTTGGCACAGCTCAAAAAAGGCCTGCCCCCTACACTGGACCCTCATCAGTTCGCCTACCGGAGCAACAGGAGTACAGAGGATGCGGTTTCTACAGCGCTGCACTATGTACTCTCACACCTGGATGACAAGAACACCTACGCAAGAATGCTGTTTGTTGACTTCAGCTCAGCATTCAACACAGTTATCCCCTCCAAGTTGCTCACCAAACTTGGGGACCTGGAAATCAGTACCTCCACCTGCAACTGGATCATGAATTTTCTGACCAACAGACCCCAGCATGTTAGGTCAGGCCCCAACCGTTCTTCCGTCATCACACTCAACACTGGTGTACCACAGGGCTGTGTGCTCAGCCCATTCCTCTACTCCCTCTACACCCATGACTGCAGGCCTATGTATGGATCCAATTCCATCATAAAGTTCGCAGATGACACCACAGTGATTGGACTCATCAGGGACAACGACGAGTCAGATTACAGGGCAGAGGTTGAGCACTTGACTACTTGGTGCGCTGACAATAACCTGCTCCTTAACACCAGCAAAACCAAGGAGCTCATAGTGGACTACAGGAAGGAGAGGGAAGAAACACATGACCCCATCCATATCAATGGCATAGCTGTTGAACGTGTCCCCAGCTTCAAATTCCTGGGGACCCACATCTCGGAGGACCTGTCCTGGTCAGTTAACACCACCAGCCTGATCAAGAAGGCCCATCAGCGCCTCTTCTTCTTGAGGACACTGAAGAAGAACCATCTGTCAGCTGACATCCTGGGCAACTTCTACCGCTGCGTGATAGAGAGCACCCTGACCAACTGTATCACACTCTGGTATGGGAGCTGCTCTGTAGCTGACCGCAAGGCGCTGCAGCGGGTGGTGAAAACTACAGACAATGCATTCACAGCAGTAGGTATGGACATTTGCATTTGAGAGTCACACATAACAATAGGAAGATTACTGGCCGGAATTCGCCTCTGCTCCGGAGCTGTGGGACAAAAGAGGTTACAAGGCACATCAACATATTGTTATCAGTCCATAGGTCACGCTGCTATGTTAATTGCTCCAGCTGAGCGCTCTGCTTGTCCCAGTATGTTGTGGGGGTTACCCATAATAGAGGGTTAAAGTGAGCGATGAGCCAATCTGATCCACGGTATTGGTATGGGGTTCAATCCAGGCAAAATGGCTGGATCAGTATTGGTAAGGAATAAAAGTAATTTACTGATCCGATACATTAACAGCATTACAATAAAATGAAGGCATGAGCATGTTCTCAGCCGTGCTGTGAGCGGCTCCTATAATCACAGTCAACAAGTGTCACTGCAGCCCGTGTGTGGGACCGGCCTCAGTATGTTGCTGTGTGGTACCAGCGTTTACAATTTTCTGCTTTCTTTCTTCATCACATCAACACCAGCAACTTGATGGAACACTTGCAAAAGTATCACAGCAAAGGAGCATGCTGAATTGCTTTTCCAGCTTGGAGGCTGGATGTAAAAGTGAAACCTAAACAAAAGAAGGAAACTGAAAGTAAAAACCAGACTGGAGTGAAACAAAGACATACAGTGGGGCAAAAAAGTATTTAGTCAGCTGCCAATTGTGCTCGTTCTCCCACTTAAAAGATGAGAGAGGTCTCCAATTTTCATCATAGGTATACCTCAACTATGAGAGACAAAATGTGGAAAAAAAATCCAGAAAATCACACGGAAGGATTTTTAATGATTTAATTCGTAAATTCCTCGGTAAAATAAGTATTTGGTCACCTACAAACAAGCAAGATTTCTGGCTCTCACAGACATGTAACTTCTTCTTTAAGAGGCTCCTCTGTCCTCCACTCGTTACCTGTATTAATGGCACCTGTTTGAACTCATTATCAGTATAAAAGACACCTGTCCACAACCTCAAACAGTCAGACTCCAAACTCCACTATGGCCAAGACCACAGAGCTGTCAAAGGACACCAGAAACAAAATTGTAGACCTGCACCAGGCTAGGAAGACTGAATCTGCAATAGGTAAGCAGCTTGGTGTGAAGAAATCAACTGTGGGAGCAATTATTAGAAAATGGGAGACATACAAGACCACTGATAATCTCCCTTGATCTGGGGCTCTACGCAAAGTCTCACCCCGTGGGGTCAAAATGATCACGAGAACGGTGAGCAAAAATCCCAGAACCACACGGGGGGACCTAGTGAATGACCTGCAGAGAGCTGGGACCAAAGTAACAAAGGCTACCATCAGTAACACACTACGCCGCCAGGGACTCAAATCCTGCAGTGCCAGACATGTCCCCCTGCTTAAGCCAGTACATGTCCAGGCCCATGTGAAGTTTGCTGGAGAACATTTGGATGATCCAGAAGAGGATTGGGAGAATGTCATATGGTCAGATGAAACCAAAATAGAACTTTTTGGTAAAAACTCAACTTGTCGTGTTTGGAGGAGAAAGAATGCTGAGTTGCATCCAAAGAACACCATACCTACTGTGAAGCATGGGGGTGAAAACATCATGCTTTGGGGCTGTTTTTCTGCAAAGGGACCAGGACGACTGATCTGTGTAAAGGAAAGAATGAATGGGGCCATGTATTGTGAGATTTTGAGTGAAAACCTCCTTCCATCAGCAAGGGCATTGAAGATGAAACATGGCTGGGTCTTTCAGCATGACAATGATCCCAAACACACCACCCGGGCAACGAAGGAGTGGCTTCATAAGAAGCATTTCAAGGTCCTGGAGTGGCCTAGCCAGTCTCCAGATCTCAACCCCATAGAAAATCTTTGGAGGGAGTTGAAAGTCTGTGTTGCCCAGCGACAGCCCCAAAACATCACTACTCTAGAGGAGATCTGCATGGAGGAAATGGGCCAAAATACCAGCAACAGTGTGTGAAGACCTTGTGAAGACTTACAGAAAACGTTTGACCTCTGTCATTGCCAACAAAGGGTATATAACAAAGTATTGAGATGAACTTTTGTTATTGACCAAATACTTATTTTACCGAGGAATTTACCAATTAATTCATTAAAAATCCTTCAGTGTGATTTTCTGGATTTCTTTTTTTCTCATTTTGCCTCTCATAGTTGAGGTATACCTATGATGAAAATTGGAGACCTCTCTCATCTTTTAAGTGGGAGAACTTGCACAATTGGTGGCCGACTAAATACTTTTTTGCCCCACTATAACACTGGCTTACCTTTCAACAGTTACAGTGCATGAGAGGTACAGTGGATAGGAAAAGTCTCCACACCCCTGTTCAAATCCAGGTGTTTGTGACGTGAAAAAAATGAGACCAAGATAAATCATTTCAAAACTTTTTCCACCATTAATGTGACCTGTAAAACCCAACTGAAAAACAAGCTAAAGTCTTAAGGGGAAAAATAAAAATAAACTACAATCACCTGGTTGCATAAATATTCACACCCTCTTATAATTGGGGATGTGGCTGTGTTCAGAATTAACCAATCACATTCAAACTAGGGATGAGCCTATACCACTTTTTCAAGACCGATACTGATACTGTGACTTTGACTATTGGCCGATACTGATCCAAACCCTATACCATCCATCCATCCATCTTCTTCCGCTTAATCCTTTTCGGGTCGTGGGGGGGGGCTGGAGCCTATCCCAGCATCTTTGGGCGAGAGGAAGGATCCACCCTGGACAGATTGCCAGTCCATGGCAGGGCCAACACAGAGAGACAGACAACCATTCACTCTCACAGTCAGACCTAAGGACAATTTAGAATCCCCAGTTTGATGCCAATTAACCTAACTTGCATGTTTTTGGCATGTGGGAGGAAACCGGAGAAATCCCGGAGTAAACCCACACAGACACGGGGAGAACATGCAAACTCCACACAGATCACTGTTGGTTGGGGGCTGGGATCGAACCCAGGATCCCCCGGCCAAGGGTGAGTTGCTGTGCTGCCGCAGTGCTAACCACTCCGCCACCGCGCTGCCGTCTCTCTTATTTAAAACAACAGTACAGAACATACTTTGATAATGACTGGTTGCATTTTGCATACGTACATATAAAAACATAAATTTAAAAAGCCAAAGAATATGAACCTACGCCAGGATTCTGTTTGTGGACTTCAGCTCCGCATTCAACACCATCCGCCCCGATCTGCTCCAGGACAAGCTGTCCCTGCTCAACGTGCCTGACTCCCTCTGCAGGTGGATCACCGACTTCCTGACGGACCGGAGGCAGCATGTGCGGCTGGGGAAGTCTGTCTCGGACTCTGTTAGCATCAGCATTGGATCACCCCAGGGCTGTGTACTTTCCCCCCTACTCTTCTCCCTTTATACCAACTTCTGCACCTCCTCCCACCAGTCTGTTAAGCTGATTAAGTTTGCGGACAACACCACCCTCATCGGGCTCATCTCCAACGGTGACGAGTCCGTCTACAGGAAAGAGGTGGCCCAGCTGGAGTCCTGGTGCAGCCATAACAACCTGCAGCTGAACGCTCTGAAGACAGCGGAGATGATTGTGGACTTCAGGAAAGTCACAACCCCCCTGCCCCCCCTCACCATCACAGGCTCTCCCATCACCATTGCAGATTCCTTCCGCTTCTTGGGCACCACCATCACCCGGGACCTCAAATGGGAGCCAACCATCAGCTCCCTCATCAAAAAGGCCCAGCAGAGGATGTTCTTTCTGCGGCAGCTGAGGAAGCTCAAGCTACCCACCAAGATGTTAGTGCAGTTCTACACGGCCATCATCGAGTCCATCCTCACCTCCTCCATAACTGTGTGGTATGCAGGAGCCACTGCCAGGGACAGACTAAGGCTGCAGCGCGTCGTGCGCACTGCTGAGAAGGTGATCGGCTGCAAGCTCCCATCTCTCCAGGATCTGTACATCTCCAGGACCCGGAGGCGTGCAGGCCGGATCATAGCCGATCCTTCACACCCTGGTCACGTACTGTTTGCCCCCCTCCCCTCAGGTAGAAGACTTCGGTCCATTCGGACTAAAACCTCCCGGCACATGAACAGCTTTTTCCCCTCTGCCATCAGACTGCTGAACACTAAGTGACTTATTGACTCTCGTGCACTATGTACAGCAGCTCAACCAGACTCATGTCAATCATCACTGTTTTTCTGTTGCATTATTGACTGCACTGTGGTACCTCATATTATCTGCTACTTGCTAATTTTTTTTAAAACTGCCTTGACTAGTACTACTCATTATTACTATTATTATGATTATTACTTATTTTTCTACACTTATTGCACGTTTTTAGTCCTTTAGTTTTTTAGTTTATCTCTTTATCTCATCATGTTTTTAATGTTGCAGCATGGCACCGAGACAAATTCCTAGTTTGTGTACTACATGAACAATGGCAATAAATCTGATTCTGATTCTGAATATGTCTTAGCTTTGTTCTGAATTGTAATCGCTCTTGTTTTGTTTTTCTTTTGAATTCTTGGATGGAATATGGGTGGGCAATATAAGCTGCGGCTTCAGCCATCACCCATTTCAGATAACTGATGTTGAACTGTAGAATCAGAGGAGTTATTGTCTAATTTGACCTTGTTGGATTTTTTTCCCCTTTGTTATATTATTCTGTTTCTTTTTAATCTTTACTTTTAATCTATCCGAAATAAAGATTCATTCATTCATTCATTCATTCATTCATGTTACAAATTTTACTCAGTTCAGCAACGCTGCTGCTTTTTTAAAAATTTAAACTTTGCAACACTGGCAGCATTTCACTGGTCAGCACCATGTAAACATGCATTCTGACATTTTTTAAGTGCAAGTTTATTACAAAACTTTAAAGCGGAGTATTTAAGTAAACATTCAGATGAAATTCAAAGTGCCGCTGTGCACGAGGTAAAAAATGCTGGAGATCAGAAAATAAAGGAACTCACCCTTTAAGTTGTGTTTTTGTCCTCTATTATTATTGTTAGCAGTAGTATTAGTATTCTCCTGGTGCTCGGTTTGTTTCGTAGTTTAGTCTCTGTCCATAGTTTTTAAATTTGCTCTGATTTTGCAGTCACCCCTGTTCCATTTCATGTAGCCTCACCCTAACCCTTGTTAGTCCTTGTTTAGTCCTGCTTCCAGTTCACTGGTTATAATTTGCCGTTTAAGTTTCTGTCACCTGCCTCTCATCAGCTGTAATCTAAAGGTAAACCCATGTTCTGTCTCCATTCCTGCGCCTTTGTTTTTTACTTTCACTTTCCTTCTTTTAGTTTCACTTTTAGCATATTCCAGCAGTTAAACAGCGGTTGCTGCTGCTGCATGACACACTTGCCTGTGCTCGGTTCTTGAGAGAATTCACCATACTTTTTTTGCTGCCGTGATACTTTTGCAAATGTTTTATCAAGTTGGTGATGTAAAATTGTAAATGCTCAGACTTCCGGTTATGGCTGCCACGTAAGATGGACGTGTCTCACTCTGCTCTGCTCCTGGAGAAAAAAATCGGCAAATAACTCTCTTATTTGGGACAAAACGTATCCCAGCGTCTGGGCGAGGATATGTCGGCGAAGCCTAAGGCTGGAAAACCAGGTAGAGGAAAAAGCGAGCCGCCGAAACAGTCCAAATTAACGGACTTTCAGGTCTGTGACGCAGCAAATAAAACTCCATATATGGCGGAGGAGGCTGGCAACGGTGCGATGTCTGCGGGGAGCGGCGCAGATGCGCTGATGGCTGCCATGAGTTCAATGAGAGCGGACTTTTCCTCTAGATTTGATGGGATTATGGCAGCGTTGGAAGGAATAAGAAAGGAATTGGGTGACTGTGTAGAACGAACGGCGCAGATGGAGCTCCGTCTCGCTAGTGCTGAAGATGACGTCACCCGTCTTCAATTAAAGGTGCGCACTTTGGAAAAAAAAAAAATAAATGTCTGGAAGATAATATTTTGGATTTGGAATCTCGGTCGAGACAGAATAACTTGAGGCTGGTGGGTCTTCCAGAGGAATCAGAAGGTCGGGACGTATGTTCCTTTCTGGAAAAGTGGATTCTGGAGGTGCTGGGCAGCGAGGAGTTGCAATCAGCAGTGGTTCTGGAAAAAGCACATCGTATAGGCCCACGGAGAGATAAGGGACCGCCGAGGACCTTAATTATGAAGTTTCTTAGCAACAGAGACAGGATGAAGATCTTCAACGCTGCACGAGCTAAAGGAGAGATTAAACACCAGGATCAGCAGGTGTGGTTCTACCCAGATTTGGCCACAGGAATCCAACAATTGAGGAAGCAGTTTGATCCCATACGTAAGGAGCTGCGCAACCTTGGGATTCGTCATGGTGTAATCTATCCTGCGAGACTGCTGACCACGTATGAGGTCAGAACCCACATCTTCAAGACCCCAGAGGAGGCGCAGGAGTTCATCAAGAAGATCAAAGAAGAAGAAGAGACTGGTGGGAGCTAAGCATGAACAAAATATAAGGTAGAATAATTAAGCATTTGCACAGGCATCTGACTGACTTGAAGTAAATAGCAAGTTTACAAAATATAGATTGTATTATATATTAAAAACAAACAAACAAACAAACAAACAAAAAACTATGATGTACAAAGTTGCTAAAAATTTTGGAGTTAAGTTGGAAAACTACAGAGGAGAGTTAATGTTACGTCATTAAAAGCAGTAGAGTTAGGGTGATTGGGAGGATGAAGAAGGAGTGGCTTAGGCTGTTGCCCGTGGGTGTGGAGCGGTCGATGGCTATAGCGGGAGACGGAATTTTTCTTTTGATTTTGGGGGGTTTGCCACAAGTGTGGGAAGGGGAAATTTGTTTGTGTGTGGTTTGTAGGATGAATGTTCAACCACTCATGTTTTTGCTTCTCTGTATGAGCATGTTTATACTGCAAGGTAATCCCAAACTCTCTATTGATCATAAACCAAAGCGTTAATCTTAATTTAACTTCATGGAATTGCAGAGGTCTACAAAATTAAAAAAAAACTTAAACAAGTTATGAATAAAATAAAAGACATGGGTTCAAAAATTGTGTTTTTACAAGAAACTCATCTAATAGAGGAGGATATAAAAAGAATTAGGAGTAGATGGCAAGGAAGTGTCTTCACCTCATCATTCTCATCCCGGGCCAGGGGAGTTATGACTCTCATACATAAATCAGTCCCTTTTCAAGTGAAAAATGTAATTGGAGACAAATTTGGAAGATATGTAATCATTCAAGGTTCTTTGCTATTAGAAAATATAAATCTTGTGAACTTATATGGTCCCAATATAGATGATCAAAAGTTCTTTGCTAATTTATTTCTTATCTTATCATCACTTACAGGGCAACATATAATAGCAGGGGATTTTAATTGTACATTGAATCCAGGTATAGATAGATCAACAGGACTGGATTGTACGCACAATGGATGTAGGATGACTATTAATCATTTTATGAAAGAATTGAGATTGTTAGATATATGGAGAGAAATGAAACCACAAGTTAAAGCCTATTCTTGTTATTCCAGTACCTACAAGACATTCTCACGTATTGATTATTTTTTGATTTCCACAGAATTAAGGTCCAAGATTCAAAACTGCTTTTATGATAACATCGTGATCTCTGATCATGCACCCTGTTGTCTAATATATGTAGATAAAAAATTGACAAAGGAATCAGGTAGATGGCAATTTCAGCATAAATGGCTTCAGGATGAGGAATTTGTCAAGTACATAGAAAAACAGATAGACGAGTTCTTTGACATCAATACTATACAAACATCAGCATGTGTAAAGTGGGAGGCTTTCAAAGCTTTTATTAGGGGACATATTATTAGTTATACAGGATCAAAATCTAAGAAGACTCGAGAAGAGAGAGCTAAATTGGAACATAAAATAAAAAGTCTTCAGGAAAAAGTGTATGCAGGAAGTGACCCAAGGTTGGAGAATGAATTACTGATTTTGAGAGCTGAATACGACAAAAAATCAGCGAATAGAGCTGCCTCGAGTCTTCTAAGATTGAAACAATCTTTTTATGAACAAGGTGAAAAATCAGGAAAATTATTTGCATGGCAGATTAAACAATTAGAAATTAAAACACCAATTACCAGTATTATAAGTAACGGACAGGTAGTTATAGATCCTTTAGAAATTAACAGAGCCTTTAGAGATTACTATGAAAAATTATATGATACCAAAAATGAATCTGATTTAACAAAACTAAATGGGTTTTTGAACGAACTATCTATACCGTGTATTCCAAATGAAAACAGGGAGATATTGGAGTCTAAAATTAGTCAAGAAGAAGTTGGGCTAGCCATTGATAATATGAAATCAGGAAAAAGTGCAGGACCAGATGGTCTTCCAGTTGACCTTTATAAAAAATTTAAGAATAAATTAATAAAACCTTTTTTGGAAATGGTTTTAGAAGCATTTCAAAATAATAATTTACCATCATACATAAATAATGCCTTAATTATACTGCTGCCAAAACCAGGTAAGCCCTCTAATAAATGTGAAAATATGAGACCAATAAGCCTATTAAACGCCGACCTTAAGATAATCTGTAAAATTTTAGCAAGACGAATACAAGAAATTTTACCAAATATTATTAATCGAGATCAGAATGGCTTTATAAAGGGAAGACAAGGCTTCCATAATGTAAGAAGACTATTTAATATTATTTATTTTAATAAAGAAGCACCGGATACAGCTCTCCTATCACTGGACGCTGAAAAGGCCTTTGATAGAGTTGAATGGCCCTTTCTTTTTGAAGTCCTACAAAGGTTTGGACTTGGAAATAATTTCATAAAATGGGTTCAAATAATATACAATAATGCTACAGCAGAAATCCTAACAAATAACAATATTTCAAAACCAATAAAAATCAATAGAGGATGTCGACAAGGCTGTCCACTTTCACCTTTACTGTTTACTATGGCAATTGAACCTTTAGCGATAGCGATACGTTTACATTCACAAATATTTGGAATTAAAGTTGGACCAACAGAACATAAAATCTCCCTGTACGCCGATGACATAATTTTGTTTATGTCGAATCTAAAAAAATCAATTCCAACCTTGTTGAATTTAATAAAGAATTTTGGGGAAATATCAGGATATAAAATAAATAAAACTAAATCTTCAATATTAATGCTAAATGAGACCCAGAGAAATTACCCAGCCCCTGAGGTGAATCAATTCAATGTTGTAAATCAGTTTAAATATTTAGGAATTCAAATTGTGCCTAAGCTAGAATCAGTCGCCAGTGTCAACTATGAAGCCTTAATGTCAGATATCAATGAGTTAACTCAGAGATGGATGTCACTACCAATGTCGATGATCGGGAGAATCAATATACTTAAAAGTAATATTTTACCTAAAATACTTTATTTATTTCAATACATTCCCTTATCACCACCTTTAGATTTATTCTCAAGAATTAAAAAAAAGTTAGTGGAATTTATATGGAACAACAGGAGGGTTAGATTACGTCTGTCTTTATTATATTTACCATTTGATCGTGGAGGTCTGAAATGTCCAAATTTTATGTTGTATTATTGGTCGGCACAACTGAGGTCTATGACATATTATTTTTCATCAAATGATCTCCCTCACTGGACTGAAATGGAATCATACAATTTACCTTTACCTCTTCCCATATTCATATACTCAGATTCGGCAAAAAAAAATTACAAAAACAAGTTAAAAATCCATTTGTAAAGCATATGATCAAAATATGGTGTGAAGCTAAAAACTATTTAAAAGAACCACAGTTATTGTCACAATTTAGTCCAATATGGGGTAATCAATATTTTAAACCAGGGAGAGCGGACGCTGTATTTAAAGTATGGAATTTAAAAGGGATACAAAAGATTCAGGATTTATATTTGCCATGTGCAGACAACATAATGTCTTTTGAAGAGCTGAGGATCAAATTTAATCTCAATAGAACACATTTTTTTAAATATCTTCAACTTAGAAACTTTATTCGATCAAATCAAAATAAAGCTCTCACTCGACCTATTTATTCATCCTTGGAAAAAATGTTGATGAAAGATAGTAAAAGAAAGGGTATTATTTCAGAGTTTTATAACTCATTGACACTATCTTCAAGTGAAAATTCACTGAAAAGATTAAACTACTGGAAAGAAGATCTGCAAACTGAAATTTCAGAGGAACAATGGGAATTGGCTTGTACAGAAGCTCAAACCAAATCAATAAATGTACGCCTTAAATTGATACATTTCAAATGGTTAATGCGGATGTATGTTACACCGGAGGAGTTAAATAGATACAACAAAAATATACCAGATACATGCACAAAATGCATGGAAAGTAAAGGAACCCTATTTCATTGCGTATGGGAATGTAGATTAATCAGAATGTTTTGGGAAGAGGTGAGGGTAACAATTGAAAAAATAATCTCAAAACAAATCATATTGAATCCTAAACTGTTTTTGTTGGGTCTGTACCCAGAAAAGCATAACTTTAATAAAAGTGAAAGAACATTCATAGACCTCAGTTTGCTTAATGCCAAAAAATGTATTGCACTATTATGGAAAAAGACTCATAGACCAGATGTGACTCAGTGGTTAAGACAGATGTTAACAAACCTTCCATTAGAAAGAATAACATATATACTGAAATCAAAGGAAATTGTGTTTGAGAATATATGGAGACCTTTTATTGATTATGTAAAGAATTTAAACATAACTCTTGAAGAAGAAGGTGAATGATGTGTGTGGACCTTGTAAATTCCAAACTGGTGAACATAATATGTATACTTATGTATTGGATTGTCTAGACTAAACAGAGGAGCATTGTTGAAGATTTGATTTTGTTGGTGGTTGTTGGTGTTTTTAGTGCATTTTTTTTTTTTGTAGTACTTTAGTATTAGTGTTTGATTGTTTGTATCATGTTTGTTAAAAAAAAAAAGGTTCAATAAAGATATTGTGGAAAAAAAAAATTGTAAATGCTGGTACCACACAGCAACACTCTGGCGAGTCCCATAAGACGGGCTCCAGTGAGGTGACGCTCATGCCCCTGAAGCCGTGCACAGCGCGGCTGAGAACGGGATCACACCTTCATTTCAATATTATTAATGTATCGGATCAGTCAATGACTTTTATTCTTTAACAATACCAGTCCGGCCATTTTGCCTGAATGGAACCCAATACTGATACGGCGGATCGGATCATCCCTAATTCAAACTCCTGTTAATGGGAGTCAGCACACACCTGCCACCATTTAAAGTGCCTCTGATTAATCCCAAATAAAGTTCAGCTGTTCTAGGAGGCTTTTCCTGACAGTTTTTCAGGAAAAAATTGGCTTGTAAGACCATGGTCCTCAGAGAGCTTCCAAAGCATCAGAGGGATCTGGTTGTTCAAAGGTATCAGTCAGGAGAAGAGTAGAAAAGAATTTCCAAGGCATTAAATCTACCGTGGAACACAGTGGAGAAAATATGGCACAACAGTGATGTTACCAATGCCTATATTATTCTCCCTATACATAAATGATTTACCAAGTTCATGCAGAAACATTCATATACAAATGTATGCAGATGACACGGTAATATTCACACCTGCAAAAAACACACAAGAAGCCGCCTGCATTCTTACAGCAGCGATGACCCAAATCCATGACTGGCTGAATAATTCATGTCTCCTACTAAACACTAAAAAACTGTTTGCATGATGTTCACCAAAAACAAGAAGAAGAAGCCAACTTTATTCATTCAGTCCATCCAGCCAGTCATGTACAGTAGAACAAAATGACGTTTCTCCTCTCTACAGTGTTATACATCTAGAATCAGAGGGGTCGCTGCCATGCAAGGCGCCGCCACAAACACTTTTCCTTCCCCGATTCTATTATGCTGAGCACCAAGCTAGAAAGTGGGAAGTACCATTTTTATATGGTCTCTGGTGTGACCTGGCTGGGGCTTGAACCCACAACCTCCTGGCTGTGGGGCGGATGCTTTACCACTAGGCCACCACAACGATCAAATATCACAAAGTCAAACATTTTCTTAAAAGGGGAGGAGCTACAACTAGTCCAGGAATTTAAGTACCTCGGCGTGACTTTAGACTCCTCATTAACCTTTAAACACGTCAAAAAAATCTCAAAAACACAAATTCAATCTAAGAAATTTTAAACAAATTAGACCATCGCTGACAGTTAATGCGGCCAGAATGTTTCTGCATGTAATGATCTTCTCGCACATCTATTACTGTTTTACCAACTGGTCAGTCACTGGTGTAACCATGATCAAACCCACTGAATCTTTATACAAAAAAGCCATAAAATCTTTGATAATAAAGATCCCTCATATCATTGCTGTCACATTTACAAGAAATACAATTTTCTGTCGTTTGAAAATTATAAAACTCTCAAATTTGCCTGTTCAATCTGTAAAATATTAAATGGCTATGCACCCCCTCCCCCCAACCTGGGGGGAGAATACCTTAAACTGAGGACTGTCACCGGTACAACCACCAGAGCAATCACTAGAGGAGACTGTGAGGTCCCCCACAGATGCACCACATTTCTCAATCTGTGCCATCAGTGAGGGGCACCAAGATCTGGAATAATATGCCACCTGCAATCAGAGAACGGACCACACTAAACACTTTTAAGATGCATTGTACAGAGCATCCAGAAAGTCTTCACAGCGCTTCACTTTTTCCACATTTTGTTATGTTACAGCCTGATTCCAAAAGGGATTAAATTCATTTTTTCCTCAAAATTCTACACACAATACCCCATAATGACAATGTGGAAAAAGTGTGAGATTTTTGCAAATTTATTAAAAATAAGAAACTAAGAAATCACATGTACATCAGTATTCACAGCCTTTGCTCAATACTTTGTTGATGCACCTTTGGCAGCAATTACAGCCTCAAGTCTTTCTGAACATGATGCCACAAGCTTGGCACACCTATCTTTGGGCAGTTTGGTCCATTCCTCTTTGCAGCACCTCTCAAGCTCCATCAGGTTGGATGGGAAGCATCGCTGCACAGCCATGTTCAGATCCCTCCAGAGATCCCTCCTCACCCACACCGACGTCCGTAACGCACTGAGTCATGTCAACGTACGTAAGGCTGCTGGCCCTGATGGCATTCCTGGGCGTGTGCTGAGGGCATGCGCTGAGCAGCTGGCATCGGTCTTCACAGACATCTTCAACCTGTCCCTGGCCCAGGCCATGGTACCAGCGTGCTTCAAGACCACTTCAATAGTACCAGTGCCGAAACATTCAACACCATTGTGCCTAAATGACTATCGCCCTGTGGCACTGACGCCCATAGTCATGAAGTGCTTTGAGCGACTGGTCTTGGCACAGCTCAAAAAAGGCCTGCCCCCTACACTGGACCCTCATCAGTTCGCCTACCGGAGCAACAGGAGTACAGAGGATGCGGTTTCTACAGCGCTGCACTATGTACTCTCACACCTGGATGACAAGAACACCTACGCAAGAATGCTGTTTGTTGACTTCAGCTCAGCATTCAACACAGTTATCCCCTCCAAGTTGCTCACCAAACTTGGGGACCTGGGAATCAGTACCTCCACCTGCAACTGGATCATGAATTTTCTGACCAACAGACCCCAGCATGTTAGGTCAGGCCCCAACCGTTCTTCCGTCATCACACTCAACACTGGTGTACCACAGGGCTGTGTGCTCAGCCCATTCCTCTACTCCCTCTACACCCATGACTGCAGGCCTATGTATGGATCCAATTCCATCATAAAGTTCGCAGATGACACCACAGTGATTGGACTCATCAGGGACAACGACGAGTCAGATTACAGGGCAGAGGTTGAGCACTTGACTACTTGGTGCGCTGACAATAACCTGCTCCTTAACACCAGCAAAACCAAGGAGCTCATAGTGGACTACAGGAAGGAGAGGGAAGAAACACATGACCCCATCCATATCGATGGCATAGCTGTTGAACGTGTCCCCAGCTTCAAATTCCTGGGGACCCACATCTCGGAGGACCTGTCCTGGTCAGTTAACACCACCAGCCTGATCAAGAAGGCCCATCAGCGCCTCTTCTTCTTGAGGACACTGAAGAAGAACCATCTGTCAGCTGACATCCTGGGCAACTTCTACCGCTGCATGATAGAGAGCACCCTGACCAACTGTATCACACTCTGGTATGGGAGCTGCTCTGTAGCTGACCGCAAGGCGCTGCAGCGGGTGGTGAAAACCGCCCAACGCATCACAAGGACTCCACTTCCAGCTATAGAGGACGTCTACAGGAAAAGATGTCTGCGCCGGGCACACAGCATTCTTAGGGACTCCAACCATCCTGCTCATGGACTGTTCCAGCTTCTCCCCTCCAGAAGACGTTTCAGAAGCCTTCGGACTAGAACCAGCAGGTTTAGGAACAGTTTCTTTCCAACAGCTGTCACGTTATTTAACTTAGTTCCCCGCTGACTCTCTTACAATCATCTTTTACCATCCTCACCTGTACATAACTGCATAACTACATCTAACTTATTGCACATTATTTGCACATAACAGTACTTTTAACTTTCTGCACTGCTGCATATATTTGCTTAAATTGCACATACTGTTAATTACCGTATATACTGCACTGCTGTCCTTTGCACTTCTGATTGGATGCTAAACTGTGTTTCGTTACCTTGTATTCATACATGTGTAATGACAGTAAAGTTGAATCTAATCTAATCTAATCTAATCTAAGATGTTCAATTGGATTCAAGTTTGGGCTCTGGCTGGGCCACTCAAGGACATTCACAAAGTTGTCCTGAAGCCACTCCTTTGATATCTTGGCTGTATGCTTTGGGTTGTTGTCCTGCTGAAAGATGAACCGTCGCCCCAGTCTGAGGTCAAGAGCGCTCTGGAGCAGGTTTTCATCCAGGATGTCTCTGTATATTGCTGCATTCATCTTTCCATCTATTCTGACTAGTCTCCCAGTTTTGGCCACTGAAAAACAACCCCACAGCATGATGTTGCCACCACCATGCTTCACTGTAGGGATGGTATTGGCCTGGTGATGAGCGGTGTCTGGTTTCCTCCAAACATGACACCTGGCATTCACGCCAAAGAGTTCAATGTTTGTCTCATGAAACCAGAGATTTTGTTTCTCATGGTCTGAGAGTCCTTCAGGTGGCTTTTGGCAAATTCCAGGTGGGCTGCCATGTGCCTTTTATTAAGGAATGGTTTCTGTCTGGCAACTCTACCATACAGGCCTGATTGGTGGATTGCTGCAGAGATTGTTGTCCTTCTGGAAGGTTCTCCTCTCTCCACAGAGGAATGCTGGAGCTCTGACAGAGTGACCATCGGGTTCTTGGTCACCTCCTTGACTAAGCCCCTTCTCCCCCGATCACTCAGTTTAGATGGCCGGCCAGCTTTAGGAAAAGTCGTGGTAGTTCTGACCTTCTTCCATTTACGGATGGAGGCCACTGTGCTCATTGGGACCTTCAAAGCAGTAGAAATTTTTTTGTACCCTTCCCCAGATTTTTGCCTTAAGACAATCCAGTCTCAGAGGTCTACAGACAATTCCTTTGACTTCATGCTTGGTCTGTGCTCTGACATGCACTGTCAACTGTGGACCTTCTATAGACAGGTGTGTGACTTTCCACATCATGTCCAATCAGCTGAATTTACCACAGGTGGACTCCAGTTAAGCTGTAGAAACATCTCAAGGATGATCAGTGGAAACAGGATGAACCTGAGCTCAGTTTTGAGCTTCATGGCAAAGGCTGTGAATACTGATGTACATGTGATTTCTGAGTTTTTTATTTTTAATAAATTTGCAAAAATCTCAAATTTTTTTTTCATGTTGTCATTATGGGGTATTGTGTGTAGAATTTTGAAGAAAAAAATTAATTTAATCCATTTTGGAACAAGGCTGTAAAATAACAAAATGTGGAAAAAGTGAAGGGCTGTGAAGACTTTCCAGAGGCACTGTAAAAATTGGCTTTTTAAACAACCAAAACTGTACCCATAACTAGTGGTTGCTCTACGCATATATATACACTGCTCACATAAAGTTAGGATATTTGTTTTTTTTTTTGGTGAAATTTCAGGATGCATCTAAAATGCACTGTAACCTTTCCAGGTGAACTTTGACCTTCTCTAACCTTTTGAAAGCACATATCCAACCGTTCCATGTTTCAGTACTTTTTGCATAACTTGCTGTTCTCTAACAAGGTGATTAACGGCAAAATTCACAACAGCTGTTTCATCCATGAATCGACTAATAAATGTTCTGGTTCTATTAGAATTGGTATTTAAAGGCCAAATGTCACGTAACAGGGTACTTTAAATATCTTGAAACTAGATATAAAAGGGAACCGATCCGTTCGGGTCTTGGTGCATATGCTTCAGTAACATCGGAATATTCGTTAATTTAAAACTGCCGCGCTTGGCCTGACACGGCCCCTGGAATCGCCTGGGGAAGAAGGCGGAAGTGACGAAATCGATTGTACCCGAGTTTGATGCTTGGGGTATTTCAATTGATTGTTTATATGGAGACTGGAAGGTTGAAGTGAGCAACAAGAAAGAAAAAAATTGGATATTTCACCCATACCTTAAAACGGGACTATCAGGGACAGCTGGGTAATAAGGGACACTTCTCTGGGAAATGTTTTCATACCTGTCAAGTGAGACGTTTTCGCCGTACTTCAACACCGTAAAACGCAGCTATAACGGACGGCGGAGTAATAAGGGACACTTTTCTGGGAAATGTTTTAAATGTAATTCATGTTGTTATTGTCAAATATTTTAAGGATTCATGGATATTTGACAATAACAACACAACTCAGCGTCCGGTGCAAAATAAAAAAAAAAGCAGAGTTCTGTATTTGTAAGGCGATCTCTCTCTGTTCCACAGCCGCTGCACAGCTGAAAGTGTTAAACCATTGTCCTAATGACTTCTCATTGTAGTGATAATAGCTCCCGCTGAGTGATCTGCCCGCCCCGACAATCAGACTAATGATTGAGTCCACACTTCTCATTGAAGTGATAATAGCTCAGGCTGAGCGATCTGCTCTGTGGGGGGATCACACACACGATGTGCTCCTCAACACACTCAATTTTTTTTCCCGTATATTTTTCTTTTGGGCGTACAGAAATGGCAATACGCCCGTTTTTGCTAAAATTGCATTTTCCCCGTATTTTCCTTAAAATATTTGACAATAACAACACAAACTACATTTAAAACATTTCCCAGAAAAGTGTCCCAAACCGCTCCGCCATCTCCCACAGCCGCGCTTGGCACCAAAATACGGCAAAAACGTCTCACTTGACAGGTATGCGCCTCCATTTTCATATTGATCTGGTCAATTTCTTGACAGCAGCGGCTCTCCTCCACTGTAATAATAATGGCTTCTGAAAAATCAATATTTATGGGGCGCCCTGGACAGACCCCCTTCGGCTTCCCAATTCTGGAGGCGATTAATGTCCAGTTCAATGACATTTTCCACTGGTTCTGCTCTCTGGTCATCGGTGGAACTGTTGTCATCAGACAAAGCATCTGATTCCGTCTCGGACGGCTCGAACCTGTAAGGTTCTATGCCTCTGTCACTGTCTGAACCACTGACAAAAAAAAAGACAAAACTAAACTAATTTGTTCACAATCGCTGTCACTTTCCGTCATGATTGTCCAATGTTGATAAGTGTGAATGTGGATAGGCAGGGCAGCCAGGGTACAACTGGTGATGTCAAAAACATGGGCGTGGTCTGGACTGGCTGTCACAAGCCAGCAAGCAAGGTGGGGCCTTCACCTGGTGTATTTTGTGCAATTATGTAAATACAGGTGGGTGATATGGTCTCCGGTATGAATATTTGGTTTAAGCTATGTGTATTTTATCTAAATTCGTTGTCATTTAGAAAAAAAAAATACGTGACATTTGGCCTTTAACCATGGTAGGCTAATCTTCTGTTGTCTGCTTTTAATTTGCTTTGTAAATTTTTCTATAGACTTTGTAATTGTTGCAGTTATAAAATTACAACAATCATCTACTTCATATATTGACATGAGCTGCTCCCAATTTTGATTCTCTAAGTGATGTTCAAACTCCTCATTTTTTGATTTGGGAATAATAAAATTTGATTTGTCAATATCGACTCCCCCAAAATACTGTAGTCGCTTTTTAGTGAGTTTTCTGACAGCAAGAACCATGTTATGATCTGAGAGACCAGTTACAAGATTATAGGTTCTGGTTATTCGTTCTGGTTTATTAGTAAATACCATGTCAATAAGTGTTCTGGATTGTTTGGTTATCCTGGTGGGTCCTTTGATCATTTGTTGGTAATTAAATTTAGTCATGAGGCTTTTCAGTTTCTGTTTGTCTTTTTTATCAGACCAGTTGATATTGAAGTCACCATAAAATATGGTTTCTCTGCTCCTCTCAAGTTGTTTAACCAGATCACTTAATTCATTATAAAAAGAAGAATTGTGTGAGGGTGGGTTGTACAATACTGCAATGTTGAAATTCATTACCGGAGAGAGACATACATTAACAGCTAAACATTAACAGCTTCTGTGACCATTGTGGGTTTTTCTTTTATTAACAGAGGGGTACCAACAATTTTGTCCACAGCTGTAGTTCCACCGTGAAGCCATGACCGTACCTGAGTATATACCTGTGGGCTATCTTTATTTTTATTTCAGTCGTATGATTATTCATGTGTTCTTTAACTGTTTTATTTCAAATTCTTCTCTCTTACCTTATTGCGCTGTAGCCTGTGGAACACCCACAATTTGCTTCTGCTGTACAATGACAATTAAGTCGATCCTATTCTATTCTGTGTAAAAAGCATAAAAACCAAATTCATAAAAGACTAAAAGGTTAACAAGGTAAAAGTAAAACTAAAAAGAGAAGAGGATAAACAGCAACTCAAAGATCAAATGTCCTGCTAAAAAAGGTTTTAAGTCCTCCTTTAAAGCAGTCTGTGGACTGTGCTGCCCTGAAGGTGTCAGGAGGCCATTCCACAGACGTGGGCCGCAGCACTAACAGCCCAACCGCCATGGTGCTGAGTTTGGTTCTGGGTATGAAGGCGGTTTGGGTGAGTGGAACGGAGGGAATGTGTTGTGGTTAGTGGAGTTAGCACTTCTTTGAGGTAAGGCGGGGCATTTCTGTGGATGCACTGGTGAGTCAGCAGGGAGACCTTATATTCCATCCTGATGGAAACGGGAGCCAGTGAAGTGGAGGAAGTCTGCTGCAGAAGGGCAGGAAGGGGTGTTAACATTCATATGGCCCAAGATTAGAACATCAGCGCAAGATGTACCAAAGGTTGTGAGAAGGTTAGACGTCTCAGAGATAAAGGAGGCATTTGGTTTGGGTGTCGATAAATGAGTCAGAGTTGGTCAGCCCTCAAAGGCCCCCTTCTGGCCTGGGGCTCCAAGCATTTGTCTGTCGGAACAGCGCCTTTATTTTTCTGGAACTTTTATTGTATTAATTAAAAAAATTGAGGGTTTGCAGCTGTGCCCCCTCCAGCAGGGGGCGCCTTAGGCAAACGCCTATATGGCCTGTGCCTCAGGCCAGCATTGAGGTCAAAGATGGGACTGTTCTGAACGGACGGATGGACTTGGTTAATATGACAGGTTTGGTTAGCAAGACAGCGCCCATGTTTATGTGGCAGTTACCAAGCTGTCAGTCATTGGGTCTGCCCAATCAGCTGTCTCCTTCTGTCTGTCCAACTGGACTCTAACGGGGTGGGGGGTTTGTGTGGGGGACTCATAACATCCACTGTAGTGATCAGAAGTGAAAACATCCCAAATCTGACCCGTTGTTTTCTCATTGACTTTAATGGGAGTCTCCCCCTGCTGGTCCAGTCAGGTACTACAGCCAATCACATTTTACTGCGATAGTTACCCAAGTGCTGAAGTACTCAGGCCAGTCAGAGCTGAGGACTACTTAGAGTATTTAACAGCTGTATTGTGATGTACAATTACAGTAGTAATGACTGCAGTATTTTTTGCAGTGAAGTGACAACCGTCTCCACTCAGAAGATGTTTCACACACTGAAAGTCTCCAAAGTTCCCAACTGGAGCCAGTTATCGTACGGAGGTGAGAATACTGAAATAATGTTGTAATCTGATTACTCTGAAGCATGTTAGTGGCAGTAACTATTAAAATGTTCTTCATCTTCCTGCTGTTCCTCCTGACTTCACTCTGTTCGTTCTTTGCCCCGCCCACACAGACATCATCGACTTCCTGCAGCTTCACATCGTTCCCACCCTGCAGGACAAACTGAGGAGGTGCAGTCAGACGGAGACGCAGAGAGAGGCCCTTCAGGAGGAGGAGGAGGAGGAAGAGGAGCGGCGGTACGATCTGTCCAACATCTTCGCTCCTGATGCCGAAGATTGGGAGGAGGTGGACAACAGCTGACCTGCAGCAGCCAATCAGGATGCAGCAATCCACAGAGACTTTCACCATAAAAACATCAAAGGCTAACAAACATACGGCGGACTGTAGGGGCAGGGCATATCGTATTGTTCATGACAGTACCACTCAGGTGTAAAGATTAATTTGGAGTAGGTGATGTCATCACGGTGTAGACAGAAATTACACGTTTCTATGGTTACGGTAGACATGGCTTTCCTTAAACTGGGTCTCGTTGTGTGGAAACATTTTGGTTTCCACCATGTTGGACAAACTTTACAGCAGTGCACGTCAACAAAGTTACCGCCGTACGGACGTCTGCAGAGACTAATGAAGACAAACCGCTCCCACCGTTTGATGTAGTCGTTTATTTTTTATTTTTTAAACTCAGAAATATTTTATTGTTTTTCTGAACATGTTTAACTGTCCTTTATTACTAGTAGGCCGGAAGTGGCCTTTATTCTGAAGAGCTAGCTGTGTGTAACCAATAAAATGTTTCCTTTTAAACTGGTCTCTGCTCTCTCATTGGTCCACACCAGTTCAGTGATAACGAGGGAATGGAGGATTGTGGGTAATTCTATCTGGCGGTGATGGCGTGCATGGTGCCCGTCCTCTTCATGATGTTGGGGACAAACAGCAACCCCGATGCCCGCTCGATGGTTTCTATGGGAACCAGGAAACGCTCCAGAGGAACCTGTTCGCTGATTGCCTCATTGGGCATGACGTAGGAACGGAGCTCCACCCCCCGACCATCCAGCTGCTCCAGGATCAGCACCTGGGGGAAGGTCAGAATTTAGTTTTACAATAACAGGGGGAAGGGGGTCATAAAAACCTACACTGTCACAACTTCCTGTTTGTCCAGGTCACTGATGACATCATCACCAGCAGACTCACCTTGAAGAAGTGTGTTGGCACGGCGACGTGGTTCTGTCCGATCACCTGATATTTAACGTAAACTTTCCCGTCGTTCTCCATTCTGAAACACACACACAGGTGGTGGTGATGTCACGGTGTGGCCCCACCCCCTCACTATCATTCACCGTCAGGCCCCACCCCCCGACAGGTTACCTGGGCAGGAAGAGTGGCCCTGTGCACACGTAGACATTGGCGTAGCGTTTGGTGAGGGAGCGGCACAGCTTCTCCAGGTTGTTCCAGGTGTTTTGGTTCAGATGGGGGTTCTATTCAAGGTTACCATGGAGATACAAGGGTGGTTTGATGTTGAGAGTGACCGTCTTAATAAGGCTTTCAATTCAATTTTAGACTCAATGGGGTTCTCCTAAAAGTAAAAAATTCTACCCATTATTTCCACCATACATTGGATCTTGTTTTGACTTATGGTATAGATATCGAAAATCTGGTAGTGTCTCCTCATAATCCTGTACTGTCTGACCATTGTCTGTTAATTTTTGATTTCATTATCTCTGATCACTTATTTCCTAAAGAAAAATACTACTACAGCAGATGTCTTTCTGATGACGTTGTTGCTAAATTTTTGCAGATTGTCTCCTCTATGCCATGGGTCAACACGACAGAAACACCAGAAATAAGTGGAGAGTCTGCTCTATTCGTGATTGATAGCATGGTTGATGGTGTTACTGCCTCTCCGCATCGGACTCTAGATTTGGTAGCCCCTTTAAAAAAGAAAAAGTCTAACCAGAGATTTCTAACCCCTTGGTTTAACTCAGAAACTCGTGGCTTAAAACAGAAAACTCGTCAATTGGAAAGGAAATGGTGTTCAACTAATTCAGATGAATTCTACTTGGCATGGAGAAATCATCTCTTAATCTATAAAAAATCTCTTAGAAAATCTAGATCAAGCTATTATTCTGCATTATTAGAAGCAAACAAGAATAACCCCAGGTTTCTCTTCAACACTATAGCCAGGCTTACAAAGAGCCAGGACTCGGTCAATCCTCGCATCCCCCCTGAGCTTTCTAGTCAGGACTTTTCTGAACTATTTCAATCTTAAAATTTTATCTATTAGAGATGAAATCAGTCAGATTCTTCCTACCGTAAACTCTAGTACATTAACTACTGCAACTCCCTCAATTGATATCTGCTTAGATAAGTTTAAGCCAATCGACCTCTTAGAGTTGGATAAAATAATTTCCTCTTCTAAGCCTTCATCTTGCCTTCTGGACCCTATTCCTTCCAGGTTATTTAAAATTATTTTCCCAATTATTGGTAGCCGTATTCTTCTTGTCATTAATTCTTCTTTAACTCTGGGTTATGTTCCACTGGCTTTTAAAACTGCTGTAATTAAACCCTTACTTAAAAAAACGACGCTCAATCCTGGAGTTTTGGCCAATTATTGACCAATCTCTAATTTGCCTTTCATTTCAGAAATCTTGGAAAGAGTTGTTGCTGTGCATTTATCTGACCATTTACAGGGAGTTGGGTTTGTTTGAGGTGTTTCAATCTGGGTTCAGAGCTCATCACAGCACTGAAACTGCCTTAGTGAAGGTCTCTAATGACCTCCTGACTGCATCTGATAATGGACTTGTCTCTGTTCTTGTTCTTTTAGATCCCAGTGCAGCCTTTGACACTATCGATCATGCCATTCTACTTGATAGACTGGAACACTTTGTTGGACTCAGTGGAACTCCGTTGCAGTGGTTTAGATCTTATTTGTCTGATAGATTTCAGTTTGTCCATGTCAATGATGGATTTTCTTACAGCTCTAAGCTCAGTCATGGAGTTCCACAGGGATCTGTGTTGGGCCCTACTCTTTTTAGTCTATACAGTGGGGTAAAAAAGTATTTAGTTGGCCACCAATTGTGCAAGTTCTCCCACTTAAAAGATGAGAGAGCTCTCCAATTTTCATCATAGGTATACCTCAACTATGAGAGACAAAATAAGAAAAAAAAAATCCAGAAAATCACGTTGAAGGATTTTTAATGAATTAATTGGTAAATTCCTCAGTAAAATAAGCATTTGGTCAATAACAAAAGTTCATCTCAATACTTTGTTATATACCCTTTGTTGACAATGACAGAGGTCAAACATTTTCTGTAAGTTTTCACAAGGTTTTCACACACTGTTGCTGGTATTTTGGCCCATTCCTCCATGCAGATCTCCTCTAAAGCAGTGATGTTTTGGGGGCTGTCGCTGGGCAACACAGACTTTCAACTCCCTCCAAAGATTTTCTATGGGGTTGAGATCTGGAGACTGGCTAGGCCACTCCAGGACCTTGAAATGCTTCTTACAAAGCCACTCCTTCGTTGCCCGGGCGGTGTGTTTGGGATGACTGTCATGCTGAAAGACCCAGCCACGTCTGGCACTGCAGGATTTGAGTCCCTGGCGGCGTAGTGTGTTTCTGATGTAGCCTTTGTTACTTTGGTCCCAGCTCTCTGCAGGTCATTCACTAGGTCCCCCCATGTGGTTCTGGGATTTTTGCTCACCGTTCTCGAGATAATTTTGACCCCACGGGGTGAGATCTTGCGTGGAGCCCCAGATCGAGGGAGACTGTCAGTGGTCTTGTATGTCTTCCATTTTCTAATAATTGCTCCCACAGTTGATTTCTTCACACCAAGCTGCTTACCTATTGCAGATTCAGTCTTCCCAGCCTGGTGCAGGTCTACAATTTTGTTTCTGGTGTCCTTTGACAGCTCTTTGGTCTTGGCCATAGTGGAGTTTGGAGTCTGACTGTTTGAGGTTGTGGACAGGCGTCTTTTATACTGATAACGAGTTCAAACAGGTGCCATTAATACAGGTAACGAGTGGAGGACAGAGGAGCCTCTTAAAGAAGTTGTTACAGGTCTGTGAGAGCCAGAAATCTTGCTTGTTTGTAGGTGACCAAATACTTATTTTATTGAGGAATTTACCAATTAATTCATTAAAAATCCTTCAATGTGATTTTCTGGATTTTTTTTCTCATTTTGTCTCTCATAGTTGAGGTATACCTATGATGAAAATTGGAGACCTCTCTCATCTTTTAAGTGGGAGAACTTGCACGATTGGTGGCTGACTAAATACTTTTTTGCCCCACTGTATATGCTCCCGTTGGGCAATATCATCAGAAAGCACTGTATACATTTTCACTGTTACGCAGATAACACACAACTATCTATACCTGTCAATGAAACCCGATGATTGTGATCAGTTGGCCAAGTTAGATGCCTGTCTTAAGGACATCAAAGCTTGGATGACTTGTAATTTTTTACTATTGAACTCTGATAAGACTGAAGTCATTGTTGTTGGCCCAAAACATGTTAGAAATTCCTTTTCAGATTATGCCCTTCATTTAGATGCTGCCACTCTCACTCTGAACAGTTGTGTGAGGAACCTTGGAGTGATTTTTGATCAGGATTTGTCCTTTAATTCACATATTAAAACTGTTTCTAGGACTGCCTTCTATCATCTGCGTAATATTGCCAAGATTAGGAGCATCTTGTCTCTGAATGATGTTGAGAGACTGATTCACGCCTTTGTCAGTTCTCGTTTAGATTATTGTAATTTGCTATTATCTGGTTGTCCTAAAGTATCTTTAAAAAATCTTCACTTGATTCAAAATGCTGCTGCTAGAGTTTTAACTGGTTCTAGAAAAAGAGATCATATTTCCCTGGTTCTGTCCTCCCTCCATTGGCTTCCCATAGAATTCAGAATCGAGTTTAAAATCCTTCTTCTTACTTTCAAATCTCTTAACAATCAGGCCCCCCAATATATAAAAGCTCTGATATTACCTTACCATCCTATTAGAGCATTACGCTCCCAAAATGCTGGCTTACTTGTGGTGCCCAGAATCTCCAAAAGTACGGTGGGAGGCAGAGCCTTCTGCTACCAAGCCCCTTCTCTCTGGAACCAGTTACCACTCTGGGTCCGGGAGTCAGACTTGGTCTCTGTCTTTAAGAACGGGGTAAAATCCTTCCTTTTTAATATAGCTTTTGTTTAAGGAGGGTTTTTGTGTCTTTTAACCCCACTCTTATTCTATTGTTATCTGATCCATACTGCTGGTTGACCTCCAGTATTGTACTTGGCATCTTACTGTTATGTTCTTTATGTCTGTCCTCTCCATCCTCCCTATCCCCTCATCCCCAGCCAGTTGCAGCAGACGACTGCCCCTCCCTGAGCCTGGTTCTGCTAGAGGATTCTTCCTTCCAAATGGGAGTTTCTCCTCTCCACTGTCGCTTAGTTCTTGCTCATAGGGGATCGTCTGATTGCTGGGTCTTTCTGTGACTGTGTGGTTCTTTTTTCTGCCCTGTGGCGCCACGAGACGGCTTTTGTTGTGATGTGGCGCATTATAAATAAAGCTGAATTGAAAATTGAATTGGTTACCATGGAGACAGTACAGAGAGGGTGATGTTGCCGTGGAGACACCAACCTGCGGTGCCACATTGCTGAGGTAGAAGGTGTCGTCCATGGCCTTCTGGCTCCACTTGTGATTGGCCGCGGCGGCCATGTGACCTCGGTCAAAGCCACTCCCCCTGTAGTCGGCGTTGGTTGCCCTGTGGAAGACGTGGACACTGCCGCCGCCACAATGACAGCGGGAAAAAATGAATGCTATGACAGGAAGTGTTAAATGCAGTACTTTTTAAGGACATTATAGGGTTTCCCCTGACCCACTTCCTGTTATTGGATTAGGCCTAAATGTCACATGTTTAATAAGCCACATGTCTGTAGGTCACGTTTGATAATCCACGTCTGTAGGTCAAATATTTAATAATCCACATGTCTGTCGGTCACACGTTTAACAATCCACATCTGTAAATCACATCGGACATGAACAGTCACGGGCTGGTGCAGCAGTCAGCAGATGGCGACGAGACCAGAGGTGCTTTGAGGAGCTCTGAGACCTGAACTGAGACTTCCTGGTAAAACTGCTCTAAAGTCTTCTGTTGGACACCAGCAAATGTGAGGAATATTTGTGAGACAACTAAGCTGACCGGAGAAGGTTCTGATTCCGTTTCTGGTCACAAAGTGGATTAAAAGGACGGTGAAACAAGCTGGCACAAGATGGCGGAATCCACGCATCCTGGCTGGAATGGTTCTGTGGAGGCCCCTGAGGTAAAACGGTCTCGTTTAAAACCTGAAGTATATAAAACTTCTGAGGGGAAAATAATTGTTGAGGATGAGCTGCTAAATTTCCTTGCAGTGAAAATTAAGACTCTGAGTCAGGATGAGATCGTCCTATTGGCCTCAAGTACTTTTGACTCTGAGTGGATTGAGGCCTCAAAGAAAGTTCTGTTTGAGGTCTGCCCCACTACACAGAGGTATGTTACACACAAGGGGGCCCAGAAAGATGTAAATAATTTAAAGAGTTGCCTTAAGGTGATGAATGAATGTGGTGAAAAACTGCCTAGATTCGTCTCTCATTACCTGGATGATTTGCCGCTGGTTACATTTTCCAGCCTGGACTGCTCAAGTCTACTGAGGAGAATGGAGCAGCTACGTGCAGAGGTTTGTGCCATGAAACAAACCATGCTGTTACAGACTAGCTCCAGTGAAGAGCTACGCACGATAACCTCGGATATTGCCCGTTGTGTAAGTGGCCTGGAGCAGTCTGCCGCACGAGCCGTGGATAAGGAAGCGCCCGCCCTGGGAGGGCCTGTCGGCCCCACTGATGTCGAAGCAGAGGAGGGGGCCTGCCTGATGATCGACTCAAGACCTGGAGACACACGAGAATCTCACTTGACCGCTGGAGAGAAGGCTCTGGATGTGAATTTGGAGCCGGTGGATCAGCCTATAACCGGAGAAAATTCTGGAACAGTAGCCTCTGAACCAGGATCTCAAACATGGAGTCAAGTTGTGAAAAAGGGTCGAAGGCGATCAGAGCGCGCTGCGGTTAAACCCAAGCTACCCTCTGCTACAATCAGCCGCAGGAATAAAGGCAGCAACGCGGCTCCTGTTGTGGGTACGGGCTCTGGGAATATTAAAAGAGTTCGGACCAAGACGATGAGTGTGTTTGCTACCCGTTTTCATCGTGATTTGGAAGCTGACACTTTATCTGCATATCTTAAAGATAAGCTTGGACGAGAAGTTTTATGTCAGAAAATCATCACTGGAAACGGCAGGGTTGGCTCATTTAAAGTAACGGCGGAATGCTCTGAGGTGGGGGACATGTACCAGCCAGAGCTCTGGCCAGAAGGCGCATTGGTGCGGCGATATTATGAGCCCCGGGGGGCTGGGAGGGCTGGAGCTAGTGGAGCGGCTGCTGTGGAGAATATGCGGGCACCCACGCATGATGGCGATCTTTCTTAACTCTTCCTCCTTTTTTGATGGGTATTAAGGTCATGTCTTACAACTGTCGTGGCCTTAAATTGGGGCAAAGTGCTGGAGAGAAAGCTCACCGGTTAGTTATTGACAATTTATTGAACAATTGTGATATTTTGTGCCTTCAGGAGACGTTTCTTTCAGAACAAGACTTGGAGCGTCTGAACTGTCTTAACCCTGATTTCCATGGTGCTGGGGAGTCTACAACTGACCTCAGCAAGGGGATTATCAGGGGGAGGATACCTGGAGGGGTGGCTGTCCTCTGGAGAAAGAAGCTGGACTCCTTGATAAAAGTGGTCCGACTTGGTGTAGATTGGTGTATTGGTGTGCAGTTTAATTGTAATGATAAGGAATTCCTTATTATTAATGTATATACGCCATTTGAGTGTCAACAGAATGAGGATGAATATTTAAATAAGCTTGCCTTTATTAATTCTTATATGCAAGACTATAATAATACTTGTATTTTTATTATGGGGGACTTGAATGCAGACATATCTGACACTGACTCCTTATTTGCAAAACATATGTATCATTTTTGTTATGAGAACAACTTAATCTTATCGAGTAAGGTACTAATGCCTCCTGATAGTTATACCTATATAAGTGAGGCTTGGCACACTACGTCCTGGCTCGATCATTGCATCAGCACGGGTGATGCACATGCTTCTTTGGGTGGCATGAGTATTTATTATGGGTAAGCAATGTCTGATCATATACCGTTTGAGATGATAATTAATGTTGACTGTCTACCTGCACTTTATCAAAATGTCAGTCAGGATGAGGTGGGAAAATTAGACTGGGACACTCTTTCTGAGGAAGAAATTGTAGAATATTGTGTTCGTACAGATAAATCCTTGAGTAAAATATGTCTCCCTAGAGATGCTGTAATGTGCAGCGATGTGAACTGTAGCATTGTTGAGCACAAGAAAGACCTTTGTAGTTTGTACGATGCTATAGTTAACTCCCTGTATAAGGACAGCAAGCCTTATTATAAGAAAATACGTAAAACACATAAGGTTAGACCTGGCTGGAATGAGGCCGTAGCTGTGCCTTATTCTGAAGCTCGGGAAGCATATAAAGCCTGGGTGGTGGCTGGGAGACCCAGACAAGGACCAGAATTTGAGATGAAGAAATGTACAAATGCCAAGTTTAAGTATGCTATTCGTCATATCTCTAAAAATGAGCAGCTAATGAGAAGTAATTCCCTGGCCAAGAAATTGTTAGATAAGAATGTCACAGAATTTTGGAAGGAACTTAGACGGATTAGTAACAGTAAAACGCCTTTGCCCTGTACTTTGGAAGGCATTTCAGGTACAGAAAATATTGTGGATCTTTGGCGGCAACACTTTTACTCATTATTTAATTCAACTAAGGATGAAACTTACAAGGTAGGGAAAGTAGAAAGGGATGATTCGCTCCTGATTGACACTCATGCAGTGATCAAAGCCATTAGAGAGCTATCAGATAACAAAGCGAGTGGTTTAGACTGTATTTCTGCTGAGCATCTTAAATACGCTAGCTCAAGAATTGCTCCTCTTCTTGCTGTTTCACCAGCTTCATGATTCATGGGATGTTACCAGAATCATTATTGTCTGTTGTGTTGGTACCAGTCATTAAAGATAAAGCTGGCAAGCTGTGTAGCCTGGATAATTACAGACCCATAGCTTTAGCCAATATAATATCTAAAGTACTGGAAAAAATCATGTTTGAAAAATTAAATGTATTCATCAAATCTACTGATCATCAATTTGGATTCAAACCCCATCATGGAACAGATCTGTGCTTATATGCCTTAAAAGAAATTATAAATAAGTACAGAAATCAAAATTCTTCAGTTTTTCTGTGCTTTATTGACGCCTCCAAGGCGTTTGATCATGTTAATCACAGGATACTGTTTAGGAAAATGATTGACAGGGGGGTGCCCAAGTACTTAGTACGTATCCTGATATACTGGTTTGCACATCAGAAGATGCTGGTGAAATGGGGGAAGAGTCATTCATCCCCATCTGGTGTGAGCAGTGGTGTCAGACAGGGTAGTAGTAGTAGATTAGTTTATTTGACAGGGACAGTGCAATAAACATAGACAATTAATCAAAGACAATCAATCTGATGTGTTGCACATAGAGTGTATAGCTATTAGCTAATTTGCAACTCTTGTCCCTGGATGGGCTTTAGAAAAAAGAATCAAGATAAAAAATATACACAATAACCACATACATCAATGCAGAAAAATTATAAATACACAATTATAAATATTATAAATATTATAAATACACAAATATAACAGCCTGACTCACATTTAACATAAATATTATAAATACACATATATTATAAAATATTATAAATACACAAATATAACAGCCTGACTCACATTTAACACATATAACTCACATTTGCCTATTTCAGGCCTCCCTCCCTCCGTCACTCACTATAAACAAACACATTTATTCCTTCCCTTCATTCACTCTCACTTTGCAGACAAATAATTCATACATGAGTACATTCTTGTTTATTTTTCAGCCAGTTTTTAACATTTTTAGTGAATGTTTTAAAGTCCGTTATTATTTTAATTTCATTTGGCATTGTGTTCCAGATGTGACTGCCCTTTATAGAGAAAGCTGTTTGTCCAAATGTGGTTCTGCGGTGGAATATTTTACAGTTATTGTTAACAGAACTCCTGGTGGCTCTGCTGCTGTCCTGTCTTTGGACGAAACCAGCAAGTGGCTCGGGTGCTGATTTATGGAAACATTTGAACGTTAATTTCAGAAGACAGAGGTCAATGAAGCTCTCAAAACTCAATAGGTTGTATTTTTTTAAAACATTACAGTGATGCCACCTAATGGGCTTTTTGTCCAAGATTTTTAGGGTTTGATTATATAATGAACCTATATGTCTTATTGTGGAAGGGGCTGCTTGAGCCCAGACTGTCAAACAGTATGATATATGAGAAAAAACCATAGAATGCATATACAGTGCAGCTGCTTCGTAAGGTATGTAATATCTAATTAATTTAAAGCAGTTCAGATTTTTTTTTACTGTTTTTGAAATTTTCTTTATATGAAGATTAAATTTGAGTTGAGGATCTAGTACAATGCCAAGGTATTTGAATTCTGTAGCTAAACTGATGTCATGATCATGTATATTAACTTTAAAATGTTGCAGGTTACATTTTTTGATTGAAAAGCACATTGAGACTGTTTTCTGAAGGTTCAGCAATAGATGGTTCTTGAGGAGCCACTCTTGGACATCAACCATACTTGTAGACAGTACATCTGCAGCCTGTGCTGGAGTCTTGGCAGCTGTGTAAATAACTGCATCATCTGCATAAAGTTGGCATGTTGCAGCTGAGCAGTGTAACGGCAAGTCATTAATAAAAATGCTGAAAAGTAAAGGACCAAGAATGGACCCTTGTGGGATACCCATGCGGTTGTTTAAAAATGAGGATTTATCCTGGTGAACTTTTACACACTGTTCTCTATTCTGGAGATAAGATGCAAACCATTCTAATGTATTTGGGGAGAAGTTAAAAGATACCATTTTGGATAAAAGCAAACTGTGGTTTACAGTATCGAAAGCCTTTTTGAGATCTAGAAAAACAGCTCCTACCACATTACCCCTGTCCAAGGACTGTTTGACGTTTTCAATAAGGCAACAATTTGCTGTTTCTGTTGAGTATCCTGGTCTAAAACCAAATTGATGTGGATGAAGAAGTTGACTGTCTTGTAAGTAGTCTATCAGCTGTGTAGCTACAACTTTTTCAAGAACCTTAGATAGGACTGGTAAGATAGAGATTGGGCGGTAATTGCATATATCGTCTTTACTGCCTGATTTATGAACTGGTATGACGACAGCTTTTTTCCAGCCAGATGGAAATGTACTAGACCTAATGGAGAGATTAATGAGATGAGTCAGTGGTTTGATTAATATTTTGCTGTGCATTTTGAGAAAGGAGGTGCTCATATTGTAGATATCATTAGTTTTTGAGTTTGACAGTGTTTTAACAATACCAGCAATTAACTTCTCATTTACCTCATCGATGTGAAAAGTATCTGTTGGAAGTATGGAATTTGTGTTGTTGAGCACATTTGGCAGCACAAAAATTTTTGTTAAGTCTTCCACAGAGCCCACAAAGTGTGAATTAAATTCATTTGCCAAAGTAGCCTTGTCACTGACGGTCTTGCCATTGATTCTAAGTTCCTTTACCCCCTTCTGATCGTTTTTTTTATTAGTTAAGTTATTTAAATGCCTCCATAGGGAACTGTTGTTACCCTTTGCATGATCTATCAGTTTATTGTAATAAGATATTTTTGATTTTCGCAGCTCATGTACCACTTTATTTCTTAAACTTTTGTACACAAGGTGATCATTTTGTAGTTTGGAGGTTAGTGATGTTTTCAGTGCATAGTCTCGCCTCTTCATAAGTTTTCTTATTTCATTATTTAACCATGGTAGGCTAATCTTCTGTTGTCTACTTTTAATTTGCTTTGAAAATTTTTCTATAGACTTTGTGATTGTTGCAGTTATAAAATTACAACAATCATCTACTTCACATGTTGCCATGAGCTGCTCCCAATTTTGATTCTCTAAGTAATGTTCAAACTCCTCATTTTTTGATTTGGGGATAATAAAATTTGATTTGTCAATATCGACTCCCCCAAAATACTGTAGTCGCTTTTTAGTAAGTTTCCTGACAGCAAGAACCATGTTATGATCTGAGAGACCAGTTACAAGATTATAGGTTCTGGTTATTCGTTCTGGTTTATTAGTAAATACCATGTCAATAAGTGTTCTGGATTGTTTGGTTATCCTGGTGGGTCCTTTGATGATTTGCTGGTAATTAAATTTAGTCATGAGGCTTTTCAGTTTTTGTTTGTCTTTTTTATCAGACCAGTTGATATTAAAGTCACCATGAATTATTGTTTCTCTGTTCTTCTCAAGTTGTTTAACCAGAGCACTTAATTCATTATAAAAGGAAGAGTTGTGTGACGGTGGGTTGTACACTACTGCAATGTTGAAATTCATTACCGGAGAGAGACATACATTAACAGCTAAACATTCAAGTGAAGTATTCAAATCAACCAGTTGACATTTATATTTCTCTTTGATGTAAATTAAAACACCTCCTCCCCTCCCTACCTGCCTGTCTTTTCTAAAACACTGGTAGCCCACAATATCGATCATATTAGTGTCTATGTTACTGTGTAGCCAGCTTTCTGAGAGACAAAGGTAGTCCAGATTTGAGTCCAACAGCAACACCGAAATCTCATCTCTTTTGGGGATTATGCTCCGTATGTTTAAATGACCGCCGAGGATCCCCTTTGGTTTAGCCTTGGTGTCCCAAAGAACTCGTGCATGATTAACAGTTTGGAAAAATAAATGTTGTTTTTGCTTTTGTACAGCTCGGTTTTGTGCTAACCCAGTGGTCTGCTGTTTAATAGTGGCAGGTCCAGGGTTAAGGTGAATATCTCCTGCCAGAAGTAGCAGAACTAACAGAACTTTAATTGTATATCCTCTGCCATATTGTGATTTTTGCTTAACAGCCATGTTTGCCTTAATTTGGAAGTTTTTGCTCAGGGCTTTTAAAGACCACATAGAGTGTAGGGTGAGATGTCCAAGCCCAAATCCATACAGATAAAACTTTTTAACTTCACCTTTGGTTGAGTTTGTCGGAAAATCCTTCTTGTTGCAGGTCCAGACACACAAAGACAAAACGAAGAGGAAGTATAGAAGTAGAGAATGCTTATTAGTGGTGCCCATCAGCCCACTTTTTAATCCCGTGGCAGCCATCTTCAGTCTTTCTTGGAAAGAAGGAAAAGGAAAATCTGTGGATAGTAAAATAAATTCTGCTTATATCGCCAGAATCTGATCCGATCGTCCTCGAATCCAGCTGGGCCTCAGCTAGCCAACTAGCCCCTTCCGTTGCTGGTCTCGTTGCTCATAGTCGCCGTAACTGGTCTCCCGTCCCGCTCCTCCAACCGAGTCTCGTCACACACCGCCGCTGCCACCGAGCACCGCTGAGGTCACGGTAAATCCTCCGCTAGGCACCGCCACCTACTGTCGTCTGCCTGGGTGAAATCTCTGCTGAGCCCCGTCAACAAATAGCCGCTTGCCTGGTAGTATCTCCGCTGGGCCTCGCAGCTGGGCTTCAATTCAGGCTGGTGTAAGGTGGAATGACTGGCGCCAGCATTAAGCTAACTAGCGTTAGCTTAGCAATCGCTTCGGGTAGTCTCGTCGCACACCGCCGCTGCAGTCACGGTAAGTCCTCCGCTGGGCACCGCCGCCTACCGCCGTCTGCCTGGGTGAAATCTCTGCTGAGCCCCGTCAAACAAATAGCCGCCTGCCTGGTAGTATCTCCGCTGGGCCTCGTAGCTGGGCTTTGATTCAGGCTGGTGTTAGGTGGAATGGCTGGCGCCAGCATTAAGCTAACTAGCGTTAGCTTAGCAATCGCTTCAGGTAGGGCACATCAGTGAATCACAAGGAAGCGCTGGAATCGCTGGTCAGTTTACTCACAGTGGCCGGATAAAAGCGATCAAAGGGGTAATCCACCGGAGGTATATCCGATCGCTGTAGGTAGTTATTTAGAGACTGGCGCCAGCATTAAGCTAACTAGTGTTAGCTTAGCAATCGCTTCAGGTAGCATTAAGCTAACTAGTGTTAGCTGAGCAATCGCTTCAGGAAGGCGCAGGAAGTCGCTGGAGAAAGGCGATTAAATTAGGGCAGCATATTGTCCCCTATTCTATTTAATCTTTACATGGATGAGTTGTCAAAGCAACTGAATGCCTGTAAAACTGGGTGTTTAATAGGGAATAAGTTAGTGAATCATTTCATGTATGCTGATGATCTAGTTATTCTCAGTCCAAGTAGTGCTGGTCTTCAGGAGTTATTAAGAGTGTGTAGTGCTTATGGAGAGGAAAATGACATAAAATATAATGCAAATAAGAGTTGTGTGCTGATCTGCCGCACTAAAGAAGATTTGTTAATGAAATTCCCTGTCTTTGAATTAGCAGACAGGGAATTAATTGTCAGGGATAAAATTAAATATCTGGGACATTTTATTAATGATAGAATGACTGATGATGATGATATTTTCAGACAACGCTGCAAAATCTACATGCAAGCAAATATTCTTGCACGCAGATTTGGTTTTTGTTCAGATGAGGTGAAACTGGTTCTTTTTAAAACCTATTGTACACCTTTATACACTGCTCATTTATGGATAAATTATAGGAAACTAAGTATGCAGAAATTACAGGTTGCCTACAATGATGCCTTAAGAATTTTACTTAAAAAGCCTGGATGGTGCAGTGCTTCTGAGTTATTTGTCTCATCACGTGTAAATACTCTGCATGCAGTAATAAGGAATTTTATGTATAAATTCATCTGTCGGCTTGATGTATCTAGAAATGAAATCATTCAAGTCACGTCTAGCATTAAGCTCAGTTCTATTCGCTGTCAGTCACAGTTTAGAAGGCACTGGTACAGTAGTCTTTTTAAGTCTTTTTAAAGTCTGTACTGTCTTTGTACTTCTTTAAGCAGTTATGTCTTAGTGTTTCCTGTAACTTTTGATTGTTTCAACTGTCTTGTTTTTTTTTACTTTTTTACTTGTTTACTTTTCTCTTGATGGACCTTGAGTCTGGAATAAAGTCTTTGATTGACTGATTGATTGATTGATACATGTTTAATAATCCACATGTCTCTAGGTCATGTTTAATAATCCATGTCTGTAGGTCACATGTTTAATAATCCACATGTTTATAGGTCACGTTTAATAAGCCTCGTCTGTAGGTCACATGTTTAATAATCCACATGTTTATAGGTCACGTTTAATAAGCCTCGTCTGTAGGTCACATGTTTAATAATCCATGTCTGTAGGTCACATTTTTAACTAGAAAAGCACTCGGAGAGCGCAGACCTCCGCCAAGCACCACAGTTCCTCCCATACAGTGTTGAACATCATAAATATTAATCCTACATTACACGGTGAACTGAAATTTAAAAGGGTGCTTTATTCATCCTCCACGAGGCTCGCTCAGCGCTGTGGCAGCGTGCTGGAGCGAGCCATGTGCCTCAAAGTCACCAACAAACAATGCGAGTGATCAAAAAGAGAGAGAGCAAGAGAAATACAGTCAACTTATATACCCAGCTCAGACAATGCCTGCATGGCACACTAGCATCACAGTATAGAGCAGGAAAGCAGGGACATTTGCATTAGAGTCACACATGTCAGGATTACTGGCCGAAAGAGGGAGGGAGGCGCATCTGCATAATGATCAGTCCACACCTCTCACTGTTCTGATAATTGCTCACGCTGAGCGCTCTGTCAGGCCCGTACACTGTGGGGGTCACACATGAGGTGTTCCTCCACACTCTCAATAATTTTTTTCCCTGTATATTTTTTTTTTCTTTTTGGCGTACAGAAATGGCAATACGCCTGTGTTTGCTAAAACTGGCTGGGTGTTACAATTCACCGCACAACCGCATACAACCCACAGGCCAATGGGTTATGCGAGCGTTTTCATAGATCACTGAAAGCAGCACTCAGGGCTTCATTGACGGATGCAAATTGGGTAGACAGGCTGCCGTGGGTTTTATAGTGGGGTTGCGCTCCGCGCCGAAAGAGGATCTGGAAGCTTCCCTGGCAGAGCTGGTTTTTGCGCAGCCGTGAAAAAAAAAAAAAGAATCCTTTAAAAAATTCCTGGATCCAGACGGTGATCCGGATCACCACCAAAATCTAATCATCTGTAGGATGCCACATTTCTGACAATCTGAAAATTTCATGAAAATCCGTCCATAACTTTTTGAGTTATCTTGCTAACAAACAGACAAACCAACACTGATGGTCACATAACCTCCTCCTCTTGGCGGAGGTAATAATCCACGTTTATAGGTCATGTTGAATAATCCACATGTCTGTAGGTCACATGTTTAACTAGAAAAGCACTCTGAGAGCGCAGACCTCCGCCAAGCGCCACAGTTCCCCCCATACAGTGTTTGTGTGTACGTTTTCAGATTCCTTGACCATGAAAACATATGACTAGCAATTGGATTGACAATGATAGGATTAGTGGTTCAGTAGTAAAAGCATTACCTCCTTGGCGGAGGTAATAAACTGAAGTGTTGCTGTTCTGTCCATCTCCTCCACTGAAAGCAGCACTCAGGGCTTCACTGACGGATGCAAATTGGGTAGACAGGTTGCCGTGGGTTTTATATTATTGGGGTTGCGCTCCGCGGCAAAAGAGGATTTAGAAGCTTCCCCGGCAGAGAGCTCGTTTTTGCGCAGCGCCTATGGCTGCCCGGGGAATTTCTGCCAAATAATCCTGCGGCGGACAGCTGCCCGTCTCAGCTTTTGCAGTGTCGCACAAACACAGGCACGCTGGCGGGCCCTGCCCACCAGTGTTTTCCGCGTGCTTTTGTGTCTAAAACGTTGAAGAACGCGGAGTTTGTGTTGGTCAGACACGACAACCAGCGTCCTCCATTGCGCCTGCGCACATGTTGAAAATGGCCGTATGTCACAGTGTTAAAGAATGCTTTAAAAAATTCCTGTATCCAGACGGTGATCCGGATCATCCACAAAATTTAATCAGTTCTTCCTTGTACCATTTCCAACAATGCCTGAAGTTTCATCGAAATCCGTCCAAAACTTTTTGAGTTATCTTGCTAACCAACAGACAGACAAACAGACAGACAAACAGACAAACGCTGGCAAAAACATAACCTCCTCCTGGCCTTCGGCCTGGCGGAGGTAATAATGACGTAACAACCTAATAGTTTTTTGAATGCAAGAGATGCAATAGACTTACACAATGGTCCCCTCCGGCATACAACTAGGAAAATACCGGTCGCTACGGAGGGTGAGAATATGTATGGGCACATAATCATACCATGTAGGATAACTAAGTAGACGGTCGTGCTGTTTCATCCCATCTAGCAACAATGCACTGCACTGTGTGTGTGTGTGTGTATATATATATATATTTATAGTAATATTTACATATGTATATTAGCTGCTCTTGCTTGCTTGCTTTTTTTTTTTCTTGCCTTCTGATTGTTGCTCTGAGTGTTGCTATCCCTGTGCTGTTGCAATCCTGGAATTTTCCCGTTGTGGGACTAATAAAGGCTTATCTTGTCTTATCTTATAATCCACGTTTATAGGTCATGTTTAATAATCCACGTCTGTAGGTCACATGTTTAAAGGCCAAATGTCACGTAACAGGGTCCTTAAAATGTCTTGAAACTAGATATAAAAGGGAACCGATCCATTCGGGTCTTGTTGCATATGCTTCATTAACGCCGGAACATTCGTTAATTTAAAACTGCCGCGCTTGGCCTGACGTTCCTAGAATCAGAATCAGAATCAGGTTTATTGCCATTGTTCATGTAGTACACAAACTAGGAATTTGTCTCGGTGCAATGCTGCAACATTAAACATGATAAGATAAAAGAAATAAACTATACATGCAATAAAGTGTAGAATAAGAGTAAGTGATACTGGTCAGCAGTTAAAATATATTAGCGAGCAGCAGATACTGTGGAGAACTATATAGTGCAGTCGGTAATGCAGGAAGAAAACTGATGATTGACATGAGTCTGGTTGAGCTGCTGTACATAGTGCACGAGAGTCAATAAGTCACTTAGTGTTCAGCAGTCTGATGGCAGAGGGGAAGAAGCTGTTCATGTGACGGGAGGTTTTAGTCTGGATGGACCAAAGTCTTCTACCTGAGGGGAGGGGGGCAAACAGTACGTGACCAGGGTGTGAGGGATCGGCTATGATCCGGCCAGCACGCCTCCGGGTCCTGGAGATGTACAGATCCTGGAGAGATGGGAGCTTGCAGCCGATCACCTTCTCAGCAGTGCGCACGACGCGCTGCAGCCTTAGTCTGTCCTTGGCAGTGGCTCCTGCGTACCACACGGTTATGGAGGTGGTGAGGATGGACTCGATGATGGCTGTGTAGAACTGCACTAACATCTTGGTGGGTAGCTTGAGCTTTCTCAGCTGCCACAGGAAGAACATCCTCTGCTGGGCTTTTTTGATGAGTGAGCTGATGGTCGGCTCCCATTTGAGGTCCCTGGTGATGGTAGTGCCTAGGAAGCGGAAGGAATCAGCAGTGGTGATGGGAGAGCCTGAGAGGGTGAGGGGGGGCAGAGGGGTAGTGACTTTCCTGAAGTCTACAATCATCTCCACTGTCTTCAGAGCGTTCAGCTGCAGGTTGTTATTGTTGCACCAGGACGCCAGCTGGGCCACCTCTCTCCTGTAGGCAGACTCGTCGCCGTTGGAGATGAGCCCGATGAGGGTGGTGTCGTCCGCAAACTTGATCAGCTTGACAGACTGGTGGCTGGAGGTGCAGGAGTTGGTGTAAAGGGAGAAGAGTAGGGGGGAAAGTACACAGCCCTGGGGTGATCCGGTGCTGATGCTAGTAGAGTCTGAGACAGTCTTTCCCAGCCGCACATGCTGCCTCCGGTCCGTCAGGAAGTCGGTGATCCACCTGCAGAGGGAGTCAGGCACGTTGAGCAGGGACAGCTTGTCCCGGAGCAGAGCGGGGCGGATGGTGTTGAATGCGGAGCTGAAGTCCACAAACAGAATCCTGGCGTAGGTTCCCGGGGAGTCCAGGTGCTGCAGGATGGAGTGGAGGGCCAGGTTGACTGCGTCGTCTACAGACCTGTTGGCTCGGTAGGCAAACTGCAGCGGGTCCAGGAGAGGGGTGGTGATGGACTTGAGGTGGGGCAGGACCAGGCGCTCAAAGGACTTCATGACTACAGAGGTGAGCGCTACAGGTCTGTAGTCATTAAGTCCAGTGATCCGTGGCTTCTTGGGGACAGGGATGATGGTGGAGGATTTGAGGCAGGACGGCACGTGGCATAACTTAAGGGAGGTGTTAAAAATGTCTGTGAAGACAGGAGCCAGCTGTTTCGCACAGTGTCTCAGGGTGGAGGGAGACACGCCGTCCGGGCCGGGGGCCTTGCGCGGGTTCAGTCTGGGTTCAGTCCTACTCACGGCCCCCGGAATTGCCTGGGGAAGAAGGCGGAAGTGACAAAACAGATTGTACCTTAGTTTGATGCTTGGGGTATCCCCATTGATTGTTTATATGGAGACTGGAAGGGGCACCGCATATTTTTAATACATAGACAGTTTTTTTTCCTTTGTTTGTGGAAGGCAATCACTATTTTTGTTCTTAGTTACCCCTCGTTACCAACGTAACAACGACCAACAATTTTATCCTTAGAAATAAATCGTGTATCGTATTGCTGGATGGCACCGTAAAACGCGGCTATAAGGGACGACTGGGTAATAAGGGACACTTTTCTGGGAAATGTTTTAAATGTAATTCGTGTTGTTATTGTCAAATATTTTAAGGATTCATGGATATTTGACAATAACAACACAACTCAGCGTCCTGCTCAAAATAACAAAACAGAATTCTGGATTTGGAAGGTGATTCCTCTCTGTTCCACAGCCGCAGGACAGTAGAAAGTGTGAGGCCATCAGCCTAATGACTTCTAACTGTAGTGAGAATAGCTCACGCTGAGCGCTCTGCCAGCCCCCTAGCTGTGGGGGTCACACACACGACGTGTTCCTCAACACACTCAATAATTTTTTTTCCCGTATATTTTTCTTTTGGGCGTACAGAAATGGCAATACACCTGTATTTGCTAAAATTGCATTTTCCCCGTATTAAAATACGGCGAAAACGTCTCACTTGACAGGTATGCGCCTCCATTCTCATTCTGATCTGGTCAATTTCTTGACAGCAGTGGCTCTCCTCCACTGTCGGCATTGCTTGGCAACACTCACAGGTGCACCTATTGAAAAATTCAAGTACAAGAATTTGCAAATATTTTCTGAATGCATGTATACATAAATATGCTTGTTTGTTGATATTGTAAGCACAGATTTGTTGATATTGCAATTGTGAGCTTTTATAAATTTTGTAACAATATAATATATATAATATTCAATAATGTGTTCACATCCTGTCCATATTATTTACACCATATCCACCTCATAAATGCCTTGCAGAACTCATGTAAAATAAAGTGAAAAGATCCATTGCATTATTCATGTTGTCTTTGTTTATTAATAGAACTTTCAAGCCCTCCCCATGAAGTGCCATGTGCAGAGACACAGTTTTTTCCCAATTATTTCTAGTTATCAAACCTTGAAGCTGGCGTACATAACAACAAGCTAGATTTCTAATCTGTCTACAGTGAGAAAGGAACATTCCTGGTTATGGCCCTATACACACGATCCTGGGGATTTTAATACAAGTCATTTTCCACAATTACTTCCATTTCATCCTTGATTTTGTTGCTACAACTGAATGAGGAAAGAAAGGTTCTACTGTAAGCTAGCGCCCCACTGTATCGTCATAATAATGGCTTCCGAAAAATCAATATTTATGGGGCGCCCTCAACAGACCCCCTTCGGCTTCCCAATTCTGGAGGCGATTAATGTCCAATTCAATGACATTTTCCACTGGTTCTGCTCTCTGGTCATCGTCGGAACTGTTGTCATCAGACAAAGCATCTGATTCCGTCTCAGACGGCTCAAACCTGTAAGGTTCTATGCCTCTGTCACTGTCTGAACCACTGTCATCAGTATCTGGGGTGTCGTCTTCCTGAATTCCAAGTCCAATTCACCAGAGGACAAAACTAAACTAATTTGTTCACAATCGCTGTCACTTTCCGTCATGATTGTCCAATGTTGATAAGTGTGAATGTGGATAGGCAGGGCAGCCAGGGTGAAATTTGTGACGTCAACAACATGGCCGCGGTCTGGATTGGCTGTCACAAGCCAGCGAACAAGGCGGGGCCTTCGCCTGGTGTATTTTGTACAATTATGTAAATACGGGTGGGTGATATGGTCTCCGGTATGAATATTTGATTTAAGCTATGTGTATTTTATCAAAATTCGTTGGCATTTGGAAAAAAAAATTACGTGACATTTGGCCTTTAATAATCTACATGTCTATAGGTCATGTTTAATAATCCATGTCTGTAGGTCACATGTTTAATTAATAATCCACGTCTATAGGTCATGTTGAATAATCCACATCTGTAGGTCACATGTTTAATAATCCACCTCTGTCCCACCTTCAGGTTGGGAAACGGGACGGTCGCTTTTTTCCTCTGCTCCCTCTTTCACCCTCCTCCACCCTTCCTAACTGAGAATCCCAGCTTGCTGCTCGCCTACTGTGTCATTCCATATCCCTTCCCTTTTTCTTTCTTTATCACCACTATGACTGGCGCCTAGCGGCTGCCCCGGCCTTGGATGTGCTCTGCAGAGCGTGCCCAAATGCCAAGTCACATTTCGTTACCTTGTATTCATACATGTGTAATGACAATAAAGTTGAATCTCATCTCATCTCATCTCATCTCATTGGCGTGGTTATGAGCAGTGCCTAGTTTCCTCCAAACATGACAGCTGGCATTCACGCCAAAGAGCTCAATCTTTGTCTCATCAGACCAGAGAATTTTGTTTCTCTTGGTCTGAGAGTCCTTCAGGTGCCTCTTGACAAACTCCAGGTGGGCTGCCATGTGTCTTTTACTAAGGAGTGGCTTCAGTCTGGTCACTCTACCATATAGGCCTGATTGGTGGATTGCTGCAGAAATGGTTGTCCTTCTGGAAGGTTCTCCTGTCTCCACAGAAGAACGCTGGAGCTCTGACAGAGTGACCATCGGGTTCTTGGTCACCTCTTTAACTAAGGCCCTTCTCCCCTGATCGCTCAGTTTAGATGGCAGCCAGCTCTAGGAAGAGTCCTGGTGGTTCTGAACTTCTTCCATTTAGGGATGAAAGACTTCATGCTTGGTTTGTGCTCTGACATGTACTGTCACCTGTGGGAGCTTATATAGACAGGTGTGTGCCTTTCCACATCATGTCCAATCAACTGAATTTACCACTGGTGGACTCCAGTTAAGATGTAGAAACATCTCAAGGATGATCAGTGGAAACAGGATGAACCTGAGCTCAATTTTGAGCTTCATGGCAAAGGCTGTGAATACTTACGTACATGTGATTTCTGAGTTTTTTATTTTTAATAAATTTGCAAAAATCTAAAAAAAAAAAAACAAAACTTTTTCCACGTCATTATGGGGTTTTGTGTGTAGAATTTTGAGGAAAAAATGAATTTAATGCATTTTGGAATAAGGCTGTAACATAACAAAATGTGGAAAAAGTAAAGTGCTATGAAGACTTTCTATACTTGTCTTTCATAAGAAAAGAAAAGGCTAATAACTTTGTGGATGCACTGTACACAGACACATACAGGTACATCTCAAAAAATTAGAATATCATGAAAAAGTTCAATATTTTTGGTCACTCAGTCAAAGTGAAATCCATATATTGTATAGATTCATTACACAGAGAGTGATATATTTCAAGTGTTTATTTATTTTAATTTTGATGGTTATTAAACCAGGTTTTGATACTTTCGATACTGGCAGTGTGGGGGCGGGGTGCCAAGTATCAAAACCTGGTTTAATGACCATGGCATCACTGTGTTTGATTGGCCAGCAAACTCTCCTGACCTAAACCCCATAGAGAATCTGTAGAGGATTGTCAAGAGGAAGATGAGAGACACCAGACCAACAATGCAGATGAGCTGAAGGTCACTATCAAAGCAACCTGGACCTTCAGAACACCTCAGCAGTAACACAGGCTGATCACCTCCACGCCACAATGATGCAGTAATTAATCCAAAAGGAGCCCCAACCAAGTATTGAGTGGTACATGGACATACTTTTCAGTCAGCCAACATTTCTATTAAAAAACTAGTTTTTAAAATTAATTTTATGTAATATTCTAATTTTTTGGAGAAACTGAATTTGTGGTTTTCATGGGCTGTAAGCCATCCATCCATCTTCTTCCACTTAATCCTTTTCGGGTTGCGGGGGGGCTGAAGCCTATCCCAGCATCTTTGGGCGAGAAGCAGGGTCCATCCTGGACAGATCACCAGTCCATCGCAGGGCCAACACAGAGAGACAGACAACCATTCACTCTCACAGTCAGACCCAAGGACAATTTAGAATCCCCAGTTGATGCCAATTAACCTAACTTGCAGGGCTGTAAGCCATAATCATCAAAATTAAAATAAACACTTGAAATATGTAACTCTGTGTAATGAATCTATATAATATAGACTCAAATTAAACATAAAGCCTCTAAATTGAATGATTTGGCCTCTGTTCCTCCTCATAATTTAAAAATTAAATGTGGTTTATTAAATATTAGGTCTCTAACTCCCAAGTCTCTGTTAGTCCATGATCTGTTAATTGATCATCAGATTGATTTAATTTCCCTTACAGAGACTTGGTTAGGACAAGAGGATTATGTTGGTTTAAATGAATCAACTCCCTCTGGTTATTTAAACTGTCAAAATCCCAGAAGTTCTGGTCGTGGAGGAGGAGTAGCAGCAATTTACCATTCCAAATTACTAGTTAATGTAAAGCAAAAAACATGTTATAATTCCTTTGAGGGCCTGGTCCTCAGTATTGGGCACTTTAGCAATTCCAGGTTAAACCCAATTTTATTTGCCATAGTTTATCGTCCCCCATCAACCTATTCAGAATTTTTATCCGAATTTCCTGATTTCTTAGCTGATTTAGTGCTGAAATCTGATAGAATAATTATAGTAGGGGACTTTAATATACATGTGGATGTAGATAGTGACTGCCTTAATGTGGCTTTTAATTCAATATTAGACTCGATTGGGTTTTCTCAGAAAGTAGGAAATTCTACTCATTACCTCCACCATACATTGGACCTTGTTCTGACATATGGCATAGAAATAGAAAATCTTGTAGTGTCTCCTCATAACCCTGTACTGTCAGACCATTGTCTGTTAACCTTTGATTTTACTATTTCTGACTATTTGGCTCCTAAAGAAAAATATTATCACAGTAGATGCCTCTCAGATGATGCTGTTTCCAAATTTATGCAGATTGTTTCCTCTATGCCATGTGTCAACACAACGGAAATAAGCTATAGACAGCTTGCTCCTTCTGTAATTGATAACATGGTGGATAGTGTTTCAGCTTCTCTACATCAGGCTCTAGACTTGGTGGCCCCCTTAAAAAAGAAAAAGTCTAATCAGAGATTTTTAACTCCTTGGTTCAACACAGAAACTCGTAGCTTAAAACAGAAGACTCGTCAATTAGAAAGAAAATGGCGCTCTACTAATTTAGATGAAATCTATTTAGCTTGGAGAAATCATCTTTTAATTTATAAAAAATCTCTTAGAAAAGCTAGAACGAGTTATTACTCTGCATTAATAGAAGAGAACAAGAATAATCCCAGGTTTCTTTTCAGTACTGTAGCCAGGTTGACAAAGAGTCAGGACTCTGTCAATCCTAGCATCCCCTTAGAGCTTACTAGTCAGGACTTTATGAACTTTTTCAATAATAAAATTTCATCCATCAGAGATAAAATCAATCAGATTCTTCCCACAGTTAACTTAAATACTGTAACTACTACAACTCCTTCTATTGATGTCTGTCTTGATGAGTTTACTCCAATCGACCTTTGTGAGTTAGACAAAATAGTTTCCTCATCCAAACCTTCAACTTGTCTTTTAGACCCTATTCCTACCAGGTTATTTAAAGAAGTCTTCCCACTTATTGGTAGCTTTATTCTTCATATAATCAATTCTTCATTAACTTTAGGCCATGTACCGCAGGCTTTTAAAACGGCTGTAATTAAACCCTTACTCAAAAAGCCAACGCTAGATCCAGGAGCTTTAGCTAACTATAGACCAATCTCTAATCTCCCTTTCATTTCAAAAATCTTAGAAAGAGTTGTTGCTATGCAATTATTTGACCACCTGCAGGGAAATGGTTTATTTGAGGAGTTTCAATCTGGGTTTAGAATCCATCATAGCACTGAAACAGCCTTGGTGAAGGTCACTAACGACCTCCTCATTGCATCTGATAATGGACTAGTTTCTGTACTTGTCCTTTTAGATCTTAGTGCAGCTTTTGATACTATTGATCATAATATTCTACTTGATAGATTAGAACACTATGTTGGACTTAATGGAACTTCCTTGCAGTGGTTTAGATCTTATTTATCTGATAGGTTCCAGTTTGTTCATGTAAATGATGAGTTTTCTCTCAGCTCAAAGCTTAGTCATGGAGTTCCACAGGGATCTGTGCTTGGCCCTACTCTTTTTAGTTTATATATGCTTCCGTTAGGCAACATTATTAGAAAGCACTGTATACATTTTCACTGTTATGCAGATGACACACAATTATACCTGTCAATGAAGCCAGATGATACTAATCAATTAGCCAAGTTAGAAGCCTGTCTTAAGGAAATCAAAGTTTGGATGACTTGTAATTTCCTGCTATTAAATTCAGATAAGACTGAAGTCATTCTTGTTGGTCCAAAAAACCTTAGAAATTCCTTTCCAAATCAAACTTTCAGTTTGGATGCAGTTACTCTTTCTCTTAATAGCTCTGTGAGGAACCTTGGAGTTATTTTTGATCAGGATTTGTCCTTCAATTCACATATTAAATTTGTTTCTAAGACTGCCTTCTATCATTTGCGTAATATTGCCAAGATTAGGAGCATCTTGTCTCAGAGTGATGCTGAGAAGCTGATCCACGCTTTTATTAGCTCAAGATTAGATTATTGTAATTCTTTATTATCAGGTTGTCCTAAAACATCTTTAAAAAGTCTTCAGCTGATCCAAAATGCTGCAGCAAGAGTTTTAACAGGTACTAGAAAGAGAGATCATATCTCTCCGGTTCTGGCCTCCCTTCATTGGCTTCCCATAGAGTTTAGAATTAAGTTTAAAATCCTTCTTCTTACTTACAAAGCTCTAAACAATCAGGCTCCTTTTTATTTAAAAGATCTGATACTACCGTATCATCCTAACAGAGCACTACGCTCCCAAAATGCAGGTTTACTTGTAATACCTAGAATCTCCAAAAGTACAATGGGAGGCAGAGCCTTCAGTTATCAAGCTCCTCTCCTGTGGAATCAGCTGCCAATCTGGATTCGGGAGTCAGACTCGATCTCTGTTTTTAAGAATAGGGCTAAAACCTACCTTTTTGATATAGCCTACAATTAGGGAGGGATCATGTGTTTTCTGAACCCTCCCTTAGTTATGCTGCTAATAGGTTTAGTCAGCCGGGGGACCTCCAGTAATGCACTGGGCCTCACTCCTTTCCTCACTCTCTATGAAATATTTTTTTTTTGCTGGTCATTAACATTTGTTTGTTCTCTCCCATAGATTGAGTCCCCATCGTGCTGTTTGCTCTCTACATGTCTGTTCTTTTCTTCTTCTCTATCCCCTCACCCCCCAGCCAGTCGCAGCAGATGACTGCCCCTCCCTGAGCCTGGTTCTGCTGGAGGTTTCTTCCTGTTAAAAGGGAGTTTTTCCTCTCCACCGTCGCCAAGTGCTTGCTCACAGGGGATCGCCTGATTGCTGGGGTCTTTCTGCAACTGTGGGGGTCCTCCCTACAGTTGATAGTGCTATGAGATGACTGTTGTTGTGAAATGGCGCTATATAAATAAAGTTGAATTGAATTGAATTGAATTGAATAATATATGGGTTTCACTTTCTGAGATGAGTGACAAAAACATTGAACTTTTTCATGATATTCTAATTTTTTGAGATGTACCTGTACATAGACAAGTTGCCACATCAACAAATGAAAACCCAATCAGTAAAAATACCAATGAACAAATCTCAACATACATTACAAAATCTGATAATAGAAATTCCAAATGAAAACCACAGTAAACAACTTCCCACTCATCATGCAGCCCACTGGTGACAGACTTTCACCCACCCAACCCAGTGATCAACACAACCATCTTCCTCCCTGCATTTATCCCATTTGTCATTTTTGGACTTTATTTTAAAACTCAGAAGGTTTGGACATTGTTTTAACTCCCTATTTAATCCATCCCATAATTTCACCCCACAGATGGAAACAGAAAACCCTCTCCAAGTTGTCCGTCCACCCACTGTCTTCAGAAGCTCCTCCCCCTCCTTCCATGACGAGCTTCCTGCCTTTCAGTGAACATGTCTGGATGTTAACTGGCTGGAAGTTGTTCCTTACTCTGAACATTATTGTGGCAGTTTTATATTCCACCACATCAAACATTTTCTAACTTTTAGCAGCACCATGGATGATTCTTTTTCATCTTTTTGCTAAATAACCAGTGGCTGTAATGAACTTTTATGTGTTTCTCCACCCCTCTGAACAGTAATTTAAATATGGTAAACCCCTCTGCGACCCGAAAAGGATTAAGCGGAAGAAGATGGATGGATGGATGGAAAAGCAGTGAAGAACACAGAGTACAACATGATCTCTGATCCAGGATGTCTTTGTTCTGCTCATGACTGAAATACTTCTGGACAGTTTAGTTTGGACGTGTTTAACGTGAGGTTTCCAGCTAGTTTTTTCACCTACAGTTAGGCCCAAAAATATTTGGACAGTGACACAAGTTTTGTTATTTTAGCCATTTACGAAAACATATTCAGGATACAATTGTATAATCAACATGGGCTTAAAGTGCAGACTCTCAGCTGTAATTTGAGAGTATTCACATCCAAATTGGAGCAAGGGTTTAGGAATTACAGCTCTTTAATACGTAGCCGCCTCTTTTTCAAGGGACCAAAAGTAATTGGACAATTGACTCAGAAGGCTGCCAAAAAAAAATAACAAGGCTGCATGGGCTCTTCCCTCGTTAACCTGTCATCAGTTAAGCAGTTAAAAGGTCTGGAGTTGATTCCAGGTGTGGCGTTTGCATTTGGAAGCTGTTGCTGTGAACATACAACATGCGGTCAAAGGAGCTCTCAATGGAGGTGAAACAGACCATCCTGAGGCTGAAAAAAAGAATTAATTAAAAATTAATTAAATCACCCTTATTGTCATTCAACTGTACAACCAATCATGTACAGTAGAACGAGATTGTGTTTTATCTACAGTGTAAATCACACACACCCCAAGTGCAGAATCAGAGGGCCGCTGCCATGCAAGGCGCTGCCACAGAGTTCCCTCCTCCATTCCATTTATTGCTGAGCACCAAGCTGGATGGCAGGAAGTTCCACTTTTATATGGTCTATATGGTTTTATATGGTCTTCGGCATGACCCAGCCGGGATTTGAACCCCTGCCTCCCGGGTGTGGGGCGGATGCTCTACCAACTGAGACACCAATCCATCAGATAGATAGCAGAAATGTTAGGAGTGGCCAAATCAACAGTTTGGTACATTCTGAGAAGAAAAGAGTGCACTGGTGATCTTGGGAACTCAAAAAGGCCTGGACGTCCACGGAAGACAACAGTGGTGGATGATCACAGAATCCTTTCCATGGTGAAGAACAACCCCTTCACAACATCCACTCAAGTGAAGAACACTCTCCAGGAAGTAGGTGTATCAGTATCTAAGTCTACCATAAAGAGAAGACTTCATGAGAGTAAATACAAAGGATTCACCACAAGGTGCAAACCATGAATCAGCCTCAAAAATAGAAAGGCCAGAATTGACTTTGCCAAAAAACACCTGAAGAAGCCAGCCCAGTTCTGGAACAGCATTCTTTGGACAGATGAGACTAAGATCAACCTGTACCAGAATGATGGGAAGAAGAAAGTTTGGAGAAGAATTGGAACAGCTCATGATCCAAAGCACTACATCTTCTGTAAAACATGGTGGAGGCAGTGTGATGGCATGGGCATGCATGGCTTCCAATGGCACTGGGTCACTTGTGTTTATTGATGATGTGACAAAAGACAGAAGCAGCCGGATGAATTCTGAAGTGTATAGGGATATACTTTCTGTTCAGGTTCAGCCAAATGCAGCAAAGTTGATTGGACGGCACTTCACCAATGATCCAAAACATACTGCAAAAGCAACCCAGGAGTTTTTTAAAGCAAAGAAGTGGAATATTCTGCAATGGCCGAGTCAATCACCAGATCTCAACACAATCGAGCATGAATTTCACTTGCTCAAGACAAAACTTAAGGCAGAAAGACCCACAAACAAGCAACAACTGAAGACAGCTGCAGTAAAGGCCTGGCAAAGCATCAGAAATTTTAATGAAATTTCAATCAATTTTAATGAAAATTTTTGAAAAACTGGTCAGATTTGAGGTCCTAAAGCAGACTGAGCATGCATTGCTCATGCCAAAAACATGCAGGTTAGGTTAATCGGAGACTCTAAAGTGGCCCTTGGTGTGAATGTGTGTGTGAATGGTTAAAAGGGATGGCGCCGTATTGTGGCTGCTTCATCCATCCAGGTGGTGGATGACCCTTAATTTCTGTAAAGCGTCTTTGAGTGTCTATGATAAAGCGCTATATAAATCTGATGTATTGATTGATTGGATCCTCTGCAGTTTGCCTATAGGCCTCACAGAGGAGTGGAGGACGCCACTGTCACTCTGTTTAACATGCTTTTTAAACATCTGGATTTTAATGGGACACAAGCCAGACTTTTATTTGTGGACTTTTCCTCCGCCTTTAACACAATCCAACCTCATATTTTAGTTGAAAGGCTCCTGCAGCAATTTGATTTGAGCAATAATCTGGTGGGTTGGATTCTGGATTTCTTAACCAACAGGACACAGAGAGTAAGGGTCAATGGTACATTGTCTGACCTAAAGTGCTCTTCTACTGGCTCTCCTCAGGGGTGTGTGTTGTCACCACTACTCTTCATCCTGTACACAAACATGTGTCGGAGCAGACATGACAACAGACACATTATAAAGTATGCTGATGACTCAGTTATTGTCAGTCTCCTCCAGGATGGTGAGAGTGGCCACGGCCCAGTAGTTGATGATTTTGTTCACTGGTGTGAGGATTCCTACCTGCAGCTGAATACGACAAAAACTAAAGATATGATTATTGACTTTAGGAGGAAAACTCCCAGGCACAAAGTCACCGTACTAAAAGGCCAGACCGCCGAATGTGTACAATCCTACAAATATCTTGGGACGATTATTGATAGTAATTTAAACTTTGAAGAGAACTGTGAAAGGGTGTGCAAAAAGGGTCAGCAACATTTGCATTGCTTGAGGAAACTTGCACGCTTCCAAGTTGACCAAACCATAATGACAATGTTTTATCGGACTTTTATTGAATCTGTTTTATCCTTTTCTTTAGTGTCATGGTTTGGTCAGATAAAACTGAAACAGAGGAAATCCTTGGATCAGGTAGTTAGATGGTCCAGTCGTTTGCTTGGTGAGTCACAGCTGAGCCTGACATCCCTGTACACCAGACAGGTACAGAGGATGGCTACCTCCATTTTAAATGATGACTCCCACCCTTTGCACTGCAACTTTCAGCTTCTTCCCTCCAGACGGAGGTTTGCTGTCCCAAAAAGTAGAACCCAGCGCTACAAAAATAGCTTTGTTCCTGCTGCTGTCAAAGAGTTGAACAAGCTATAAAAATTATATTGTACATAATTTAGTTACCCATTTATTAACTCCATTTTATATTTACTTATTTTTCTAGGATGTTATTTGGGTTCTAAATATTTATTGGGTTTTAGACCTTTGAGTTTTTAACCTCTTTGACTAGTTTTTAACTTTTAATATGACCCTTCTCTCTTAGCTCTGGTTTCTCTCTCATCTCTTTGTCTTTTTATACCCTGATTGATGGAGCCTTGAGTATTTTTATCATGTTTATAGTCAGCTTCATGTGTGCCTGTGTTTGTGTCTATGTTGAATGTAATTGTGGCTTGTAAATATGGATGTCACCTGACTGCAAAACAAATCTACCTACGGGTACAAATAAAGGAACCTGAACCTGAACCTGAGAAAGGAGGAAACCCAGCATTTGGTGATGTCCATGGGTTCCAGACTTCAGGCAGTCATTGCCTGCAAAGGATTCTCAACAAAATATTGAAAAGTAACATTTTACTTAGGGTTATGTTTATTTGTCCAATTACTTTTGAGCCCCTGAAATGAGGAGCGTTTGTATAAAAATAGCTACAATTCCTACATGTTTAATCATATATTTTTGTTCAACCCCTTGAATTAAACCTTAAAGTCTGCACTTCAATTCCGTTGAAGTTGTTTCATTTCAAATCCAATGTGGTGGCATGCAGAGCCCAAATCATGAAGACTGTATCACTGTCCAAATATTTCTGGGCCTAACTGTATAATCACACCTAGAGCTTTATTGTCTTGAACTCTTTCAGTATTGACATAGTCAGGACTACTTATCGGGCCGATAGTTAGGGAGGGATCATGTGTTTCTGAACCCTCCCTTAGTTGTGCTGCTAATAGGTTTAGTCAGCCGGGGGACCTTCAGTAATGCACTGGGCCTCACTCCTTTCCTCACTCTCTATGAAATATTTTTTTTTTGCTGGTCATTAACATCTGTTTGTTCTCTCCCATAGATTGAGTCCCCATCGTGCTGTTTGCTCTCTACATGTCTGTTCTTTTCTTCTTCTCTGTCCCCTCACCCCCCAGCCAGTCGCAGCAGATGACTGCCCCTCCCTGAGCCTGGTTCTGCTGGAGGTTTCTTCCTGTTAAAAGGGAGTTTTTCCTCTCCACCGTCGCCAAGTGTTGCTCACAGGGGATCGCCTGATTGCTGGGGTCTTTCTGCAACTGTGGGGTTCCCCCCTACAGTTGATAGTGCTATGAGATGACTGTTGTTGTGAAATGGCGCTATATAAATAAAGTTGAATTGAATTGAATGTATAATAATCTATAATGCTTTTTCTCTCTCGTAAAGCATCTGAGTTCCTTAGAAAGCACAAACAATAAAACATATCATCATCATTACCTCTATCCACCTTATTCCTCGCCCCCATGATGCCTTGCGTGAATTATGGTAGCAGCTTCCGGTACTAGTTTAGAACGTATTGTTGTCACTGAAACGGGACACTTTTCCTTGCTAAAAAACAATGACTGGCATCAGAAATGTGGGAACACGGCCTTTAGCGCCTCAAAAACAGTAATATAATCATACCACTTCCCACGACTATCTAGGGATGGACGATGAGCTTAAAAAGTGGACAGTAGCTCCGTTAGTTAGCTCCACTGCTAGCATGCTAATGCTGTAAACAAATATAGCTCTGAGATACATCAATGTCTCCACTGCAATAAAGTCGGCTGCATTTTGTTAAAAGATGTTGGACATAATCAGATCTACCTCAGAGCAGACGTAGAGTCTAGTCAGAGCCACAAAGAAGCACAACAGCGTGCTCAGGCGTTTTAAATTCAGGGTAAAACGTCACATCTGTGACATTCATACCAGTGAAACATGGCCGGTGCTACTGTGTCTGGACCACCGATCTCACCAACAATCCTTCAGTTTTCACTGCATGATCTCCTCATCGCTGCTGAAGCCACAGATTCAGCCGTGCTGATGTGTGAGGAGCCTCACACCGCCACCAGCAGCAAGTACCGGAACTACGCTAAAACATTCAAAAACACAAGAACTACAAGAGCTGAAATTAGCTGCCACTTGAGTGCAAAACACGTATGTGGACTAGACATTAAAATGGATTTGAAAAACTTTTAAAAACGCCATTTTATATGCCCCTGCTGCTCCACTCTTACTGACTGATTTAACAGTAGGTGAGCTGAAACCAGAAGCTCCGCCCATAATCGTTCCTACAGCGCCACCCCCAGGAATAAGGTGGATAGGGCAACTCTGAACTCCTGTTTAATTCCTGTTTCTGTTAATGTGGAGCTGGGACTCCACCCACTCCTGCTGAACCCATGCTGATTGGCTGTGATAACAGGCGATGATTCAGTTTAACTTTATTTATAACATGTCAGTTAACAACGCCATTGTTCATCAGGGTGGAGCCTTGTTAGCTCGTCAACTCTTAACAAGGTCACTGTAATCAGTAACCATGGCAACCCCATCTCACCTGTCATCCTCCTTGAACTCACATAACTTCCTGTCAGACGATCCACTCAGAGAGGCGGGGCTAATCCTTTCTATTACCCATGATGCTGTGCGTGTGCGGGGGTCGTAGGAGGTGACGTAGGACTCTCTGGTCTTGATGTTGGCCAATGAGGGGAAGCCGTACTTCATCACCACCGCCGAGCTGCCGTGACTCACCTGCAACCACCAACCAATCAGAAGACAGCATGTCACAAACCCACCAATCAGAGAACAGCACTGACCAACAGATGGCTGTCATGAAGCGTGGATCCATTCAGTCAGAACATCTGGTCATTTCTCATTGGCTGAGTCCCTGCTGGGCCGGAGCGTTTCTCTTCCACACCACCGGCCTGTGGTCCCCACAGCCTTCAGGCTTCTGTGGACATTTCTCATTAACTTCTGAATAAACATCAAAGCCGTGCACGGCTCCCAGCAGAGCGCGCGCACGACCACGACACATTCTTTTCTAGTTTTTGGACCGGCACAGGTGAAATTAGGAAATTTCCCACAGTAACCTGAACGCACCATGGACCTGTCAGGGACCACAGGTTGAAGAACCCCAGAAAATTCTGGATTAAAACAAAAGAGCAAACTGAAAAAATTACACGAATAAAACTGCAACTAAACAGGAAAAATCTTCAAAGCGGCCTGACGAACACTGCTAATCTAGTCGTTGATACGTGCACAGACTGATTTCTGTCGGGATCGACGACGGAATCAAGAAAATTACAACGCTGAAGCGGCTGACTCCGCCCCCACCGTGAGTTCGGCAGCCTCCACCGCCGGAACCGGAACCGGAACCACCGGGACCCTCTGCAGCAGACCGACCCTCCTCTGCTCCTCCTGCGGGCCTCCGGAGCTCAGCAGGCGGCCCACAACAGCCCCGAGTCCCGCTGAGACAACCAAGGACGACCAGGAGAGACACACGCGCTTCATCCTGATCAGCTGTTACTGACGCAGCCTGGTGACGTCATCGGCATGCGCCCGACCGTTTGCGTTTAAATATTTTCAGTATAAATGTGGAATAATCCTCAGATTATGTAAATTTATGATAAACTTGAGATTAAGATGGAAAAACTGCAGATTAAATGGAAAAAAACTTTAAATGTGATCAACTAATCTGGTTCATCTGTTACTGAGCAGGGCAACTCCAGAAAAAACTGCAGATTAAAACAGTTTATTACATTTTAAAGTAAAGTAAATTTTAATTCTGAACATAAAAACATTTTATTTAAACGTGCAGGGTTGGAATTGATCTTTTTCTGCCGACAGCACCACCCTGTGGACACACGCAGTCATTACAGAATAAATTCTGATCAGCGGTGAGGACGTTTGTCACACAATGAATGAATGAATGAATGAATTTATTTATTTCGGATAGTACATTACAGGTTAAAAGAAACTGTATAATATAACAACAAGGTCAAATTAGACAATAACTCCTCTGATTCTACAGTTCAACATAAGTTATCAGAAATGGGTGATGGCTGAAGCCGCAGCTTCTATTGCCCACCATATTTCATCCAAGAATTCAAAAGAAAAACAAAACAAGAGCGATTACAATTCAGAACAAAGCTAAGACAAAATGTGACAAAAAACTAAGCTACAACACAATACAGGCTGGATATGACAATCCTGATGTGATTTTACATGTCATCTTGTATATATGTTTGGAGTATTTCTTCCTTTAGTTTTTGTTTAAATTGTCCAAGCGTTGTACATGATTTTAATTCAGGTCCAAAATCGTTCCATAATCTGACTCCTTGCACTGAAACACAGTGTTGCTTGGTGGTAGTTCTCACTGAAGGTTTTTGAAACATACATGTTCCTCTGAAATGATATTGTTTCTCCCTTATTTGGAACAACTTTTGGATATTTGCGGGTAGTGATAGATTCTTCACTTTAAACATTATTACTGCAGTTTTAAAGTCAACCAGATCTTTCAACTTGAGAGCTTTTAATTTAAGAAAAAGTGGGTTTTGTGGTCTATATTAATCATATATTCCATAACCTACATATGTTGAAGCATGTGGGAATGTTTGGTGATTACATATGTAAGGCGACTTCACACCTCAGAACAGGACAAAGACTCTCACCCGCCAGTGTAAGAACAAAGACTTTCCCAGACACTGCGGTGGAGACCGGAGGAGCTTCCCTCACCCCCCAGGGCCATGAGGAGGAGTACGAAGACAATGGGGGAGATTAAGATAATGAGGGATGTCAGCCTTTGATATGCATGTCTTTTGTTATGTGCAAGTATAAGTTGATAGAGCCGAAACTGTTCGGTCTCTTTTTTCCTTCTTCTGCTGCTGCACTAGATGAGACTTGTTAGAGGAGCTGATAATAAACTTTGGTTTATGAATCACATCGCCTCGTTATTTCAAGCTCCTCTACACTGGTGACCCTGACGCGAGAATGGACCAGAGGCATTCCCCCGCGATCGACTCATCTGTGGCGACCCAGGCAGACGCCGGCGCCCATGCAGACAGGGGAACAGATGGACGTCGTTCCCCCACGGCAGAAGTGATAGAGAGGGCTCAACCGAGCACCAGCGCCGCGGAGAGAGCCGAAGCAAGGCACTCTCACCCTGCAGACACATCAGTGACGGTCTACACAAACGCCATCACCGTCAACCTGCCGGACTTCTGGCAAGAGGACCCCGCCTCGTGGTTTCAGCAAGCTGAAGCCCAGTTTGCACTTGCGGGCATCACGGCTGACGATACAAAGTTCTATCACATCGTCGCCAAACTCAACGCCGCCACTTCGAGATGTGGACGGAGCATAATCCAGCGGCTGCCGGCCCAGGACAAATATGAAGAACTGAAAGCGACCATCGTGGCAAATTACGTCCCCTCAACCGAGGAGAGAGCTGAGAGGATCTTGGCGGTCTACGGCCACAGAGGATGCAGACCTAAGGCCCTCATGGAGGACTTGCTGCAACTTAAAGAAGAGGACAATGACAACTTCCTCTTCCATTTCATATTCCTCAGTACGCTGCCGCCACACATGAGAGGGACGCTGGCCAACATGCGATGCAGCACCCAGCAAGACTTCCGCACGCTAGCTCATGAAGCTCAACGGCTCGTCAACGCCTGCAAGGAGCAGACACCCACAGCAGCATCCGCAGACCTCAACACTGACGTCCGGAGCCACGAGGAGCCACAAATCACTGAGCAGAGCCAGCCCGCGGTGACAGCGACACGCCCAGGACGCAACAGACGGAGCGACGTTTGTTATTACCACCACTGCTTCGCCGAGAAGGCTTACAAATGCGTTCCCCCCTGCAAATTCACAATTTCCGGAAAACGCCGAAGCCGAGAGCCGTTAACAGTGGCGGTTCTCGGCGAAAAAAGCAAGCTTTTATATGTGACGGACGGACACACCGGCAAGCGGTTCCTTATCGACACGGGAGCTCAACTAAGTTTTGTCATGCCCTCACAAGCAGACCGGGCCATGGGCACCCGGGGCAATGGAGCGGTGGCAGCCAACAGCTCCATCATCGACACTTTTGGTGAAAAGAGCCTGCACCTCAGCATCCACGGCCGCAACTACAGATGGACATTTGTTGTAGCGGCGGTGAGTTTTAACTTGTTGGGCGCAGATTTTTTGTGTGCACATGGGTTATTAGTTGATCTAGCGAACAGGCGCTTGGTTAATGCACTGTCCTTTGCTTCTATTCCCTGCTCAGCCCGACTTTCTCCACCACCCGTGCAGGCCAGCGTCACCACAGCAGGAGGTAAGTTTGATCAACTCCTCACCCAATTTCCAGCACTCACAATTCCCAAATTCTCAGCCACAGTGGCTAAACACGGGGTTGAACATTTTATTCCTACAACGGGCCCACCCGTATTTGCCAAAGCTCGGCGCTTAGACGCGGCCAAGCTCGCCATAGCTCGGGACGAGTTTACCACCCTTGAAAAATTAGGCATTATTAGACGCTCAAAAAGCCCCTGGGCCTCACCACTTCACATGGTTCCGAAATCCGACGGTTCTTGGAGACCGTGCGGCGATTACCGCAGATTAAATAATGCGACAGTGCATGACCGCTACCCAATTCCTCACATTCAGGATTTTTCACTGCACCTGGCGGGTGCGCGCATTTTTTCAAAAATAGACCTGGTCCGCGGTTATCATCAAGTCCCAGTTCGAGCTGAGGACATTCCTAAAACAGCTGTAATAACCCCTTTCGGCCTTTTTGAATTTTTGCGGATGCCTTTCAGCCTCAAAGGCGCGGCTCAAACCTTTCAGCGGATGATGGACGCAGTATTACGCAACCTCCCTTTTGTTTTCGTCTACCTCGACGACATGCTGGTAGCCAGCCCGTCTGAGGAAGAACACGAGCAGCATCTCACTATGGTTTTTCAGAGGCTAGAAGAACACGGGTTAATAATCAATCCAGCCAAATGCAAATTCGGCGTGTCACAAATTGATTTTTTAGGACACAGAGTTTCTCCGAAGGGGGCAGTCCCACTTCCAGACAAAGTTCACGCGATAAAAAGTTTCCCACGGCCACAAACGGTCAAATCGCTGCAAGAATTTTTAGGAATGGTTAATTTTTACAACCGTTTCCTCCCCCACGCAGCTCAGCTCATGCAGCCCCTATATGACGCGCTCAGAAAACAGAAAGCTTCCAACGCGGTCGAATGGACCCTGGAGCGCGAACGCGCCTTCGCGGAAGTAAAAAGCGCCCTAGCTAATGCCACACTGTTGGTTCACCCCGATCCCTCGGCCCGCATTGCGCTAACCACAGATGCTTCGGACCTGGCTATAGGGGCAGTTGTAGAACAACATGTCAGCGGAATCTGGCAACCTTTGGCATTCTTCAGCAAATCACTAAACCAAACCGAGCGTAAATACAGCACTTTTGACAGGGAGCTGCTAGCGCTTCATTTATCCATCCGCCACTTCCAGTTCTGGTTAGAAGGGCGGAGTTTCACGGCTTTTGTAGACCACAAACCGCTCACCTTTGCTATGGCTAAAATTTCCAAACCGTGGTCAGGCAGGCAACAAAGACAGCTGGCTGCGATTTCAGAGTTCAACACAGACATTCGACATGTGGCAGGCAAACTTAATGTGGTAGCAGACTGCCTCTCTCGCGCTGTGACATCGTCAGAGCGCGAGGAGACAGATTATACTACCTCAGCCGCGGAACTCTTCACCAACGCGGACACATACGCGGCCCCAATCCATGCAGGGATAGATTATGCAGCCATGGCAGAGGAACAAATCAGTGACGCGGACGTGCGCGCACTCTTGTCTGGACCAACAGGGTTAAGGCTGGAGGAAAAGGGTTTACGCGACGGCGTGCCCCCCCTAATATGCGATATTTCAACCGGCCGACCTCGCCCGTTAGCCCCAGCTACATGGCGCCGCCGTATTTTCGACTCAATTCACTCCCTCGCGCACCCAAGTGTGCGCGCCTCGGTTAAAATGGTCGCCGAAAAGTTTGTGTGGTCTGGCCTGCGCAAAAACGTAAAAGAATGGGCAAAAACTTGCATTTCTTGTCAGCGCGCCAAAGTACACAAACACACAAAAGCCCCTCTGGAGCGTTTTCCAATCCCTGCTAGAAGGTTCAACCACGTTCATGTCGACCTCGTGGGGCCACTACCTTCCTCCCAAGGTTTCACACACCTGTTAACAATGATAGACCGCACCACGCGCTGGCCAGAGGCAGTCCCTCTGGCGTCAACCACAGCGGAGGAAGTCGCTCGCGTTTTTTTGACAAACTGGGTGGCACGTTTCGGCGTCCCATCGGACATCACGTCCGATAGGGGGCCTCAATTTGTCTCGGAGCTTTGGTCAGCCATGTCTAGCAGCTTAGGGGCAACAATTCACCGCACCACCGCTTATCACCCTCAGGCTAATGGGTTATGCGAGCGTTTTCACAGGTCTTTAAAGGCCGCCCTCAGAGCCTCACTAACGGATACAAATTGGGTAAATAAACTTCCCTGGGTTTTATTGGGGTTGCGTGCTGCGCCTAAAGAGGATCTAGACGCCTCTCCAGCAGAATTAGTTTTTGCACAACCTCTCAGGCTCCCAGGTGAATTTTTACCAGAGAACCCAGAGCCAGGGCATCTTCCAGCCCCGAGGTTTTTAGGCAGCAACGGACCGGACTCTCTCCTCGGACCGGCACATCACTCTTTTCCACAGATTTTTGTCCCCCAAGCTTTAAAAAACGCTGAATTCGTTTTTGTTAGGCATGAAGCTTTAAAACCAACTTTCCGCCCAGCATACGATGGGCCATTCAGAGTGCTGGAACCTGGTGATAAACACTTTGTGCTTGATTTTGGGGATAGAAAAGAAACAGTCAGCATTGACAGACTTAAACCTGCCTTCTTGTTGAGAGACGAGCCTGCACGGTTGGCGAGAGCACCTCGGCGGGGTAGACTCCCCAAGAGAAAAGACTCAGCCCCCCTGCAGGGAACAAATAATCACTCTCCTCCCCAAGCTGCAGATTCCTTACAGGAAGGTCCCAGCAGGACGCCTAAGCAGACCCACAGCAGATTCGGGAGAAGATTAAAACCCAGACAGCACAGGGACTGATGCAAACTACTCAACAGTTGTTCACTAATTGTGCTGTAACAGTTTAGGACTGACTTGTGATTTTACTATGCTGTTATGATTACCACTGAACTCTCTTAGGAGCATGGCTGCTGGAAAGTTTCTTCTGTGGCAAGAGGTGTAGCAGTTAGTATGTCATAGTAATTATCTTAAACTGTGAATTTTTCTATTGTCCTTTTCTTAGTCGTTTGGGGGGGGCTGTGGGCTATATTAATCATATATTCCATAACCTACATATTGACATAACGCACGGCTCAGGAGACGCACACACACAGGCTCAGAGTAGTTCAAATAGTTTATTGGCAACAGGCGTGAATGAGTGCGTGTCTGCGGGATGTCAATGTGTTGGTGGCGGTGTCTGCTTCAGGCACAGAGGCAGGTGACCGTACAGCCGGGCAACCCTATGGAAAAAGCACAGGGAGAGGGTGACGGGCATACACCAACACAGAGGAAATTATGGCGAGAGAAGGACTTACTTGGATGGACAGGATAGCTGGCACAGCAAGGGGCGAGACCCGGGAGACAGCCACCTGGAGAGCTCGGTGCAGCAGCGAGGAATGGGCGTTGGAAGGACGTCGTCCGCTGCCGGGAAATCCACCTGTGCACAGGGGAGCAGACTGGAGAAAAAGAAGGTAAGGGCTTCTTACCCAAATGATTGCGCTGAAGATTGGAAATGACTCACAACGGTGAGGGACGAAGTCTGACGGCTTCAGGCCGAAGCTCAGGGCGAGAAGGCTTTTATCCCTCGCCGTTGATGACGAGCAGGCGCGGGAGCAGGTGGCGCCACTGATGAATGGCGCGGCGTGACAGTACTCCCCCCTCTAGCAGCGCCTCCTGGCGATGGCTTATCTGGATGCGCTCGGTGGAAGTCCGCGATGAGCGATGGGTCCAACACAAATGACGAGGGTACCCACTGTCGATGCTCGGGCCCATAGCCCTCCCAGTCCACCAAGTATTGCAACCCACGACCCCGGCGTTGAGAGTCCAGGATGGAGGCGACGGACCAGGCCGGATGGCCATCAATCATCCGGGGCGCGGGTTGCGCAGCAGGAGGGGGGCAAAGGGGGTCGGTGACTGCCAGCTTCACCTTTGACATGTGGAAGGTGGGATGGATGCGGAGGGAGGGGGGAATAGCCACGCGCACAGCCACCGGGTTGATGATCCGGGTGATGGGATAGGGACCCATGAAGCGCTGTGCCAGCTTTCTCCTCTCGCCTTTTAGGGTGACGTCCTGGGTGGAAACATAGACACGTTGCCCAACTCTGTACGCCGGGGCAGGTCTTCTATGTCGGTCCGCCACAGTCCTGTTGCGCTCCGCTGTGCGTAAAAGCGCATTGCGCGCGGCAGTCCAGATGGAGCAGAACTGCCTGAGATGTGCTTTAACTGAGGGGACAGTTACCTCACTCTCCTGCTCCGGAAACAGCGGGGGGTCGTAACCCAGGGACGCCTTGAAGGGAGACATTCCTGTAGCAGAAGAGCGAGCGGTATTATGAGCATATTCAACCCAGGCGAGATGGTTGCTCCAGGACGTAGGTTTGGATGTGGTCACACAGCGGAGCGCAGCCTCCAGCTCCTGGTTGGTCCGCTCACACTACCCGTTGGATTGGGGGTGATGGCCGGAGGAGAGGCTCACCTTGGCTCCGATGGCGTTACAGAATGACCTCCAAACCTCGGATGAAAATTGGGGGCCCCGGTCCGAGACCACGTCCACCGGAATCCCGTGCAGCCTGACCACGTGTTGGACGAGGAGATCCGCCGTCTCCAGGGCAGTAGGGAGACCTCGCAGGGGGACGAAGTGCGCCGCCTTGGAGAAACGGTCCACGATGGTCAGGATGGTGTCAAAGGAGTTGGAAACGGGGAGTCCGGTGACGAAATCCAACGCGATGTGCGACCAGGGCCTGCCAGGAACGGGCAGGGGCTGGAGCAGACCCGCTGGAGGGGCATTTCCCGACTTGCTGGTGGCACAGATTGGGCAAGCCCGGGCGTAGCGGGCCGCGTCCCTCCGCAGGCCTGGCCACCAAAAGGACCGTTGGAGGAGGTTGATCATCCGGGAGGTGCCGGGATGACAGGTGAGCCGGGAGGTGTGGAGCCAGTGGATGACCTCTCCTCGGACCGCAGATGGCACGAACAGTCTTCCCTCCGGTCCGCCGCCAGGATCAGGTTCCACCTCCTGCGTCTTCCGGATCTTGCCCTCGATGTCCCAAGAGATGGCACCCACGACGCACGACCTGGGCAGGATGGTGTGGGGCGTCTCCTCAGCCTCCACGGGGGTAAACTGCCTAGAGAGGGCATCAGGCAGGCCGTTCTTGGAGCCTGGCCTGAAGGTGATGGAGAAACGGAACCTGGCGAAGAACAAAGACCAGCGCGCCTGGCGGGCGTTCAGGCGCTTGGCAGATCGTAAATATTCTAAGTTCTTGTGGTCCGTCAGGACCACGAACGGCAGGTCCGCCCCCTCTAGCCAGTGATGCCACTCCTGTAAGGCGAGCTTGATGGCCAGGAGCTCTCTGTCCCCCACATCGTAGTTCCTCTCCGCCGGTGACAAGCGCCGGGAGAAGAAGGCGCAGGGTCGTTTGGCGCCATCATCAGGCGACCGCTGGGATAGAACTGCTCCCACTCCCGTGTCCGAGGCGTCCACCTCGACGATGCACTGCAGCGCGGGGTTGACCTGGCGAAGAACCCGGGAGGAGGAGAATTCCGTCTTCAGCGCTTTAAAGGCAGCAGCGACCTCTTCTGTCCACCGGAAAGGGACCTTCGGGGACGTGAGGCGGGTCAGCGGTCCGACGATCGAGCTGAAGTTGGGGACAAAGCGGCGGTAGAAATTGGCGAAGCCAACAAACTGTTGCACCTGCTTCCGGGATGCGGGAGTAGGCCACTCCACCACCGCCTTCACCTTCTCTGGGTCTGGGAGCACCTGGTCTTGAGAGATGATGAATCCCAGGAAGGATGTGGTCCTAGCGTAGAATTCACACTTTTCAGCCTTCACGTAGAGCCGATTCTCCAGCAGTCTTTGGAGGACCCGCCTCACATGGACCTGGTGCTCGTCCCTGGACCTGGAGAAGATAAGGATATCGTCCAGGTAGACGAACACGAAGAGGCCGATGAAATCCCGGAGGACGTCATTGATGAGGCGCTGAAAGACGGCAGGAGCGTTGGTTAACCCGAACGGCATGACCAGGTATTCAAAGTGGCCGTTCGGGGTACGGAAGGCTGTCTTCCATTCATCTCCCTCCCGGATCCGGATGAGGTGGTAAGCGCTGCGTAGATCCAGCTTGGTAAACCAGGTCGCCCCCTGGAGGGAGTGAAAGGCAGTGTCCATGAGGGGCAGGGTGTAACGGTCCCTCTCAGTGATGTCGTTGAGCGCACGGTAGTCTATGCAGGGGCGGAGGGAGCCGTCCTTTTTCCCAACGAAGAAGAACCCTGCCCCCACGGGTGACGACGATGGGCGAATTATCCCAGCGCTCAGTGATTCCTTCAGGTAGGTGTTCATTGTCTCCTTCTCCGGCGCAGACAGGCTGTAGAGCCGACCAGAAGGTAAGGGAGCCCCCTGGCGGAGGTTGATGGCACAGTCGTAGGGCCGATGAGGGGGGAGAGACATTGCTTTGGTTTTACTGAACACCATACCCAGGTCGTGAAATTCCGGAGGCACCAGAGACAGGTCCGGAGGTGCTGCGTCCGCCACAGGGGAAGAAGCGGACGGGGAGCAGGCAGCGGACTGAAGGCAGGTGCCCATACAAAACGTGCTCCATGCCGATACCCCAGCTGACTTCCAGTCCAGGACAGGGTTGTGGAGGCGTAGCCAGGGATACCCCAGGATGACGGGCGACACAGAGTTGGGCAGGACGTAAAAAACCATCTCCTCCCGGTGGTTCCCTGAGATGATGACTGGGACAGGAACGGTCTGATGTGAAACTCTCCCAAGGGAGGCACGAGAGAGATTGACCAGGGAGATGGGGTTTCTCAGTGCCTGACAGCGGATGCCCAATCGGGTTGCCAGGCTTTGTGAAATGAAGCTGCCTTCTGCGCCCGAATCCACCAGTGCGTGGGTGAGATGCCCAGTGGGATTGTGGCAGAAACGGATGGGCAGCTTCAATTGGGTATGAGTGTTTAACCGGTTGAGATCCCCGAGGCCCCCTACAGCGATTCGTGGACCCTGCCGACTGGCTTTCCATGGGCAGAGCTCCACAGTGTGTTGGTCACCTCCGCAATACATGCAGAGGTCCAACTCACGGCGGCGTTGTTTCTCCGCAGGGGAAAGCTTCGTCCAGCCCGTCACCATCGGCTCCGACTCCTCGGGGCACGATGCTGGCGGCGCCGCCAGGGGGCGAGCTTGGAACAGGTGCGGCGAGACTCCACGAGGGCAACAAGAAGACGACTTCCGCCCCGAGGAGCGCTCGCGCAGCCTGTTATCCAAACTAATCGCTAAGGATGTCAGCTCCGCTAGCGTCTCAGGAATATCCCGTCCAGCCAGTTCATCCCTCAGATCGTCATTGAGGCTGCGGAGGAAAAGACTGCAGAGGGGGTGTTTCTCCCAGCCTAATTCCTCCGCCGCTACCCGGAAGTCGACCGCGTAGTCTGCGGCCGACTGGCTTCCCTGCCGGAGGGCGAGAAGCCGATCGATCTGGACCGTCTCGGTTAGAGAATGGTCAAAGACCTCCAGGAAGCGCCTCACGAATTGGTTATATGTGAGGGCGGCATAACTGGGTCTCGCCATAACGGCGTAGGCCCACGTTAATGCCCGCCCCTCCAGGAGATTCCCGATATAACCAATTCAGCTATGATCTGAGGGAAAATCTCCGGGCACGCGGTGGAAGACGGACTCACACTGCATAATAAACCCCCGCGCTCTGCCGAGCTTACCGCTAAAGCGGGCGGGGGTTGGAATAGGTGTGAGCCGAACCGGTGCATTCGGAGCCTGCTGGACGGCCACTGGAGCAGCAGGAGCCGCGCCACCCTGACGAGCCGAGGGGAATGGCTGTTGAGGATCCAAGCGGCCCAACCGGTTAGTTAAATTCAATAACTGATTAAAAATCACCTGTTGCTGATAGGCTATATGATCCACTCGAGCCTCGAGAGTGGAAAACCGGTGTGCGAGCCCGCCGTCTGCCGAGCCGCTCTGCTGAAGCCGTACTGACATAACGCACGGCTCAGGAGACGCACACACACAGGCTCAGAGTAGTTCAAATAGTTTATTGGCAACAGGCGTGAATGAGTGCGTGTCTGCGGGATGTCAATGTGTTGGTGGCGGTGTCTGCTTCAGGCACAGAGGCAGGTGACCGTACAGCCGGGCAACCCTATGGAAAAAGCACAGGGAGAGGGTGACGGGCATACACCAACACAGAGGAAATTATGGTGAGAGAAGGACTTACTTAGATGGACAGGATAGCTGGCACAGCAAGGGGCGAGACCCGGGAGACAGCCACCTGGAGAGCTCGGTGCAGCAGCGAGGAATGGGCGTTGGAAGGACGTCGTCCGCCGCCGGGAAATCCACCTGTGCACAGGGGAGCAGGCTGGAGAAAAAGAAGGTAAGGGCTTCTTACCCAAATGATTGCGCTGAAGATTGGAAATGACTCACAACGGTGAGGGACGAAGTCTGACGGCTTCAGGCCGAAGCTCAGGGCGAGACGGCTTTTATCCCTCGCCGTTGATGACGAGCAGGTGCGGGAGCAGGTGGCGCCACTGATGAATGGCGCGGCGTGACACATATGTTGAAGCATGTGGGAATGTTTGGTGATTACATATGTAAGGCGACTTCACACCTCAGAAAGGACAAAGACTCTCACCCGCCAGTGAAGAACAAAGACTTTCCCAGACACTGCGGTGGAGACCGGAGGAGCTGCCCTCACCCCCCAGGGACATGAGGAGGAGTACGAAGACAATGGGGGAGATTAAGATAATGGGGGATGTCAGCCTTTGATATGCATGTCTTTTGTTATGTGCAACAATAAGTTGATAGAGCCGAAACTGTTCGGTCTCTTTTTTCCTTCTTCTGCTGCTGCACTAGGATGAGACTTGTTAGAAGAGCTGATAATAAACTTTGGTTTATGAATCACATCGCCTCGTTATTTCAAGCTCCTCTACAGGTTTGTTGGTTCCCTGTAAGCTGCTTTGTTTATTATTCTAATAGCTCTCTTCTGAAGCATAAAGACTGGATATATGTTTGTTTTAGATGTATTTCCCCATACTTCAGTACAATATGTCATGTATGGGAGTATTAATGAATGATACAAGGTATATAGTGTGGGTTAATTTAGCAAATATTTCACTCTGTGTAGTATTGCAATTGATTTGGATACTTTACCTTTAATATAATTAATATGTGACTTCCAACACAGTTTATTATCAATTATTACTCTAAGAAATTTAGTTTCGGATACCATTTCAATCTCTACACCATTTACACTGAGTTTAGATACTAAGTTGTTGTGATGGTTGTTAAAAACTATAAATTTTGTCTTACTTAAATTGAGCGTTAATTTGTTTGAATCAAACCACAGTTTAAGCTTTCCTAATTCCTTTCCGAGTGTATCCAAAAGTTGTTCCAAATTGCTTCCACTGCATAATAAATTAGTGTCGTCAGCAAACAATATTAAATCCATTTTTTCTGAAACTTTACATATATCATTTATATACATATTGAATAACAATGGCCCCAAAACTGAACCCTGTGGGACTCCACAAGTAACCTTCAGTAACTGTGAGTTTTTGTTACCATCACATACATACTGATATCTATTCTTTAAGTAACTATATAACCAGGACAGTGCTACTCCCCTAATACCACAATTTTGTAGTTTCTTTAATAATAAATTATGATCCCCTGTATCAAATGCTTTTTTAAGATCCAGGAATACCCCAATTGAATACTCTTTATTTTCAACGGCAGTTGATATTTTTTCTATAAATTCCATTAGAGCAAATGCAGTTGTCCTCTTGTGTCTGAACCCATATTGCTGCTCACACAATAAATTATTCTTCAGTATGAAGTTGTCAATTCTCTCATAAAATATTTTTTTTAAGTATCTTGGAAAATTGCGGCAATAGTGAAATTGGTCTATAGTTTGAAAGTTCCCCTCTGTCACCCGTCTTGTATATCGGAATTACTTTAGCTATTTTCATTGCATTGGGAAATATACCTGTTTGGAGAGACAGGTTACAGATATACGTCAGTGGTTTCACTAAGCATTCAATAATAGTTTTGACTAAGAGCATGTCAATACCATCACAGTCCGTAGATGTTTTACTTTTAAACGATTTAACAATTTCAATGACCTCTCTCTCATCTGTGTTCTTTATAAAAATGGAGTCTTTTATAGCAGTGTTTTTGCTTATTGTATCACCTGTAGGTGCCGTAATGGGTATTTCTCGAGCCAAATTAGGACCAATGTTAACAAAAAAGTTATTAAATTCATCTGCAGGTGGAGCTGCATTCACACTCTGAGTCGTTTTATTATTTTTTGAAAAATCGGTTGGGTAGCTTGTATTTCTGCTTTTATTTCCAAGATAAGATAAGATAAGATAAGCCTTTATTAGTCCCACAACGGGGAAATTCCAGGATTGCAACAGCACAGGGATAGCAACACTCAGAGCAACAATCAGAAGGCAAGAAAAAAAAAAACAAAAAAAAAAAAACAAGCAAGCAAGAGCAGCTAATATACATATGTACATATTACTATAAAATATATATATACACACACACACACAGACACACAGTGCAGAGCATTGTACCTGGATGGAATAAATATATGAATATATGAACACAGTACGGAGCATTGCAGCTAGGTGGAATAAATATGCAAGTATATAAACACACACAGTGCAGAGCAATGTAGCTAGATGGAATAATATGTAGATATATAAAAACACAGTACGGAGCATTGTAGCTAGATGGAATAAATATATAGATATATAAATATAAACACACCCAGTGCTGAGCATTGTAGCTAGATGGAATAAATATGTAAATATATAAACACACACAGTGCAGAGCATGAAGAATGTATTTTTAATATTGTCTCTGTTTTTCTCCAGTTCTTTACTGTAATAGTCTCTTTTACTACATCTTATTATATATGTTAACTTATTTTTGTATGTTTTATACCGCTGCTCTGCTTCTTTTGTCCTTTTCTTTAGGAAAGCTTTATATAATAAATTTTTCTTTTTACACGCCTTTTGTAATCCTTTGGTTTTTATTTATTTATTTAGCAAATGCAAAGTCCTTAAGCCAAGCAGTTGCCTCCTGGTTTGCTGTATGGAGGGTGTGTAATCCTCCTTCCAGTCTTTGGAGTGGGCAAGCCTCTATGATGTGTTCCATAGTTTGCTCCTCTCCACATGCGCACAGTGGGCTAGGGCTACTGCCCCATCTGTGAAGGCTGGCCAAGCAGGGGCCATGTCCAGTCCTGAAGCGATTGAGTGTAGACCACTGTCTCCTTGGGAGGTTGGTGCCCGGGACCTGTTGGTTGGGGTTTGTCACCAGGTGTTTGTTTGGGACCTCCTTGGTCTCCCATTCCACTTGTCAAGCTGTCTGGATGGTAAAGTCAGCTGGGGGAGGGTTTTTCCAAATCGGCCGTCTGGATGAAAGTCGGGCAGTGGGTGGGGTGTAGATATCTGCATGGATTGGTAAGTGAGGAGAATCTTTAACTTTTTGGATCATCCTTTGAGTTAATGCTGCTCGCTGGATGTTTGGAGGGGCTATGTTTGACAGTACAGGGAGCCAGGGGAGTGATGTTGAGCGGATTGTTCCAGTTATAGTTCTCATGGTTGAGTTGAGCTGGGTGTCTACGTGGTGTTTGTAAAATGACCTGGACCAGACAGGGGCACAATATTCTGCTACAGAGTATGAAAGGGCCAGTGCTGAGGTGCGCAGGGTGGAGACTGCCGCCCCCCATTTTGCACCAGCGAGCTTGCAGAGCAGGTTGTTTCGTACCTTCACCTTAGCAGCCGTCCCCTTTAGATGTTCCTTGAAGGATAGGGTCCTATCAAGGGTCACTCCAAGGTAGGTTGGATTCGGGGCATGCTTAAGCTTGAGTCCGCTTAGGTGGATGTTTAGTTCTCTGGCAGCTTTTACATTGTGGAGATGGAATACACTGGAGATGGTTTTTGCTGGGCTTGGTTCTAGGCGCCAGATTTTGTAGAACTGGTCCAGTTTGGCAAGATCTTCCGTGAGCACCCGTTCCAGTGGCTCAAAGTCTGGTGCTTGGAGTGCCAAACAGATGTTGTCTGCATAGACGAATTTGCGGGATTTTGTAGTGGGCAGGTCGTTTATGTAGAGGTTGAACAGAGTTTGAGCTAGAACTGAGCCTTGTGGGAGTCCGTTTTTCTGCGTTCTCCATGCACTTGTGTTCTGACCGAGGTGGACTCTGAACCTTCGGTTGGTCAGCAAGGTTTTAATAATTGCTGTTGCCCAAGCAGGGATCGCCTTTATAAGTTTCAGGAGGAAGCCTTTGTGCCAGATCGTATCATAGGCGGCTGTAAGATCGAGAAACACAGCCCCTGTCTTCAGCCTGCTCTCAAAGCCATTTTCGATGAAGGTGGTTAGGGCCAGTACTTGTTCTCCTGTACTGCGGCCCTTGCGGAAACTTGCTTGATCCACACATAGAATTTCCTCTATTCCTGGGGAAATGCGTTGCAGTATTAGGCGCTCCATGATTTTGTAAGGAACGCTGAGTAGGGAGATTGGGCAGTAGCTTGCTGGTAGTTTGTGGTCTTTGCCAGGTTTTGGGATGGCAATGACCTTTGCTGTCCGCCATTTCTTTGGGATCGAGTTTGTTTGTGTGATTCTTGTGTAGAATTGTGTCAACCAGGTTAGGGCTCGGGGGCCAAGATTTTTCATGAATTCTGGGAAGATGTTATCGTATCCTGCTGTCTTTCCACATTTCAGGCCCTGTAGGACTTTCTCCAGTTCAGCAGCCTCGAAGGGTTCAGGGTTCGTTTCCTCTGCAGGCATTTTTTGGTGTTTTTTTTTTAGCTCAGTTGTAACTGCTCTTCTGGTGACTTTGTCTTGGGGTGCTTTGGCGATAGTCAGTAGGTGGGATGCAACTTGGTTGGGTGTGACAGATGCTCGGCTTTGGCTAGGGGGCTTCTGTGCAGCTCCTAGGCGATGGATGAGGCTCCATCATTTCCTGCTAGAGTGGGTAAAGCTCCGGTCAGCAACTGTCTCCTCTCATTTTTTACGCCGGGATGTATTTAGCGATTCAATGAGATGGTCTGCTATCTCTGGGTCCCCTGATGTTTGATAGGATTGTAGGAGGGCAGCGCTTTCTCCGTCCAAACATGGGACATAGAGGGGTTGGTAGCCTCGTGGGATTGCAGTATGGGCAGCCTTGAAGATTGCGCTGCAGAAGCGGTTGTATGCTTCATCTACAGTGATGGTGTGGAGTGGGATGGTAACAACACTCCGGTCCAGAGTTTCACTGAATTTCTTCCAGTTGGCTTTGCGGAAGTTCCTTTGGTTAACCATGGCTTATCGACAAATTTATGTTTGGGCTTTTTCTTTACTAATGGACAATTTTTTCATAAAGAGTGGTTACAGTGTTCATAAATGTGTCATAGGCTTCATTTACATCTGATACATAGACTTCTGTCCAGTCCTGTTTCAGCAAGTCTTCTTTAAAAGAACTGAATGCATTTTGTGATTTGTATCTGAACGATTTTAAATTTTTTTCTGTATTGGCCCCCGTGTGGCCATGGATAAATGCAAAGGTTGGCAAATGGTCACTTATATCATTTATCAATAATCCACTTTCTATTTTCTTATCAATAATATTAACAAACAGGTTGTCAATAAGTGTAGCAGTGTGAACTGTGATTCTACTGGGATGTGATATTGTGGGATATAGACTCATGCTGTACATAGAATTCATGAACTCTGTAATTACATTTTGTTGATATGGATTTAGTAAATCAATTTTGAAATCTCCACAAATTACTACCATTTTCTTACTAGTAATATTATTGTACAGCTCGACTAATTTATCTCTGAATGTCTCAATGCAAGTTCCCGGCGTTCTATATATACAACTTATAATTAGATTTTTTGTTTTATCTTGGTCAATCTCAACAGTAACACATTCCAAGATCCCTGGTAGTGCAAAGGACATTCCATTTACAAGCTTACACCTATACAGGTCATCAATATACAGTGCAACACCACCACCCTTTTTTTGAGATCTGTTAATATGAAACATCTGATATCCCTCTATTGCCATCAGAGAAGGTGGCATAGAAGAGTGCTCAAGTCAGGTAACCAATCATTTTCTGAATGCTGCAATAGCAAATATACCTAAGAAAACAACACAGGGTAGGAAGAAGGTCGTACCCTGGTGGAATGAGGAATGTAGTATTGCAGTAAAAGAGCGAAACAAGGCGTTCATCTTCTTCTTCTTTTAGATTTGATTGGCGGTTGGCAACTGTTAATTGTTAATGAAAGAAAACCCACAGTGGTCACAGAAATAACTTGAATCTGACAAAAGTGGTAATAAATAAAAATTCTATGAAAATTAACCAATGAAAATCAGACAATGCTTTTGAATTGTGGTTCAACAGAATTATTTTAAAAATCAAACTCATGAAACAGGCCTGGACAAAAATGATGGTACCCTTAACTTAATATTTTGTTGCACAACCTTTTCAGGCAATCACTGCAATCAAACCATTTCTGTAACTATCAATGAGACTTCTGCACCTCTCAGCAGGTATTTTGGCCCACTCCTCATGAGCAAACTGCTCCAGTTGTCTCAGGTTTGAAGGGTGCCTTCTCCAGACGGCATGTTTCAGCTCCTTCCACAGATGTTCAATAGGATTTAGATCAGGGCTCATAGAAGGCCACTTCAGAATAGTCCAGTGTTTTGCTCTTAACCATTCTTGGGTGTTTTTAGCTGTGTGTTTTGGGTCATTATGCTGTTGCAAGACCCATGACCTGCGACTGAGACCAAGCTGTCTGACACTGGGCAGCACATTTCTCTCTAGAATACCTTGATAGTCTTGAGATTTCATTGTGCCCTGCACAGATTCAAGACACCCTGTGCCAGATGCAGCAAAGCAGCCCCAGAACATAACAAAACCTCCTCCATGTTTCACAGGAGGGACAGTGTTCTTTTCTTGGTATGCTTCATTTTTGCGTTTGTGAACATAGAGCTGATGTGCCTTGCCAAAAAGTTCCAGTTTTGTCTCGTCTGTCCATAGGACATTCTCCCAGAAGCTTTGTGGCTTGTCAACACACAGTTTGGCAAATTCCAGTCTGGCTTTTTTATGATTTGTTTTCAACAGTGGTGTCCTCCTTGGTCGTCTCCCATGAAGTTCACTTTGGCTCAAACAACGACGGATGGTGCAATCTCACATTGATGTACCTTGACCTTGGAGTTCGCCATGAATGTGTTTAGAGGTTGTTCTGGGCTCTTTTGTAACCATTCGTATTATCCGTCTCTTCCATTTTTCATCAAGTTTCCTCCTGCAGCCACGTCCAGGGAGGTTGGTTACAGTCCCGTGGATCTTAAATTTCTGAATAATATGTATAACTGTAGTCACAGGAACATCAAGCTGCTTGGAGATGGTCTTATAGCCTTTACCTTTAACATGCTTGTCTATAATTTTCTTTCTAATCTCCCGAGACAACTCTCTCCTTTGCTTCCTCTGGTCCATGTTCAGTGTGGTACACACCATGTCACAAAACAGCACAGTGACTACTTGTCACCCTTTAAATAGGCCGACTGACTGATTACAAGTTTGTAGACACCTGTGATGTTAATTAGAGGACACATCTTGGTTGAACATGTCCCTATGTCACATTATTTTCAATCTTTTCTAGGGGTACCATCATTTTTGTCCAGGCCTGTTTCATGAGTTTGTTTTTTAAAGTAATTCTGTTGAACCACAATTCAAAAGCATTGTGTGATTTTCATTGGTTAATTTTCATAGAATTTTTATGAAAAAATTGGGTGGGAGGGATCATCGGATCTCACTGGACAGCTACCGCCCGCCTCAAGCTGGGCAGCCCCCAGCCAATAAGGTGTTGTCCCGCCACAGCTTGCTTTCCTCATTGGGTGCATGGGGATGAGGAGAAGTCCAAACAGCAGGCTGAGAACCTTCGCACCAGGCAAGACAATAAAACAAAAGAGACCAACTCTAAAACTGGGAACTTGGAACATCCGCACTATGATGACAGGACTCGCTGCTAACCTCAAGGACATCAACGACACCAGGAAGACTGCCATCATCAATAATGAGCTGAAGAGACTGGGAGTGGATATTGCCACTCTCCAGGAAACACGGTTGGCTGACGCAGGCACACTGAGAGAGAAGGACTACACGTTCTACTGGTAGGGAAAGGGCAGTGACGAACACAGGGAACACGGAGTGGGCTTCGCAGTGAAGAACACCTTGCTGAAGATGGTGGAACCGAGCAGCACTGGCTCTGCACGACTCCTCACCCTCCGCCTGAACACCACTCAAGGCCCAGTCACCCTCGTCAGTATGTATGCCCCCACACTGACAGCCACACCACAGGCAAAAGACGAGTTCTACGAGAATCTTGCAACAACTGTCAGGATCATCCCCAACTCTGAACAACTCATTCTCCTTGGAGACTTCAATGCCAGAGTGGGTGCTGACCACGACTCCTGGCCCTCCTGTCTTGGACCTTTTGGCGTGGGCAGAATGAACGACAACGGACAGCGGCTGCTCGAGTTCTGCACATATCACAATCTGTGCATCACAAACTCGTTCTTCAAGACCAAGCCCCAACACAAGGTTTCCTGGCGACATCCGCGCTCAAAGCACTGGCACCAGCTGGACTTGATCCTGACCAGGCGCACCTCACTGAAGAACGTGCTAATCACCCATTCGTTCCAGAGTGCAGATTGCGACACAGACCATTCATTGGTGTGTTGCAAGGTCAAGCTGCAGCTGAAGAAATTCCATCGTGCTAGACAACCTGGAAAGGCACGGATTGACACCAGCGAGATGGCTCAACCAGAACTTGTTGAGCAGTTTGCCTCCACCTTTGAGAAGGAACTTGGTGTACCACAAGAAGGAGAATCTGCAAAGCAGAAGTGGGAAGAGCTGCGAAACACCATCCACCGCACAGCCTTGGCTACCTTTGGGAGGAAGACCTCGAAGTCACAGGACTGGTTTGATGCCAAGTTGACCGAGATGACCCCCGTCATTGAAGCCAAGTGCTCAGCACTTGCTGAGTACAAGAAGTACCCAAACGAGAAGAATCTCCAGATTCTCAGGGCTGCGAGAAGCAAAGTTCAGCAGACTGCTCGACGCTGTGCCAACGAGTACTGGACTCAGCTCAGCCAAGACATTCAAACTGCTGCCATAACAGGGAACATCCATGGTATGTACGATGACATCAAGAAAGCACTTGGTCCGGCTCAGAGCAAGACGGCCCCCCTCAAATCCTCCACTGGGGAGATGATCACAGAAAAGAACAAGCAGAGGGAGAGATGAGTGGAACACTACTCCGACCTCTACACCAGACAGAACACTGTGATACCGTCAGCCCTTGATGCCATCGACTGCCTGCCATCCATGGACGAACTTGACACCGAGCCAACCATCGACGAACTCAGCAAGGCCATTGATAGCTTGGCTGATGGCAAGGCACCCGGCAACGACGGCATACCCCCTGACCTGATCAAGCACTGCAAGACCGCCCTACTGCTGCCATTGCATGACGTCCTCTGCCAGTGTTGGAAGGAAGGTGCCGTACCACAGGACATGAGGGACGCCAAGATCATCACCCTCTACAAAAACAAAGGGGAGAGAAGCGACTGCAACAACTACAGGGGCATCTCCCTCCTCAGCGTTGTTGGCAAAGTCTACGCACGAGTTGTTCTCGTTCGTCTACAGAAGCTTGCCGAACGTGTCTACCCTGAGTCTCAGTGTGGCTTCCGCGCTGAGCGATCGACGGTAGACATGATATTCTCCATCCGCCAACTCCAGGAGAAATGCAGAGGACAGAACATGCCCCTGTACGTCGCCATCATCGACCTCACCAAAGCATTCGATCTGGTCAGCAGAGAGGGCCTTTTCAAGATCCTGCCAAAGATAAGATGCCCACCAAAGTTGCAAAGCCTCATTGAATCATTTCACACCAACATGCAGGGGATAGTGCAGCACGATGGCAACGTCTCAGAGCCATTCAACATACGCAGCGGAGTGAAACAGGGCTGTGTACTTGCGCCAACCCTCTTTGGGATTTTCTTTGCTATGCTCCTGAGGCATGCCTTCAGCACAGCAACAGAGGGAATCTACCTGCACACAAGATCTGACGGCAGGCTTTTCAACCTCGCCCGCCTGAAAGCCAGAACCAAAGTACGCGAGGCTCTAATCAGAGACATGCTGTTCGCAGACGACGCTGCAGTCGCAACCCCCACACAGCAGGAGCTTCAGACCCTGATGGACCGCTTCTCCCAGGCATGCAAGGGCTTCGGGCTTACCATCAGCCTGAAGAAGACTAACGTCTTGGCGCAAGGCACGGAAGCACCACCAACCATCACCATCGACGACTACGAGCTGGAGGTCGTGAATCAGTTCACGTACCTGGGGTCCACGATCAGCAACAACCTCTCCCTTGATACAGAGATCAACAAGAGGATTGGAAAATCAGCCTTCACACTCGCTCGCCTCACCACACGAGTGTGGGAGAATCCCAAACTCTCTGTCAAGACGAAGATGGCAGTGTACAATGCCTGCGTCATCAGCACACTGCTCTATGGGAGTGAGATGTGGACAACATACGCCCGGCAGGAAAAGAGACTGAACTTCTTCCACTTGTGCTGCATTCGCCACATCCTGGACATATCCTGGCAGGACAAAGTGCCCAACACAGAAGTTCTGTCCCGCGCCGGCCTTCCCTCCATGTTCACTCTACTCAGGCAGCGCAGGCTCCGCTGGCTAGGCCACGTTCACCGTATGGAGGATGGCAGAATCCCCAAAGATGTCCTCTACGGAGAACTGGCAACTGGCAGGAGAGGCGTTGGCCACCCACAGCTGCGCTTTAGAGACGTCTGCAAGAGAGACATGAAGGCCCTGGAGATCAACACAGAGCGCTGGGAGGACCTTGCAACGGACCGCTCCAAATGGAGAGGCACCCTGACCAGACAGCTCAAGGCGGGTGAAGAGAGACTGACTGCTGCAGCAGATGAAAAAAGGACCCGCAGGAAGAACCGCCACAGACCCAGCAGCACGGAGACCACCCACAAGTGCGACCTGTGTGGCAGGGACTGCCATTCGCGCATTGGCCTGTTCAGCCACAGGCGGTGCTGTTCCAGCAGAGTAGACGTTTAGGATTCTCTTCCATGGTCATCATAGACCGACGGAGGCCGACGACATACACTACCGTTCAAAAGTTTGAACTTAGAAATTTCCTTATTTTTGAAAGAAAAGCACTTTTTTCAATGCAGATAACTTTAAATTAATCAGAAATACACTCTATACATTGCTAACGTGGTAAATGACTATTCTAGCTGCAAATGTTTGGTTTTTGGTGCAATATCTACATAGGTGTATAGAGGCCCATTTGCAACTATCACTCAGAATCAGAATCAGAATCAGAATCAGAATCAGCTTTATTGGCCAAGTATGCACAACACATACAAGGAATTTGACTTTGGCTAAAAACTTGCTCTCGTTGTTCAGGTGGAGGATTTAAATAAGATTTAAATAAGGATTCAATGACAACAGAGTATGTACAGTAAATTACAGTCTGTCCACGTTTCTATAAAAGATGCAAATATATACAGGAATATATGCAGTTATTTACTCAGACTATCCACACTTTGCAGAAATATATGAAAAAATATACAGTCACACAGTATTTCAATGTGAACTCAGATTCGGTGATATAATGTGAATGAAGTAAAAAGCAGTGTGAGAGTTATGTGCAATGTAAGAATGGATGAAAAGTCATGAGTACAGCAACAGGTAGGACTAGGTGAATGTTAGGAGTTCATCAGAGTGATGGCTTAAGGAAAGAAACTGTTCCTGTGACGGGTGGTTTTGACCTTCAGTGATCTGTAACGACGACCAGAAGAAAGAAGTTCAAACAGTTTGTGTCCGGGGTGTGACGGGTCAGCACAGATGTTTCCCGTCCGTTTCCTGGTTATGGACCGATATAAGTTCTCAATGGAGGGTAGGTCGGTACCAATCATCCTCTCCGCAGACTTAATGATCCGCTGCAGTCTGGTCTTGTCCTGTTTAGTGGCAGATCCAAACCAGACAGTGATGGAAAAGCAGAGGACAGATTGGATGATGGCGGTGTAGAAGACAACCAGCAGCTCCTGAGGCAAATCAAACTTCTTGAGCTGACGTAGAAAAAACAACCTCTGCTGGGCCTTTTTCCGGACAGTGTCTATATGGGAGGACCACTTCAGGTTCCGGGAGATTGTGGTACCCAGAAACTTGAAGGAGTCCACAGTGGACACTGTGCTGTTGAGGATGGTGAGTGAGGGCAATGAAGGAGGGTGTCGCCTGAAATCCACAGTCATCTCCACCGTTTTGGCTGGGTTAAGTTCAAGATGGTTCTGGCTGCACCAGAGGATCAGCTGCTCCACCTCCCGCCTGTATGCAGACTCATCACCATCCCGGATCAAACCGATGACTGTGGTGTCGTCCGCAAACTTCAGGAGCTTCACTGAAGGGTCCTCTGAGTTGCAGTCGTTGGAGTAGAGGGAGAAGAGCAGTGGGGAAAGGACACATCCTTGGGGGGCGCCAGTACTAATTTTTCAGGAGATGGATGTAAATCTCCCTAGCTTCACCTGTTGCCACCTGTCAGTCAGAAAGCTGGAGATCCATTGGCAGGTGGAGGGGGGCACCTTGAGCTGGAGGAGTTTCTGATGAAGAATGCCTGGGATGATGGTGTTGAACGCTGAGCTGAAGTCGACAAACAGGATCCTGGCGTACGTCCCTGGGGAGTCGAAGTGTTGCAGGATGTAGTGTAGTCCCATATTCACTGCATCATCCACTGACCTGTTTGACCGGTAGGCAAACTGCAGTGGGTCCATCAGGGGGCCTGTGATGACCTTCAGGTGGTTCAGCACCAATCTCTCCAAGGATTTCATGACCACAGAGGTCAGGGCAACAAGTCTGTAGTCGTTTAATCCTGTAACAGAGGGTTTCTTGGGAACTGGAATGATGATGGAGCGTTTGAAGCAGGAAGGCACTTCACGCAGCTCCAGTGATCTGTTAAAGATCTGGGTGAAGATGGGGGCCAACTCGTTGGAGCAGACTCTCAGGCAGGACGGAGACACACCATCAGGTCCTGCAGCCTTCTTGATCTTTTGTCTCTGAAAGACCCGGCGCACCTCCTCTTCACAGATCGTTAGTGCTGGTGGGAGGTCAGAGTGGAGGAGGGTTGGAGTTCCTGGGGCTGCAGATAATCCTTTTGTGTGGGTGAGAGGTGAGAACTGTAAGTTCTTTTCAAACCTGCAGTAAAAGCTGTTTAGGTCGTTAGCCAGCTGGAGGTTTTCCACAGGGTGGGGGGATGGTCTCCTGTAGTTGGTGATATTCTGCAGGCCTCTCCAAACAGAAGCAGAGTTGTTGGCTGAGAAGTTTTTTTGTAACTTCACACTGTAGCTCCTCTTAGCAAGCCTGGTCTCCTTCGTCAGCATGTTTCTGGCCCGCTTGTACAGAGTCCAGTCACCAGTCCTGTAGGCCTCCTCCTTGGTCTGACGTAGCTGCTTCAGTTTAGGAATGAACCAGGGTTTATTGTTGTATGTGCAGAAGTTCTTGGTCTGCACACACATGTCCTCGCAGAAACAGATGTATGACGTCACAGTGTCAGTGAGTTTATTTAGGTTAATGGCTGCATCTTCAAAAACACTCCAATCTGTACAGTCAAAACAGGCTTGTAACTCCAGCTTTGATTCCTCAGTCCATTTCTTCACAGTCCTTACAACAGACTTGGAAGTTTTTAGTTTCTGTCTGTATGTTGGAATAAGATGGAGCAGACAGTGGTCAGAAAAACCCAGAGCTGCACGGGGGACGGCATGATAGGCGTTTCTTAAAACTGTGTAACAGTGGTCAAGTGTATTTGTGTCCCTGGTGGGACATTTAATATGCTGTCTGTATTTAGGAAGCTCATTTGTGAGATTAGCTCTATTGAAATCACTCAGAATGATAAGCAGAGAGTCTGGATGTTTTTCCTCCACCTCTGCTATCTGGTCAGCGAGGTGCTGCAGTGCCTCCGTTGTACAAGCAGCAGGCGGGATATAAATTCCGACCAGAATAAACGGGGAGAACTCTCGCGGTGAATTAAAGGGTTTACAGTTTATGAACAGTGACTCTAGGTTAGGGCTACAAAACTTCTTCAACACTGTGACATCAGTACACCAACCTTCGTTTATGTAGAAGCAGATTCCACCACCTTTAGTCTTTCCAGAGAATTCTCGGCTGCGATCAGCGCGAAACAGCTGGAATCCGTCCAGGCGGACCGTGCTGTCCGGGATGTGTTCACTCAGCCAGGACTCCGTGAAACAAAGGGCGCCAGATGTGCTAAAATCCCAGTTTTTGTGAGTCAGGAGCAGCAGTTCATCCATTTTGTTCGCCAAAGAGCGGATATTTGCCAGATGGATCAATGGGAGCGGCGTGCGAAATCCTCGTTTCTTCAACCTGACTAGCGCACCGGCACGTTTACCACGCCGCCTTCGTTTCCGGCCAGCACCAATAGCCGCTGCTCCCACAGCTAAGATCGACTGAAAAAACTTCAGATCAGCAGCAGAAACTGGCGGAGAAGTTGCATTGGGAGGTAGTCTGAGTGAAAGTAGTTCCTCCCTTGAATAGGTGACTCGGACAGAAGAGCAGAAGTCCAAAAAAACACACAAAATTATCAAAAACATCAGAGAGCAGAAGCCAGTGGCTGCCATCCGCGGCGCCATCTTGGATTTTTTGAAGGAGTTGTAGTAGTTACTGTATTTAAGTTAACTGTGGGAAGAATCTGATTGATTTTATCTCTGATGGATGAAATTTTATTATTGAAAAAGTTCATAAAGTCCTGACTAGTAAGCTCTAAGGGAATACTAGGATTGACAGAGTCCTGACTCTTTGTCAACCTGGTTACAGTGCTGAAAAGAAACCTGGGATTATTCTTGTTCTCTTCTGTTAATGCAGAATAATAACTCGTTCTAGCTTTTCACAGAGATTTTTTTTTAAATTAAAAGATGATTTCTCCAAGCTAAATAGATTTCATCTCAAGTAGTGCAGCGACATTTTCTTTCTAATTGACGAGTCTTCTGTTTTAAGCTACGAGTTGCTCTTCTCCTCATCTCCGGTGATTTCAACCATATTTCACTGTCCCCCATTCTGCCCACATTCACCCAGTATGTCACATGCCACACTAGAGACAATAAAACACTGGACTTATTCTATGCTAACACTAAGGAGGCGTACACCTCATCACCACTCCCCCCACTCAGGAGATCGGATCACAACTTGGTTCATCTCCTGCCGGTGTACAAAACCCTAGTACACAGACAACCTCCGGTCATGTGCACGGTAAAGATATGGTCTGAGGAGGCAATGGACGCTTTAAAGGACTGTCTTGAAACCACTGCCTGGGAGCAGCTCTGCGATCCACATGGTGAGGACATCGATGGTCTCACTCACACCATCACTGACTACATCAACTTCTGTGTGGACAACACCATACCCACCAAGACAATACGGTGTTGCTCGAACAACAAACTGTGGATCAACCCCGAGATTAAAACACTTCTGAGAGAGAAGAAGAGGATCTTCAGGTCGGGGAACAGGGAGATGCTGAAGTCTGTACAAAGGGAGCTGAGGAGGAAGATCAGAGAAGGCAAGGACAGCTTCAGGAAGAAGATGGAGGACAAGCTGCAACAGAGCGACATCAGCGGGGTCTGGAGAAACCTTAAAACCATCTCTAGGCTCCAGAATATCTCCTCCCAGGCCACGGGGGGGGGGGGGGGCAGGGAGTGGGCAAACAATCTGAACCTGTTTTTAAATAGTTTTAACCAACCGCCCTCCCCCCTGACTGCACACCAACCACTGCTGCCTCTAAAGTCATCGAGCCCTACTGTCCACACCCCACTCCACCAACACCCCCCCCACTCCCAGCACACAGCCCCCGAACCTGACCCTCACTAAGACCCAGGTGAGGACGGAGCTGAGGAAGATCAAGGCGAGGAAGGCCTCGGGACCGGACGGCATCAGCGCAAAGCTCCTCAAGTCCTGCGCAGACCAGCTGTGTGGGATTGTGGAGCACATCTTCAACCTGAGCCTGAAGCTGGGGAGGGTACCACAGTTGTGGAAAACATCTTGTGTGGTACCTGTACCAAAGACTTCCCACCCCAAAGACCTGAACAGCTACAGACCAGTGGCCCTGACGTCTTACATGATGAAGACCCAGGAGAGACTGCTCCTTGCTCACCTCCGCCCCCTGGTGGGGCCAGCGATGGATCCACTCCAGTTCGCCTACCAGCATGGCATTTTGGTGGAGGATGCAGTGATCTTCCTCCTTCACCGTTCCCTGTCCCACCTGGAGAAGCCCGGGAATGCGGTGAGGATCATGTTCTTTGATTTCTCCAGTGCTTTCAACACCATCCAACCGATGATCCTGAAGGACGAGCTGGTGTGCGCAGGGGTGGACCAGCACCTGTCATCATGGATCCTGGACTACCTCACTAACCGGCCACAGTTTGTGAGAACCCGGGATTGTGTGTCCGACACGATCATCAGCAGCACGGGGGGCCCCCAGGGAATGGTTTTGGCTCCCTTCCTGTTCACCCTTTATGCTGCGGACTTCTCACACAACACAACACACTGCCATCTACAGAAGTTCTCTGACGACTCTGCGATCGTCGGCCTCATCTCCAACGGAGATGAAGCTGAGTACAGAGGACTTATCCAGGACTTCATGGACTGGTGCCATCGGAACTGCCTCCAGATCAATGCGAGAAAAACTAAGGAGCTGGTAGTGGACTGCCGCAGGCAAGGACAACCCCTCACAGCACCAGTAAACATACAGGGAACAGACATCAAGATGGTGACATCCTACAGGTACCTGGGTGTTCATCTGAACAATAAACTAGACTGGTCACACAATCCCGACGCACTCTACAAGAAGGGACAGCGCAGGCTGTTCCTACTGAGGAGGCTCAGGTCTTTTGGTGTACAAGGGGTGCTCTTGCAGACATTCTACGATTTGGTGGTGGCATCAGCCATCACTTTTGGAGTTGTCTGCTGGGGCAATGGCATCACAGCAGCCGATAGGAAGAGACTGAACAAACTGATCAAGAAAGCTAGCTCTGTCCTGGGGCAACGCCTTGACCCAGTGGAGGAGATAGGACAGAGAAGGATGGTGGCTAAACTGTCATCTCTGCTGGAGTCCGAGTCCCACCCTATGTAGGACATACTGAATGCACTGAGGAGCTCATTTAGCAGTAGACTACATCATCCTAGGTGCGCGACCGAGAGGTTTCGCAGGTCCTTCCTACCTACGGCTGTCAGACTGTATAACCTAAGCAGGGCTGCTCGCAGAGATAGCAAAAAAAACGTGACGACCTAATAGTATTGAATGCAAAAGACGCAACAAACTTACACAAATGGTCCCCTCCAGTATACAACAAGGACAATATCAGTCACTATGGAGGGTGACAATATGTATGGGTACATTTTCATACCATGTAGGGTAACTAAATAGACAGTTATGCTGTTTAATCCATCTAGGTACAATGCTCTGCACTGTGTATATATATTTATATATTTATGTGTACATACTGCTCTTATTTTCTTATCTTCTAAACCATTGCTCTGAGTGTTGCTATCCCTGTGCTGTTGCAATCCTGGAATTTCCCCATTGTGGGACTAATAAAGGCTTATCTTATCTTATCTTATCTTATCTTTCTTTGTTGAACCAAGGAGTTAGAAATCTCTGATTAGACTTTTTCTTTTTTAAAGGGGCCATCATGTCTAGAGTCTGATGCAGAGAAGCTGTAACACTATCTACCATGGTATCAATTACAGAAGGAGCAAGCTGTCTATAGCTTATTTCCGTTGTGTTGACACATGGCATAGAGGAAACAATCTGCATAAATTAGTTAACAACATCATCTGAGAGGCATCTACTGTAGTAATATTTTTCTTTAGGAGCCAAGTAGTCAGAAATAGTAAAATCAAAGGTTAACAAACAATGGTCTGACAGTACAGGGTTATGAGGAGACACTACAAGATTTTCTATTTCTATGCCATATGTCAGAACAAGGTCCAACGTATGGTGGAGATAATGGGTAGAATTTCCTACTTTCTGAGAAAACCCCATCGAGTCTAATATTGAATACCGGAGTGGTGGCTCAGTTGGTTGAGCATCCGCCCCACACCCGGGAGGCAGGGGTTCAAATCCCGGCCGGGTCATGCCAAAGACCATATAAAAAGTGAAACTTCCTGCTGTCGAGCTTGGTGCTCAGCAATAAATGGAATGGAGGAGGGAACTCTGTGGCGCCTTGCATGGCAGCGGCCCTCTGATTCTGCACTTGGGGTGTGTGTGATTTACACTGTAGATAGGTAAAGCACAATCTTGTTCTGCTGTACATGATTGGTTGTATGGTTGAATGACAATAAGGGTGATTTAATTTAATTAATTTAAATGCCATATTAAAGCAATCACTATCTACATCTACATGTATATTAAAGTCCCCTACTATAATTATTCTATCTGATTTCAGAACTAAATCAGCTAAGAATTCAGCAAATTTGGATAAAAACTCTGAGTAGGTTGATGGAGAACGATAAACTATGGCAAATAAAATTGAGTTTAGCCTAAAATTGCTAAAGTGCCCAATACTGAGGACCAGGCCCTCAAAGGAATTATAACATAATTTTTGCTTTACATTAACTAGTAATTTGGAATGGTAAATTGTTGCTACTCCTCCTCCACGACCAGAACTTCTGGGATTTTGACAGTTTCAATGACCAGAGGGAGTTGATTCATTTAAACCAACATAATCGTCTTGTCCTAACCAAGTTTCTGTAAGGGATATTAAATCAATCTGATGATCAATTAACAGATCATGGACGAGCAGAGACTTGGGAATTAGAGACCTAATATTTAACAAACCACATTTAATTTTTAAATTATGAGGAGGAACAGAGGCCAAATCATTCAGTTTAGAGGCTTCATGTTTAATTTGAGTTTTACCAACTTTTTGCTTTATCACTTTGGGATGCTTATACATTATATTTTTATTTACTTTGGAGGGAGCAGACAATGATTCTCTGATGGGGAAGACAGGGGCTAAGTTGAGGGGTGGCGGATGAAGAGGAGCTGCAGAGAGGCGTGTAAGACTGCGACTCTGCTTCCTGGTCCCAACTCTGAGTTGTCAAGGTTTTGGAAATTTGGAAAAAAATGATGCCAGATTGTTAGATAAATGAGATGCACCATCCAAAGTGGGATGGACGCCGTCTCATCTAATAAGACCAGGTTTTCCCCAAAATGAGCTCCAATTGTCAATGTTGCCCATGTTGTTTGCAGGACACCATACAGACAGACAGCGGTTGAAGGATGGCAAGCGGCTAAACATGTCATCACTGGTCAGATTGGGGAGGGGCCCAGAGAATACTACAGAGGCAGACATTGTTTTGGCAAAGTCACACACCAATTCTACATTAAGTTTTGAGACTTCTGACTGCCGGAGACAGATTTTTTTTTTTTATTACTTATTTTGTACCCGTAGGTAGATTTGTTTTGCAGTCTGGTAACAAGCCACCAGCTGCCGGTCGCTGTGTGCGCAAGCGCCCCGTATCCCTACCCTGCATGTCTTTGGTATGTGGGAGGAAACCGGAGAAATCCCGGAGTAAACCCGCGCAACACGGGGAGAACATGACAACTCCACACAGATCACTGTTGGTCGGGGGCAGGGATCGAACCCACGATCTCACGATCCCCGCGATCCCCCGGCCGAGGGTAAACTGTGCTGCCACAGTGCTAAACCACTGCGCCACTGTGCAGCTGTGCATGTCATTAATGCCGGCGTGAATAACAATTGTGGAATATTTATAGTTACTTTTAGCCAGCATTTTCAAATTTGACTCAATGTCGCCTGCTCTGGCCCCAGGAATGCATTGGACTATGGCTGCTGGAGTCTTTAGGTTCACGTTTCTGACTACAGAGTCGCCAATGAGCAGAGTTTTTTCCTCAGCAGGTGTGTCGCTGAGTGGGGCAAAATGATTAGAAACGTGAACAGGTTGGTGGTTAACCGGGGGCTTGTGACTAGGCTTCCTTCTGACCATCACCCACCCAGTCTCCTCGGTGCTGAGGAGGACCAGAGGACCGTTAACAGGTCGCCCTATGCTAGGGAGCTCTGCTGCAGCTCAGGGCCGTCCGTCAACATTAACTGGTGCAGACGGTGTTTCAATGCAGCGGAGCCGGGATTCCAAATCAGACAACCTCGCCTCGAGCACCTCAAAAAGACAACATTTATTACATTTACCGTTATCACTAAAAGAGGCAGAGGTGTAGCTAAACATCTGACAGAGAGAGCACACCTGAGGAGGAGAGGAAGGAGAGCTAGTAGCCATAGCTAGTGGCTAACCCAAAGCTAACAATAACACCGATGAAAGGTGAACAGAAGGCTAAAGAGGGTGATTAGGTGACACTGAGTGCGCACACAGGTGCAGGAGACTTGATAAACAGAAGTGAGAGCTAACGGTAGATGGAAAAAAGTGATTAAAATACAATTAAAGGCAAAATCCTCAGGAGAGTGAGGAGAGCTAACCACAAAGCAAACCACACAGAGAGCCAGCAACACAGGAAGTGACGATATGTTACCACAGGAAGCTGAGGATACGTTACCACGTGGGCGACAATGCAGTACTTCATGCGGTACTTTATTGGCTCTGACTCTGTGTTGCCATTTTCCCACCACAGAAATCACAGCTAGTCTCTATCCTCTTTGATTCACATGAAACTGGTGAAACATCTTTTCTACATCACAAATGCCACTGAATGTTTTCGAAACCTACAAATCACTCCTGTTAACCTGCTGGTGAGATCAGGCCCTGTTAGCAGATGGTCATTCAGGGCTGTGTCTTCATACTTGGCAGAACAGACAAACACCACCCTGATCTTCTCTGGTTTTCTCAGGTGGTGGACCCCATGGTGAGGAATATACCAAACATTGCCTGCTTTGGGTGGGCTTTCGACCCTTTCTGCATCACCATCACTAAAGACTCCTTCCATAAACATAACACAGTCATTTTTAAACTTGGGTTTTTTCTCTAGTTCCCCTTTAAGGTGTTTCAACCAAACCAGAGCCTGCCCTTTGTTTTCTGGCAGTTGAGGGCGGGACTTAAAGGGAAGAGGCATCTCCAGGTGACCATCCAGGTTAGCATGTATTCATTCATTCATCTTCTTCCACTTAATCCTTTTCGGGTCGCAGGGGGGCTGGAGCCTATCCCAGCATCTTTGGGCTAGAGGCAGGGTCCACCCTGGACAGATCACCAGTCCATCGCAGGGCCAACACAGAGAGCCAGACAACCATGGTGCTGCACGGTGGCGCAGTGGTTAGCACTGTGGCAGCACAGTTTACCCTCAGCCGGGTGATCGCGGGGATCGTGAGATCGTGGGTTCGATCCCTGGCCAACAGTGATCTGTGTGGAGTTTGCATGTTCTCCCCGTGTTTTGTGGTTTTACTCCGGGATGTCTCCTGTTTCCTCCCACATGCCAAAAACATGCAGGTTAGGGATAAGGGGCGCTTGCGCACGCAGCGACCGGCAGCTGGTGGCTTGTCACCAGACTGCAGAACAAATCTACCTACGGGTACAAAATAAGTCATAAAAAAAAACAAAAAAACATTCACTGTCACAGTCAGACCTAAGGACACTTTAGAATCCCCAGTTTTGATGCCAATTAACCTAACTTGCATGTTTTTGGCATGTGGGAGGAAACTGGAGAAATCCCGGAGTAAACCCACGCAGACACGGGGAGAACATGTAAACTCGTCACAGATCACTGTTGGTCGGGGGCTGGGATGGAACCCAGGATCCCCAGGTCAAGGGTGAGTTGCTGTGCTGCCGCAGTGCTAACCACTCCACCACCGCTCCGCATGTATTCTCTCATTCAGTAACTGTGTAAACTGTACGTGATCCTGTGATATGCTCTTTTCACCATTGTTTGTATCTTTAAAGTCACACTCAAGGGCTCTAATGATCATGGATGGTGTCATGGGTGGAAGTTCCTTAATTGATACTCTGTGGCAGAGGCCAGTTACCTCTGTTAGATTTGCCACCTCTGGTGAGCCACCAACTATACTCCAACCGAGAATTGTTTTGATGGCATAGGGCTCCTCGTCACCCCCTGTGATGACTACTCTTGGTGCTCATGCCCTAGAACAAGAACTAGATCATCACGTGGTAAACCTGGACTTTGTGGTTGGATCAGTACCTCCCTCTTCCTTGTGAAAATGAACTCCTACCTCTGGTTGTTTCTGGCCAGTGACTCTACTGTTTGAAACCCTCACCTGCACCCAAGGCTGACATCCCACAGTGGGGGGTCCAACAGGGATTATTGCCAGTTTAAATGAATACTTTCATTTCCTCTCCCTCAGCCTCTCTCAGCAGACAGGAGTATTTGGAATTTGGGTTCATGGCAAAGAGAGAGGTGGCAAAGGCAAAGGAAAAGGCAGCTCAAGTAGGTTAATTTTGTCTTCTTTTAATTATTATTCTTTTGTTCTTATTAAAGACAAGAATAGGAAGGAGATGTATGACATGTTAAGAAGGTAAATACATCTCCTTTCTATTCTTGTCTTTAACAAGAACAAAAGAATAATAAAAAAGAAAAGGCATATAGTGAGTTGTATGAGAGAATAAACACTAAGAAAGGAGAAAAGTACTTGCATCGATTTGCTAGACAGAGATGGAGCTGGAAATGATGTACAGCAGGTTAGGTTGATTAAGGACAGAAATGGTAATGTACTAATAAGTGATGAGAGTGTGTTGATAAGGTGGAAGGAGAACTTTGAAGAGCTGATGAATAAAGAATATGAGAGAAAGAGGAGGATGGATGAAGGAAAGATGGTGAACAAGGGAGTCCTGAGGATCATCAAGGCAGAAGTGAGGGCAGCTTTGAAGAGGATGAAGAATGGAAAGGCGGTTGGTCCAGATGACATACCTGTGGAGGTATGGAGATGTTTAGGAGAGATGGCAGTGGACTTTTTAACCAGATTGTTGAACACAATCTTGGGGAGTGAGAGGATGCCTGAGGAGTGGAGAAGAAGTGTTCTGGTACCAGTTTTCAAGAACAAAGGTGATGCTCAGAGCTGTAGTTACTACAGAGGCATAAAGTTGATCAGCCACACTATGAAGATATGGGAAAGAGTTGTTGAAGCCAGGTGAAGAGGAGAGGTGACAATCAGTGAGCAGCAGTACGGTTTCATGCCAAGAAAGAGGACTACAGATGCAGTGTTTGCTCTAAGGGTGCTGATGGAGAAGTATAGAGAAGGCTAGAAGGAGTTGTACTGTGTCTTTTTGGATCTAGAGAAAGCAGATGATAGAGTGCCAAGAGAGGAAGTGTGGTACTGTATGAGGAAGTCAGGAGTGGCAGAAAAGTATCTAAGGGTGGTGCAGGACATGTATGAGGACAGTGAGACGTGGTGAGGTGTGCTGTAGGAGTGACAGATGGATTCAAGGTGAGGGTGGGGTTACATCAGGGATCAGCTCTGAGCCCCTTCTTGTATGCCATGGTGATGGCCAGGCTGACAGACGAGGTCAGGCAGGAGTCTCCATGGATCATGATATTTGCAGACAACATTGTGATCAGTAGTGAGAGTAGGGAGCAGGTGGAAGAGAACCTGGAGAGGTGGAGGTAAGATCTGGAGAGAAGAGGAATGAAGGTCAGTAGAAGCAAGACAGAATGCATGAGTGTGAATGAGAGGGAGACAGGTGTAACGGTGAAAATGAAAGGAGTAGAGGTAGTGAAAGTAGATGAGTATACCTGGGGTCAACCATCCAAAGCAATGGAAAAATGCACAAGAAATGTGAAGAAGAGAGTGCAGGCAGGGTGGAGTGGGTGGAGACAAGTGACAGAATGGTAGCAGCAAAAGTGAAAGGGAAGATTTACAAGGCGGTAGTGAGACTTATCTATGATGTATAGTTTGGAGACGGTGGCACTGACAAAAAGACAGAAGGTAGAGCTGGAAGTGGCAGAGTTGAAGATGCTCATTTCATAGGCAGTAACTAGGTGGGACAAGATTAGTAATGAGTGGGACAGCTCAGGTTGAGCAGTTTGGAGACAAAGTAAGAGAGTCAAGGCTGAGATTGTTTGGACATGTGCAGAGGAGAGATAGTGGAGATATTAGACAAAGGATGTTGAAGATGGAGCTGCCAGGCAGGAGGAAATGAGGAAAACCACAGAGAAGATTGATGGATGTAGTGAAGGAGGACATGGAGAGGGTTGGTGTTCCAGAGGAAGATGGAGGGATGGAGGCAGATGATCCACTGTGGAGATCCCTGAAGGGAGCAGTTGGAAGAAGAAGAAGAAGAAGAAGAAGAAGAAGAAGAAGAAGAAGAAGTTTGCTTCTATCTCAGCCTCTCTGTGGGTATATCCTGCATTTGGGTCCTTGCCTCGTCTAAAATTACAAGTTGAAAATTTACAATAAAGCAAATAGCAATTTTACAACAAAAAAAACCAACTTCAAATTTATGAGCAATTTAGAAAATTTTAAATACAAAAAAATAGTAAATTTGTCAGAAAAAAATTCAAAAATTTACAAGAAAAAAGTTCCAAAGTTATGAGAAAAAAAATGACAAATTTGCTTTAAAATTTTCCAGTGATGATAAAATTAAATTTTTAAGAGGAATAAATTACTAATTTGGAAAAAAAATCACAAATTTTTGAGAAAAAGTCAGAAACTAAAGAAAAAGTTTCAGATTTCCCAGAAAAAAGGATCAAATTTAGGAGAAAAAGTGGAAGTTTGAGAGACAAAAGTGAGGAAAAGTTAACTGTGTGGCTCAGAGGTGTTGAGTGTGAACTGGCAGCTGAAGGGAATTCTCAGTATCTTAGCAGCAGAAACCTGACTGGGCTCCAGTCTTTCACCTTGATGCAGCACCAGAGGCGACGTGGCTCCAGCGTTCCAAGTCTGAGCAGGTCCAGAAACTGGGACTTGTGCGTCCCAGACTGCTGCATCATCCAATCATTGAAGCTTCTGCTCCTCATCATGATGGTTCTGACATGGTCGCTACACACAGCTGAAACTGAGCAGCTCAACCATCTGACTTCCTCACAGTCAGTCAGCAGATCTTTGCTTCCATGCCACTGGTTGAAGCACATTTGCATCTCCAGGAAGGAGTCCAGAAGATTGGAATGGATTTCCCATCATGCACCACTGTCATCAAAACTTTCAGAACAGGCAGCAAGTAGAAGAGATGATAGAAAATCCTTGCAGCTAAAAGTGATTCAGTGAGGAAAAGCTGCTCTCAGCTTTCTTTGAAAACCCAACCATGACTGACTGTGGAGTGGAGCTTTGCTAAGAGGCCAACCGTGTTACCCTGCTGTCCTGGTTCTGGTTCAGGGAGACGGAATTAATGCAGTCAGTTATATCACACAACTAGACTAGAAATGTTTTAGCAAGGTTGTGAGGGAAAATGAGCACTGTCACTTTAAAAATGGAAAGGATCGACTTCCGGTCTGGACACCATGGTGATAGCAGCTTAACGCTGAAGCTCCCAGACCCAATCCAGGAAAATACCTTGAAAATCAGATTTAACGGATTTTTGGAAGATTGAAAATCAAAAGACAAAGTCATCATGCCTAAAGGAAAACAGAAGAAATCGACATTTACCAGGCCAGGACACGCATCGGCCGAAGAATCTGATCCGGAGGATTTCCATTCAGAAGACGAGGAGCTGAATGAAGCTAACAAAAAGGTTAGCTTAAAAATGGTACTTAAAGAATTAAGACGATTTCGCCGAGAGTGTTGGGCCGAATTTCGTGAAATTAAAGAAGAATTAAAAAGGACAAACAGCAGAGTGGACCAGGCCGAGGACTGAATCTTGGAAGCAGAGGAAAGAATAAAAGGGCTGGAAGATACCGTGCTGGATCTACACAAAAGACAGTCAAGACTGGAGGCTAAGCTAACCGACCAAGAAGGAAGACTGAGAAGAGACAACATAAGAATTCATGGTCTGAAAGAAGGAGTCGAGGATGGTTTCACCACAATGGTGGCATGTGTGGAATCCTTACTGAGAGAGAAGTTGGATATTCCCCAAACCACCGACTTGAAGATAGAAAGGGCGCACCGTACATTAGCCCCTAGGCTGGCGGCAGAAGCGCCACCAAGATCAGTGGTGGTGAAGTTTTCCAACTCCAAAATAAAAGAAGAGGTTGTAAGACTGGCTTGGCAGAAAAAAGGATTTATGCACCAAGAGAGAAAAGTTTTCGTGGAACACGATTACGCCCCGGAGGTCCTTAAAAAGCGTCGGGAATACAACGACGCTAAAAAGGTATTACGAGAGTAAAAACTGAGCTTCCAGACACCATTTCCGGCAAAGCTGCGGGTCTTCTACAGCGATGAGACGTGTCTCTACAACTCGGCGGAAGAAGCAACCGCGGATATGGCGCGAAGAGGGCTCCCGGTAACGGTGTATAAACCCGCAGTAGACCCGATCAAAAGAATCAAGGCTCAAACGTGGTGCACACAGAGACCCTCAAAATCCACAGGCCAGCAGCGGGAAACCCAGCGCCAGAGCTACAAGGAAAAACTGGCCGTTTACAGGAGGGAATAACGATATTTTTAGTCAATCTGCACATCCAACCCCCCTCCTACAAGGTAACAAACATTAAAGGAGATGCAGAATCTGCAAGTGGTAAAACATTTCATGGAACAGTCATATTAGAAACAAATAAGTCTTTAAAAAAAAACTTGTTAAAATAGAAATGAGACAATGAACCACATGATCTCTCCACCCTAGCAAATACTGTATTAACGTGAATGTTTGCTGTGACGGTGGTGGGAGGTTGCACACAATCTCATAGGGTATAGGCATAAAAAAAAAAAAATCATTACAAGTTCGGATTGGGATCTGAAATTCACGTTAAAAACATGGGACAACTTACAGGGGTAAAAGAGGGCCCTCAACACGTAACGGAATCTGAGGAATTTCCCTCAGAGCCTACACACCATCATGGCTCTTCCAAGGTCACTAAAAAGACCTCAGCTCAGGAAGTTCTTTTGTCAGGTTCTTGTTTTAAAGTTTTATATACTATGTTCTTAATGTTTTTCATGTTCTTAATGTTCTTTCAGTTTCTGAGTAGCATAAAAGAGGGCCACCACACTGTTATACTAAATAAGACAATACAATGGAGAAACAGGGTGTAACTAAAATAATCTCATATAATGTAAAAGGGATCCTGAATCCAGTTAAAAGATCCAAGATTCTAGGCAAAATGAAAAAAGACAAAGCAGGAATAATATTTTTACAAGAAACCCACCGAACAGATGTGGAACACACTAAACTCAGTAGACAAGGGTTTAAAATGATCTCTTCATCTTCATATAAGTCAGGGAGGAGGAGGGGAGTAGCGACATTGATATAAACCAAAATTATATTTGAAAAAAAATCAGAACACAAAGATAAAGAAGGGAGATACAGTTTGGTACTTGGGCGGCTAGAGGGAGAGGATATCACCCTGCTGAATGTATATGCACCTCCAGGGGCTAAATGGAAATTTTATAAAAATGTATTTGACCTAATGATAACTAAAGCCCAAGGTTTAGTGATATGTGGTGGAGACTTCAATCTAAGACTGAATCCATACTGGGATGCATCAGGTAATTCTCCACATCAAAATAACACTCAAAGTAGAAAAACTCGGATGCTACTAAAAGAAATGGGAATCTGTGATGTGTGGAGGGAATTCAACCCCAGTGTAAAAGATTATGCATTTTACTCAGCACCACATTCATCATACTCAAGGATTGACTATTTTTTTTATGTTTAATAGAGACTTTGGAAGAGTAAAAACATGTAAAATAGGACTGATGGATCTCTCTGACCACAGTCCGATCTATATGGACTTAAGTATCCAAAAACACACAAATAATACATTTTCTTGGAGGTTAAATTCAAATGTGCTGAAAGGACCACTGAAAGATGAATTGGAATCAGATATTCTCAGATATTTGGAAGAAAATGATAATGGAGAAGTATCCCCTTTAATACTGTGGGACGCATGCAAAGCTGTAATAAGGGGAAAGATTATCGCAAAACTTCCAAGGTTCCAAGGTTGTCATAGCCAGGAGCGGCACTGGGGTTAAGCTCCCAGTGCTCATAAAATGCTCCTTACGGCGTGCGTCTCGAAAAGCCTCTGACAACTAAGTCCAACTCCTAGCCTGCCCGTGTGGTTTAGTCTCTAAGCCCGGCGGAACTGCTTTTACTAATAGGAGAAGGGGCGAGGGCGGATCTCTGGCGCCTTAAAACCAGATGCTTCGGGTAGATGGTGGCTCATCAACCTGGGAAGGTAGCCCATCTAGGGGAAGGTAAACCCTGATTTCAAACCTCCGCTGCCTTGCGGCACACCCGGTCAGGGGAAAGGCTTCAGGAGTCAACCCTGAGGAAAAATCCGGAGTCGGAGCCCCTAAGGCAGTTCTCTGTTGTGCTCAACATCGTTCTGGCAGCTTCTGCGATGGCGCTGGTGCCAAACTATAGCAGCCCTGCTGTTCCTTTGGATTCATCAGTGACGTGGAGAGGGGGGATAAGCTGCAAGGGTAACATCTTGTCCTCCATATCTTCCTGCCCAGGCTTGAATCCTACCAATGCCCAACGCTGGAAGGTAGAACACCGGTGCACATCGGCCTGTTCAGCCGCAGGCGGTGCTGTTCCAGCAGAGTAGACGTTTAGGATTCTCTTCCATGGTCATCATAGACCGACGGAGGCCGACGATATTGCAAAACTGGCAATCCAAAAGAAACTGAGACAAGAAAAACTAACCGCATTAGAGTCAGAACTTAAGAACCTAGAGAAAGAGCACAAAGACAACACTCATTCTAATGACTTGCTCAAAATTAAGGAAATTAAAAAACAAATAAATGAGATCTACACAATAGAAATCCAGAAGAAACTTACATTTCTGAAACAAAAATACTATGAAGCAGGCAGCAAATTGGCAAAATTACTAGCCTATAAATTGAGGAAACAACAAACGGAGAGAGCAATCTACAAAATCAGAGACCCAGTATCAAAGGAAATAAAATTTAGGAATTCAGGATATTCTTAAAAGCTTTGAGAACTACTACAAGAACTTGTACTCCCTCAAAAAACATAAAAACTCATCCGAAACATTTCTAAACACATTAAACCTTCCCCAACTTACTGAGTCACAAAATAAAACACTACTGTCAGAAATACAACCTAAAGAATTAGAAAAAGCAATTATGAAACTTAAAGCTAACAAATCCCCAGGAGCAGATGGCTATACAGCAGAATGGTACAAAACCTTTAAACAGCAACTATCTCCTCTCCTCCTGAAAACATTTAACTATGTCCTCCACACAAGGGAAATCCCCCCCTCCTGGAGAGAAGGGGTCATTGCAGTCATCCCTAAACCTGAAAAGGATAAACTAGACTGCTCCAACTACAGACCAATCAGTGTATTAAATCAGGACTATAAGCTTTTTACCACTATCCTTGCCAAAAGGTTAGAAAATATACTGACAGACTTAATTCATTTAGACCAAACAGGTTTTATAAGACAAAGACAGACACAAGACAACATTAGATGCACTTTACACATAATTCATCATATAAAAAAATATAACTTAAATGCAGCCATATTGGAATTAGATGCTGAAAAAGCATTTGATTCGGTTGACTGGTCTTTCCTATATAGAATCTTATCCAGTTTCAATTTTCATAACAACTTCATTAGAACTATACAGGCATTATATAAAAAACCAACAGCTAAAATAAGGATTAACAGTAAATTATCATCATCTTTTGAGCTGGAAAGAGGATGTCGTCAGGGCTGCTCCTTGTCTCCACTGCTCTTTGCAATCTTAATAGAACCTCTGAGCCAATGGATAAGACAAAATCAAAAAATTCAAGGTATTACACTTGGTCAGAAGGAACATAAAATAGCACTCTTTGCTGATGACATTTTAATATACCTGGGGCAGCCGGACACCTCTTTTCCAGAACTAATCTCAGTTTTTTCAGACTATGGAGATTTATCGGGGTACGAACTAAACATGCATAAAACCCAAGTTTTAACTTTCAACTGTGACCCAAATCAATATTTACTAAGCAAACTCAAAACTAACTGGGAGATGGAATCTATGAAATATCTGGGGGTCAATATCCCGAGACAACTCAACAAAATTATAACACTAAACTATGATCCACTGGTGGCAAAAATAAAATCTGATCTAGCAAGATGGAATATGATACCATTCTTAGGTACTGCACAAAGAATTGAAGCAGTCAAAATGAATATACTTCCACGTCTTCTATACCTTTTCCAAACAATACCGGTAGAACCTCCCAAAAAAACATGGCAAGAACTGGACAGAAGGATCTCAAGATTCATATGGCAGGGCAAGAGACCTAGAATCAGATATAGAACCTTACAGCTAAACAAAGACAAAGGTGGGCTCGTGCTGCCAAATATCAGGGACTCCTTTAAAGCCGCACAAATTAAAACTTTAATAGATATGTAACCCAGTCTACACTGTACAATGGAAGGAGATCGAATGCCAAATAACAAGTGACATCCCCCTACAGGCGATAATAGGGAACAATGCCTTACCTAAACTTTTGAATAACACTAACCCGTGGATAGAGACCCCGCTAAAATTTGGTTTAAGATAGTCAGAGAGAATCAAACTAAAGAACCCTATTGATTTCTGCAATGGATTTCCTATGATCAGGACTTTACTCCTAATAAAACAGACACTAGATTTAAAAAGTGGAAAGAGAACGGACTGATAAAATATTACGGTTTTTTTAAAGGGCAAATTTTAAGAAGTTTTGAAGATTTGAAAAAACAAGGTCTAGTAAATCAAGACCTTCACAGGTTCTTTCAGCTTAGACACCACATAAACAATATACTTAAAAAGGAGGATTTGGAAAGGGCCCAGTCAAGTGTTCTGAAGGTCTTCTTAATGGCATATAAAGGGATCCCAGGGATCAGATAAATTTCTAAAATATACCAAGGTCTTCAAGACTGAAAAGGAGACAACACATCATATATAAAAGAGAGATGGGAAAAAGAGGGGAATTTCACTTTACAACTGGAAATATGGGAAAAGCTAAATAAACAGCAATGGAAAAGTACCTCATCCCTGCAGTGGAGAGAATTTGGATGGAAAAATTTGGTAAGATTTTTCAGAACACCTGCACAAAACAAATTTACTCGTAAGGGGTTGAATTGTTGGCGCTTGTGTGGTGAAGAGACTGCAAATCATTTTCATGTGTTTTGGTCATGCCCAGTTATCCACCAATATTGGACCAAGGTACAGACAATATTGGGGAAAATATTCAAAGTAACAGTTCCCTTTTCTTTTGTAACTTTGTATTTGGGTTTACTACCGGACTCACTGGAAAGACGAGGAGAAAAATACTTATTCACTGTTTTAATATTGGCAAGTAAAAAAGCCCTAACTAAAAAATGGATGTTGAAGGACTGTCCTACACCTGAAGATTGGATTAACGTGATTCAGGACATTTATTCGATGGAAAAGTTGACATTCGCACTGAGACAGGACATGGATGGGTTCTTGAACTTTTGGCAACCCTGGATCGCATATGTGTCTTCCATTAGATCTAATCTTTGACAAATACCATTTCAATAATGGTTCCTCTCTTTGCTCCAATGCTACTCAGATGCTTTTTTATTTTTATTTATTTATTTTTATTTTTTTATTATTTTTTTTTTGTTTTTTGCTCTTTTATTTTGTTTTTGTTCTTTTTTGTATTTTCTTGTTTTGTTTTTTGTTTTTTTTTTGTTTTTTTTGTTCTTTCTTTAATTTGTCTTTTTCTTTCACTTAAAAAAAGGGTTGTTGTAATAATTATTCTTCCAATGTTGTCAAAAAACAAAAAAAAGGGAACATGTGATGAAAATATAAACAATGCAATGCTGTAATGACGTGTATACTCTTTACAAAAACTTAAATTTAAAAAAAAAATGGAAAGGATTATAAGACTCCTTCAACAAGGTCATTCAACACAGAGTGAAGAAAAACATGGTGGTTGTTCCTGGTCGTCCGAGTCTGAAATTTGGAGCCAAAACAAAACAGGAAGGAAGACGTCTAAGAGTCTCAACAGAGAAACTCAAAGAAACAGAATTGAAGAGGCTTTCCTGTCGTTGTACAGTTGTACAGTCCAACCAAACTGAGGATGTGTCTGAAACATCAAAATGTTCAACAAAGAAAAGACTCACCATCATGTGTTTGAATAAAGACAGAATCAGATCTCTGGTGTGAGTAAAATCCTCTTTATTAGACAGATACTTTATTTCCAACAAAAAAGCAAAAACCAAACCAGTGACCAGAGCAATAACAGTGACCGAGTCCAGTCCTGGAAAGGCAGAAGAAGAAGTTCACACTGATTTACTCCAACTCCTCTTTTCCCTAAATACAACCCATGTGAAATATATACATTATTACCTCATTTAAGACCCCAAGTAGACAATTAACTATATTTTATCCACATCAACATTGACTCCCATCCATCCCTACATACATACGGTCCATAGATCTAAACCAGCCCCAAACACCACAGATATACACAGATCTGCACAGTCCTGTCCCACATAGCCTCCCATAGTGTCCCAGAGTGAGCAGAGTGAATCCTACATATTAATACTGCACCTCTAGCATTGATCCTTTCAGCAAATAATGTTTGGACCTATTTTTGAATTGGTTTCTGTCCATAGTTCCAGTTGGTGTCCATGACTGCAGCTCAGCTTCTGGCCTCGTTCAAACCAGTTGTGTTCAGAGCTTCCATGAGCAGATTCCCTTCATCAGCACAGTGGGCCTGACTGAGAAGCTCGGCGCCGTTCACCACAATAAAGACCAATCAGCAGCAGCTGCTGGGAGGGGCCCATGTCCCCCTGTTAGCAACGTGAGCCACAATCCCCCCCTGGTTCCTCTGCCCCCCGTCTCCATTCAGAGGTGCAACTCAAGGGGGGACGGGGGGACGCTGCCCCTCCCAGCCTGCAGAAAAGACAGAATCAGCCCCAAAATCATTTTGACGTCATGTTCCACAACTGAATAAAATCACTTTGAATCACTGATTCTGAGCACAAACGCAAGAATTTGTTTTTTCTTGTATATTTACAACTTTTTTCAGAAAAAATTTCTTAATAATTTGTGACTTTTTTCTTATAAATTTGCAACTTTTTTCCCCATAAATCAACTTCTTTCCTCATAAATTTGCAACTTTTTTCCCTGTAAATTTTCCCAAAAAATTTTACATGAAATTGAAAACTTCTCTTATAAATCTAAAACTGTTTTTCTAAAATAAAGTGTCCATCTTGTTTCTCTTCAGCCGTATTTATTTCCTGTTCAGCCCTCGTGCTGCGTCTGAGCGACCAGCTCTCAATAAACATTGTCAACCTCAAGTCCTGCGTTTGGGTCCAGTTTTCCTCACCGTCACAGTTCAATGTTTATTCTGTGGAATTAAACTGTCATTTGTCATGTTTTAATGTTTTAAATTGGCATCTTTGATCAGATCTTTGCAGCTTTTTCTTGCAAAGTTCTCCCTAATTCCCACTGATCCATCTGTAGCTCCTGCTGTATTGGTGAACGCCCCCATCCCCGTTGTTAAACAGAACAAATCTCCTCCTGTCAAGAACCAGGAGAACCACAGTGTTAGAACACCTCAGAGTTGATCATTTCTGCAGAGATGTGAGCAACATTAGAACTAAATGTGTGTGACCAATGAAGCTCTGCTGGTTTCTCTGTTAAAGCTCATGAAGCAGAAGAGAAAAACCAGATTCCAGACACAGGAGTGAAAATCTTCAGCAACATTCAGAGCTCAGAGGAGTTTCCATGTTCATGTGGAGAAACATCTGAGTCCATCAAACCATGATGAGGAGCAGTGACAGCCTCCATGGCTGACAGACAGAGGAAAGAGTTCCACTAGAACCACAAGAACAGCAAGAGAGAACCATGAGGAGACGTGGAGGGACCGCCCACAATGTTTGATTGACAGCTGGTCTCTGCAGAAACCAGGATGGAGAGAAAATCAAACAGAAAAGTAAAACAGAGATTTGAACCTACAACAGCATGAAGACTTCAGTCTATCTGACTTTAACCAACTCAGCTGTGGATCCACGACCAATCCAAAGTCCAGCATAGAGGTCGTGAGTGAACGTGGTCTGGACTTTGTGGATCAGGGTCATGGTCTCAAAGACTCTGTAGAAGGACAGAGAACCTGCTCTGTGATCCAGGAACACTCCTACTCTGGAGGAAACAGGACCTGAGATGTTAGTGGAGATGTTGTTGTGAAAGAATTTGAATCCGTTTTTGTCACAATCTAATGACCAAGATTTGTCATTAGATCCAAACCTACATTCTTTCCCTCCTCCTGCTCTTTTCATGTCCTTATATGCTGCTGCTACACAAACTCCTCCTCCCCCTCTCCACTCCACCTCCCAGTAACAACGTTCACTCAGACTCTCTCTACTCAGGACCTGAGACCACCCTGTAAATCTGTCTGGATGTTCAGGATAAGACCGTAGTTGTTCCATCTTTGTCACTTTTCTGTTCCCCTCTGATAATTCCAGACATCTGTTTGCTGTGTTTGGATCCAGAGTGATTTCCTGGTAGTACTGTAAGAATTCCTCTCTGGTCTTTGGCTCTGGTGTCAGTAGAAGCTCTGAGATGTTTGTCCATGTCTCTGTCAGAATGTCCTGGAGTTTGTCTCTGACCTCTGACACAGCTGCTGTCACCTCCTCAAAGTAGCTCAGAGGACCAACATGGATGATGGATGAGTGTGGAGACTCTCTGAGTGCTGACAGTGAGGGGCAGCTGTGGAGAAACTGGATGGGATCCTCTGTGTGTGAGAGCCGCTCCAGCTCGCCGTCTTTGCTCTTCAGCTTGGCGATCTCCTGCTCCAGCTTCTGCTGAAGATCTAAAACTCGACTCACTTCAGTTTGCTGCTGGGATCTGACCTGCTGCTTCACATCAGAGCTTCTTTTCTGGATCAGACGGATCAGCTCAGTGAACATCTTCTCACTGTCCTCCACCGTTTTATCAGCGGACCCCTTGATGGCCTCCACCTGCTGCTGAAGAACCTTCACATCTTTCTCTCTGCCCTGGATTCTCTGCTGGATCTTTAGTCGACTCTCGCTGAGCTTCTTCTGCCTCTCAACCCTTTCTGCTGCAGCTGAGACAATATCGTGGCCTTTATGTTCATCCATGGTACAGAGATAACAGATGATCTGCTGATCAGTACGACAGAAAATCTCCTTCAGCTTATCATGACGAGAGCAGATGTTCTCCTGGAGGTTCTTGGAGGGCTCCACCAGCTTGTGTTTCCTCAACGGAACCACATGATAATGAGGCTGAAGGTGATCCTGACAGTAAGAGGCCCGGCAGTCCAGACAGGTTCTGACAGCTTTCAGCTTCCTCCCAGAGCAGAAGTCACAGGCCACATCTGCAGGTCCAGCATAGCAGTGATCAGCAGGAGCAGCCTGGAGTCCAGTCTTCTTCAGCTCCTCCACCAGACCTGCTAACACGGTGTTCTTCACCACATCAGGCCTTGGTATGAAAGTCTTCCTGCACTGAGGACAGCTGTAGATTCCCTTCATGTCCTCTCCATCCCAGTGGGCTTTAATGCAGTCCATACAGTAGCTGTGTCCACAGGGAAGACTCACCGCATCCTTCAGCAGGTCCAGACAGATGGGACAAGAGAAGTTCTCTGGGTGCAGCTGAACTCCTTTCTGGGCCATTTCCGCTCTCAGTGACGGTGACTGTGTGAGTTCCTCTTGCTGCTAACAGAGACTATAGAGCCCTGATCTGAACACGTCACCACAGGTTAGTCCCACCCAGGATCTGAGTTCAGTTCTGAGGGAGGAGCCATGAAGAATGTGGACAGACCGGAGCTGCTGAGACAGAGAACAGGGCTTGGTGGAGCTTTTAGGGACAAACCATGAAGACTGAGTTTGGCTGTTTCTGTTTTAGACTTCAGACTGTTTCAATGAAGAGAAAACCTTTAAAACTAGAAAAGCACTCGGAGAGCGCAGACCTCCGCCAAGCGCCACAATTCCCCCCATACAGTGTTTGTGTGTACGTTTTGAGATTCCTTGAGCATGTAAACATATGACTAGCAATTGGATTCACAATGATTATTTGTTTATTTGACAGGGACAGTGCAATAAACACACAATTAATCAATGACAATCAATGTGATAGTGATAGGATTAGTGGTTCAGTAGTAAAAGCATTGCCTCCTTGGTGGAGGTAATAAACTGAAGTGTTGCGTCCATCTCCTCCACTGACGGATGCAAATTGGGTAGACAGGTTGCCGTGGGTTTTATATTATATTGTAACGTGCTGCTCGACATGGTGACGTCCCACTGGGAGGTTCCAACTCACGCCTCCCGCTCCGGAGTCCCGCACTCTACCTGTGTCGCCAATAGGGTCAACCCACTTGGCAAGCCAAGTAGGGTGCTCATATTGAGTTCGCTACAATATTATTTTTTTGGGGGTTGCGCTCCGCGGCAAACGAGAATTTAGAAGCTTCGCCGGCAGAGAGCTCGTTTTTGCGCAGCGCCTATGGCTGGCCGGTGAATTTCTGGCAAAGAATCCGTCGGCGGACAGCTGCCCGTGTGAGGTTTTGCAGTTGCACGCTGGCGGGCCCAGGCCAGCAGTGTTTTCCGCGTCCTTTTGTGCTTAAAACGTTGAAGAACGCAGAGTTTGTGTTGCAGACACGACAACCAGCGCCCTCCATTGCGCCTGCGCACATGTTGAAAATGGCTGTATGTCACAGTGTTGAATGAAAAATGCTTTAAAAAATTCCTGTATTCAGACGGTGAACCGGATCACCCCCAAAATTTAATCAGTTCTTCCTTGTACCATTTCCAACAACGCCTGAAAGTTTCATGGAAATCCGTCCGAGATTTTTTGAGTTATCTTGCTAACCAACAGACAGACAGACAGACAGACCCCGGCAAAAACATAACCTCCTCCTGGCCTTTTCGGCCTGGCGGAGGTAATAAAAAAATAAACTTGGATCATTGTCTAGATGAAGAGAAAAAAGCAACACGGCGGCACGCCGCAACAGTTGCTGATTCACAAGGAAAAAGTTGGTGATTTTTGATCAAAGAAGCTGCAAATTTATCAGAAAAAGGTTGAAAAGTTTGCAACTTTTTCATTCTTCTGGCCTGTGATTTTTCTCTTGTAAATTTTCAACTTTTTTCTTGTTTAGTTGCAGCTTTTTTCCTCAAAAACTTGCAACTTTTTACTCAAAAATCTTCAACTTTTTTCTTATGAATTTGTGATTTTTCTCTTGTAAAGTTTCAGCTTTTGTAAATTTGCAATTTTTTTCCAATAAATGTGCAAATTTATTTCTATAAATTTGGAACTTTTTTCCCAAAATTTTGCAACTTTTTACCTGCAATTTTGCAACTTTTTTCCTTTAAATTTGAAACTTTATTCATATAAATTTTCAACTCTTCTCTAGAAGTTTACATTTTTTTTGTAAATTTGAAATTTTTTTCCAATAAATTTGCAAGAAATTTGCAGCTTTTTTCCACAAAAAATTGCAACTTTTGTCTTGCAAACATGCAGCCTTTCCGCTGTAAATTTACAAATTTACTTCTTAAAAATTAGTGAAATTTTTCCTTAAAATTTGCAACTTTTCTTAAAAATTTTCAACCCTTTTCTTAAGAATTTGTGATTTTTCTCTTGTAAATTTGTAACTTTTTTCTTGCAAATTTGCAACTTTTCTTTTAATGGCTTGTGGTTTTTCTCTTGTAAATTTTCAGCTTTTTTCTTAAAAATTTGTAACTTTTTCTTGTAAATTTTCATTTTTTTTCTTGTAAATTTGAAACTTTTTTCTTGTAAATTTAAAACTTTTTTCTTGCAAATTTACAACATTTTTTATGGCTTGTTGTTTTTCTCTTGTAAATTTTCAACTTTTTTCTTGTAAATTTTCTTCTTTTCACCTGTAAATTTGCATCTTTTTTCCTCAAAAATTGTCAACTTTTTTGTTATGAATTTGTGATTTTTCTCTTGTAAATTTGCAACTTTTGTAAATTTGCAATTTTTTCCAATAAATGTGCAAATTTATTTCTATAAATTCAGAACTTTTTTCTCAAAATTTTGCAACTTTTCACCTGCAAATTTGTAACTTTTCTTCCTTTAAAGTTGAAACTTTATTCATATAAATTTTCAACTCTTTTCTACAAATTTTACATTTTTTTTTGTTAATTTGAAGCTTTTTTCCTTTAAAGTTGAAAGTTGTTTTTTGTAAATTTCCAACCTTTTTCTTATAAATTTGCAGCTTTTTCTTATAAATTTGAAACTTTTTGTCTCTAAATTTGAAACATTTTTCTTTCTAAATTTTCAACTTTTTCCTAAAAATTTGCAACTTTTGTCTTGCGAATATGCAGCTTTTTCCCTGTAAATTTACAAATTCACTTCTTAAAAATTTGTGAAATTTTTCCTGAAAATTTGCAACTTTTCTTACAAATTTGCCTTTGCTTTAAAAACTTGTGATTTTTCTCGTAAATTTTAAACTTTTTTCTGATAAATTTGCAACTTTTGTCTTTTAAATTTAAAACTTTTTACCTGTCAATTTGCAGTGTTTCCCGAAAAATCTGCAACTGTATTCCTTTAAATTGGCAACTTTTTTCAAAAAGATTGCAACTCTTTTACTGTAAATTGACAAATTTTCATCCTATAAATTTGTGAAATTTTTCCTTAAAATTTGCAACTTTTTCTTGCAAATGTCCAACCCTTTTCTTATGAATTTGTGATTTTTCTCTTGTAAATTTTCACCTTTTTTCTTGAAAATTTGCAACTTTCCTTTTAATGGCTTGTGGTTTTTCTCTTGTAAATTTTCAACTTTTCTCTTGTAAATTTGCTTCTTTTTACCTGCAAATTTGCAACTTTTTTTTTCTTATGAACTTCTGATTTTTCTCTTGTAAATTTTCAACTTTTTTCTTAAAAATTTGCAACTTTTTCTTGTAAATTTGTAACTTTTTCTTGTAAATTTTCAACTTTTTTCTTGCAAATTTGCAACTTTTTATGGCTTGTTGTTTTTCTCTTGCAAATTTTCAATTTTTTTCTTTAAAATTTTCTTCTTTTCACCTGTAAATTTGCATCTTTTTTCCTCAAAAATTGTCAACTTTTTTGTTATGAATTTGTGATTTTTCTCTTGTAAATTTTCAACTTTTGTAAATTTGCAATTTTTTCCAATAAATGTGCAAATTTATTTCTATAAATTCAGAACTTTTTTCTCAAAATTTTGCAACTTTTCACCTGCAAATTTGCAACTTTTCTTCCTTTAAAGTTGAAACTTTATTCATATAAATTTTCAACTCTTTTCTACAAATTTTACATTTTTTTTTGTTAATTTGAAGCTTTTTTCCTTTAAAGTTGAAAGTTGTTTTCTGTAAATTTCCAACCTTTTTCTTATAAATTTGCAACTTTTCTTTTAATGGCTTGTGGTTTTTCTCTTGTAAATTTTCAGCTTTTCTCTTGTAAATTTGCTTCTTTTTACCTGCAAATTTGCAACTTTTTTTTTCTTATGAACTTCTGATTTTTCTCTTGTAAATTTTCAACTTTTTTCTTAAAAATTTGCAACTTTTTCTTGTAAATTTGTAACTTTTTCTTGTAAATTTTCAACTTTTTTCTTGGTAAATTTGTAACTTTTTTCTTGTAAATTTGAAACTTTTTTCTTGGTAAATTTGTAACTTTTTTCTTGTAAATTTGAAACTTTTTTCTTGCAAATTTGCAACTTTTTTATGGCTTGTTGTTTTTCTCTTGCAAATTTTCAATTTTTTTCTTTAAAATTTTCTTCTTTTCACCTGTAAATTTGCATCTTTTTTCCTCAAAAATTGTCAACTTTTTTGTTATGAATTTGTGATTTTTCTCTTGTAAATTTTCAGCTTTTGTAAATTTGCAATTTTTTCCAATAAATATGCAAATTTATTTCTATAAATTCAGAACTTTTTTCTCAAAATTTTGCAACTTTTCACCTGCAAATTTGCAACTTTTCTTCCTTTAAAGTTGAAACTTTATTCATATAAATTTTCAGCTCTTTTTCTTAAAAATTTGCAACTTTTCTCTTGTAAATTTGCTTCTTTTTACCTGCAAATTTGCAACTTTTTTTTTCTTATGAACTTCTGATTTTTCTCTTGTAAATTTTCAACTTTTTTCTTTAAAATTTGCAACTTTTTCTTGTAAATTTGTAACTTTTTTCTTGTAAATTTGAAACTTTTTTCCTGCAAATTTGCAACTTTTTTATGGCTTGTTGTTTTTCTCTTGTAAATTTTCAATTTTTTTCTTTAAAATTTTCTTCTTTTCACCTGTAAATTTGTAGGTTTTTTCCTCAAAAATTGTCAACTTTTTTCTTATGAATTTGTAATTTTTCTCTTGTAAATTTTTCACTTTTTTAAATTTGCAATTTTTTCCAATAAATGTGCAAATTTATTTCTATAAATTTGGAACTTTTTTCCTCAAAATTTCACAACTTTTCACCTGTAAATTTGCAACATTTTTCTTGTAAATTTACAACTTTTTTCTTGTAAATTTTCAGCTTTTTTTCTTGTAAATTTTAAATTTTGTTTCTTGTAAATTTTCAACTTTTTTCTTGTAAATTTTCAACTTTTTTCCTGTAAATTTAAAACTTTTTTCATAAATTTTCTACTTTTTTCTTGTAAATTTTCAACTTTTTTCTTGATAATTTGAAACTTTTTTCTTGAAAATTTGAAACTTTTTTCTTGTAAATTTGAAACTTTTTTCTTTTAAATGTGGTTCTTTTTACCTGCAAATTTGCAACTTTTCTCCTCAAAAATTTGCAACTTTTTACTCATTAATTGTCATTTTTTTCTTGTAAATTTGAAGCATTTTTCTTGTAAATTTGAAACTTTTTTCTTATGAATTTGTGATTTTTCTCTTGTAAATTTTCAACTTTTGTAAATTTGCAGTTTTGAACTTTTTTCTCAAAATGTCATAATTTTTCACCTGTAAATTTGCATCTTTTCTTCCTTTAAATTTGAACCTTTATTCATATAAATTTTAGTCTTTTCTAGAAATTTACATTTTTTTGTGAATTTGAAACTTTTTTCCTTGAAATTTGAAAGTTTTTTCTTGTAAATTTCCAACTTTTTTCTTGAAAATTTGAAACTTTATACCTGTCAATTTGCAATGTTTTCCTATAAATTTGCAACTGTATTCCTAGAAATTGGCAAACTTTTTTTTTTTTTTTTAAAAAGATTGCAACTTTTTGCCTGTAAATTCATAAATGTTCGTCCTATAATTTTGTGAAATTTTTCCTCAAAATTTGCAACCTTTTTCTTGCAAATTTGCAACCCTTTTGTTATGAATTTTTCTCTTTTTTTCTTGTAAGCTTGCAACTTTTTTCTTGTAAATTTTCAACTTTTTTCTTGTAAATTTTTAATTTTTTTTTCTTGTAAATTTGCAACTTTTTTTCTTATAAATTTGAATCTTTTTGCCTATAAATTTGCATGTTTTTCCTGAAAATTTGCAACTTTTTTCTTGCAAATTTGCAGTTTTTTACATGTAAATTTTATTTTCTTCCTATTCATTTGTGAAAATTTTCCTTAGAATTTTTAACTTTTTTCTTTCAAATTTGCAGCTTTTTTCTTCTGGACTTGTGATTTTTCCCCTGTAAATTTGTGTTGCTAAATTTAGGGAAATTGGCTGGAATGCTGAGAGGTTTAAAGAAAAGCTTCAAGCCCACAAGGAAACAAATGCAAATTTTTGAGAAAAAGTTGCAAATTTGCAATAAAATGCTGATTTATAAGAAAAAAAGTTTCTTTTTTTTTTAGGAAATTGTTGAACATTTGCAAGAAAAAGTAACTTTTTTCTAGAAAAAAGTTGCACATTTACAAGAAAAAGTTTGCAAATTTACACAAACAGCAAATTTGTAAGAAAAAAGTTGCAAATTGGAGGAAAAAGATTGCAGATTGATAGGAAAAAGATGCAAATAATTGAGGCAAAGTTTCAGCATTTACAGGAAAAAAGTTGCAATTATTTTTTAGAAAAGAAGCTGCAAATTTACAAGAAAAAAATGCAAATTCCTGAGAAAAAAGTTGCAAATTGAAGCTGTTCAACTTGCAGTGTTGTGACGGCAGGAAGTTTCCGATTTTCTGCTGCCACTCAGTGAAGAAAGAATTTGATTTTCTTTGCATGTGCTAAATTGAGGGAAACTGGCTGCAGTGTAAGGGGTTAAACATGCCAGCCACAGTCAGAACTGCTGAAGGTTCTAGTGCAGCAAAATAGGATTTTGCACCATGAAAGCATGTAAAGGAAGTGGAACCAAGAGTTTAATGAAGCTGTGGGGATGTGAGAATGATGAGGCAGAGTTCTCTCTCAAGTCAGCTTTATTCACATCACCATCATCTCAAAGCAGAAAGAGAGCCACACAGGAAACTCTCGTCCTTAAATATCAGGACTCTTACAGTTCCAGGTCACATGTATAGATAGATAGATAGATAGTTTATTTCGAACACAAAAATATAACAAATACAAGCAAATGGCAAATGCAATAAAGTAACAGTATACACTGTTCGAAAGGGAGAAGGAAGAAGTGAACACTTATTAATTCCATCTCCTCTTTTCCATAGATACACCCATGTGAATTTTATACAAATTACCACCTTTAAGACCCCAAGTAAACAATTAACTGTATTTTGTACATATCAACATTAACACCCATCCATTCTAACATACATTGATGTCCATACATCAAAACCAGCCTCAAACAACACAGATATAGATAGATAGATAGATTAGTTTATTTGACAGGGACAGTGCAATAAACATAGACAATTAATCAATGACAATCAATCTGATGTGTTGCACATAGAGGTATAGCTATTAGCTAATTTGCAACTCTTGTCCCTGGATGGGCTTTAGAAAAGAGAATCAAGTAAAAAAAAGAAAAAGAAAATACACAATAACCACATACATCAATGCAAAAGGATTATAAATACACAATTATAAATATTATAAATATTATAAATACACAAATATAACAACCTGATTCACATTTGCCTATTTCAGGCCTCCCTCCCTTTGTCACTCACTATAAACAAACACATTCATTCCTTCCCTTCATTCACTCTCACTTTGCAGACAATTAATTCATACATGAGTACATTCTTGTTTATTTTTCAGCCAGTTTTTAACCTTTTTAGTGAATGTTTTAAAGTCCGTTATTATTTTAATTTCATTTGGCATTGTGTTCCAGATGTGACTGCCCTTTATAGAGAAAGCTGTTTGTCCAAATGTGGTTCTGCGGTGGAATATTTTACAGTTATTGTTAACAGAACTCCTGGTGGCTCTGCTGCTGTCCTGTCTTTGGACGAAACCAGCAAGTGGCTCAGGTGCTGATTTATGGAAACATTTGAACGTTAATTTCAGAAAACAGAGGTCAATGAAACTCTCAAAACTCAATAGGTTGTATTTTTTAAAAACATTACAGTGATGCCACCTAATGGGCTTTTGGTCCAAGATTTTTAGGGTTTGATTATATAATGAACCTATATGTCTTATTGTGGAAGGGGCTGCTTGAGCCCAGACTGTCAAACAGTATGAATACACAGTGCTGTCCCACCTACCATTCCATAGTGTCCCATAATGTCCCAGAGTGAACATAGTGAATCGTACATATAAATACTACCCTTCTAACATTTATCCTTTCAGCAAATGGTGCTTATACCTCTTTTTGAATTGATTTCTGTTTGTACATAGTTTCAGTTCCGGCTCCAGACTGTTCCACAAATCCACCCCACAGACAGATATGCACAGACTTTTCTTGGTTGTTCGTATCTTGGGTTTTGTAAAGTTTAAAGGTGAGGGACAGTGACATTTTTTTATTGAACCAATCAAATGATTGTATGAAAATATTCCATTCTGCCCATTCCCCTGATTTAATATGTGTCACCATCCTCCATAAATGGCATTATTTGGTCATAGCCCATCTTTCACTCAGTGATGCTGCAGTACCGCCATCTCCCGATAGGTGCGGGCAGTCGTGACGTCATTTTGGTTTGGCCGAGAGGGTTATGTTGCCTGCCTGTGCTGTGAGCCTCATCAGAGAAACCTTCCCATCTCATCACTACAAGGGATTTTGCCTACCAAGATTAGATTTGTGAACAATGTTATTTAAATAAAGTTTTGTAAAATCATATATTGAGTTTCTTAATGTTCATGTCAATGTTATAATTCTCATAGTTCAGCATTCATCAAAGTCGCATGTCATATACATTTCAATAATTTTTCTACCATTTTATGGTATAAATTTTGATTTACATAAAAGTCCTGTTCATCAGCTTCCTCTGCTTGGTCAGAAACATCAACACTATTTTAAGGTTGAGTGACAGTTGATAAAATCTGCAAAAAAAGTAGATCATCATAATTTTATCCCAGAGGTCTCAAATGCGCAACACGGGGAGAACATGCAAACTCCACACAGCTCACTGTTGGTCGGGGGCTGGGATCGAACCCACGATCTCATGATCCCCGCGGTCCCCCGGCCGAGGGTAAAACTGTGCTGCCACAGTGTTAAACCACTGAGCCACCATGCAGCCAATTTGCAGTGAATATTAAATGCGGTATGGGGATGTGCTGACGAGGCGCAGGTGTGCGCACAGCTGAAGCCGCTGAGGAGTGGCGAGTCGTGACACAAATTGCATCTTATTCTCGAAATCGCTGTCAACGAAATGTGTACTGCACATGTTGGGTGTTTTACCGACATTAGTCCATTTTTTTTCGCGTTTTCTGAATGAATTTCACCCATGCCGTTCTGATTTTCCCAGGGACGGGAAATTCAAAAACACTCACAGCATGCTCCTCTGGTATAACGTCGCACCCGTAGACAACACAACGACAAACCATAATTAATTCCATTCCTGAAATCCTAATGTTAATAAATAATCTATTTGTAATCCACAAGTATTCTGAGAAATATCGGAATACTTGGCCACTGACCGTGTGCCTAACCGAAATGACATCACACAGTCAGTGGCCATTTTAGCCGCTGATCTTGGCTGGGTCAGACAGCTCTCCACAACAGCGTACTTCAAGAGCGCATTGTCACCTTATGCGACATACGTTGACACCAAAACATGTGGGGTTCCAATTAGCTCGTCTCAGACAACAATTTGAGATATGATTTAGCGATACTGAATTTTCGTCTGTCCGTCGCCTTTAAGTCTCATCTCAAATTATGATCATTGTCTCTTTTTTTAAATATTTTTTGGATATTAGTTGGGAGTTGATTATTAATTGCCCTGTACATGACTGGTGCTGTCTTAAATTTAACTAAATCAATGAACTTTATGACATGTGACTTTAAGAACAACGAATTGGTATGGTCTCTATATCCTACATTATTTATTATCCTTATAGCTCTTTTTTGTAATGTGCATATTGACTGTAGGTTGGTCTTGTAGGTGTTTCCCCAGACTTCTACACAATAGTTAAGATAAGGTAAAAACAGTGAATTGTACAATGAGACCAATGATTTATAGTCCAAGATGTGTCTTGTCTTCCCCAGTATGCCTATACATTTTGCTAACTTGGCCCGGATGTGACTGATGTGAGGTTTCCAGCAGATTTTATTGTCTAGTGACACCCCCAGAAAATTTATTTTCCTGTACTGTTTCTATTCTAGTATCATCTATCGTTACCATTATTTCATGATTTATTTTATAATTTCCAAACACCATAATCTTTGTTTTTTTTAGATTTAGAGATAATTTATTTTTGTTGAACCACTGTGTTAACCTTTTCATGTCAGTTGTGACCACCTCTAAAACCTGCTGCAAATTCTCACCAGTGCAAAGGATATTTGTGTCATCCGCAAACAAAATAAATTTCAGAATTTTTGATACTTGGCATATGTCATTTATATACAAAATAAAGAGTTTGGGTCCCAAAACTGACCCCTGGGGCACACCACAAGTGATGTCCATGAAGGGTGATTTGTGCTCTCCAATTTGCACAAATTGTTGTCTGTTACTTAAATAACTTTCCAGCCAACTCAGTCCTACCCCTCTTATCCCATACCTTTCCAGTTTCCTTAGGAGTATTCTGTGGTCAATGGTGTCAAAAGCTTTCTTTAAATCTATAAATACTCCTACAGCAACCTTTTTTTTTAATCTATACAACTAGTAATTTCTTCTATAAGTTCGATCAGTGCCAAAGATGTAGATTTATCTGCTCTAAAACCATACTGGCTATCTGTAAGGAGGTTGTGTTTTTCAGCGAAATCATCCAGTCTCTTAGTGAAGATTTTTTCAAGTATTTTGGAGAATTGTGAGAGTAAAGAGACTGGCCTGTAATTTGTGAAACAATGACTGTCTCCTGTTTTGTATAGAGGTATTACTTTTGCTATTTTCATTTTGTCTGGAAATGTACCAGTTTGAAATGACAGGTTACAGATGTGGGTGAGGGTCTTAACAATTCCTTCAATTACTTTTTTCACTATTGTCATGTCAGTTTCATTCCAGTCCGTTGATTTTTTATTCATAAATTTACTCACAGTCTCGATAATTTCCTTTTCAGTAACTGCACCCAAAAAGATTGTGTTTGGATTTCTATCTTCTATTTCATTCACAGAACCACTGTTGTTTGTTTCTGGTGTCACTATTGATTTTGCTAATTCAGGACCAACATTTATAAAAAATTTATTGAAACCACTGACCACATCTTCCATATTATTTATCAAACTGCCATTTTCGATAAAATATTCTGGATAATTTGCATTCTTAGGACGATTACTAATAATCCCATTGAGTACTTGCCATATTCCTCTTAAGTTATTTTTATTATCCTCTAATATTCTGTTGTAATATTCTTTCTTACAGGTCCTCATTATAGTAGTAAGCTTATTTTTATATCTTTTATATTTGATCTCAGCTTCCACCATTCTGCATTTAATGAATTGTTTATATAATGTATTCTTCTTTTTACATGCATTTATTAACCCCTTGGTGACCCAAGGAATATTTTTTTGTTGTTGTCTGTCACTGTATTGTTTTATAGGACAGTATTTATTGTACAATGATTGAAATATTTGTAAAAATTTATCATATGCTCTATTTATGTCATTTTCATCATAAACTATCTTCCAATCTTGTATTAATAATTCCTTTGTCAGTAAATACATTGATTCTTCAGTTCTTATTCTTTTATATTTAATATTTTTGGTATACTTTTTCTTCCTATAATCACATTGATAGACAACAAAAATCAGCAGGTGGTCACTGATATCATTCAATAAAAGCCCACTCCTGATATTATTTTCCATAATGTTTGTGAATATGTTATCTATTAGTGTGGCACTGTGTGACATGATTCTGCTAGGTCCGGTAATTGTTGGATGTAAGCCTATACTGTACATTGTGTTGATAAATTCTTTTGTCAAACTATGTTGTTTTGAATTCATCAGATCTATATTGAAATCCCCACAGATGAACATAACTTTATGAGTTAGTTTTGCATACATTTTTTCCATCCAGTCCTTAAATAAGTCAATGTTTGATCCAGGTGTTCTATATACACAGCTCACTACTACATTCTTCACATTGTCCAGACAGATTTCTACTGTAATACATTCAAATAAATCATCCACAGTTACTGACAGATTTTCAACAACCTTGTATTTCAAGCTCTTGTCAACATAAATTGCAACTCCTCCTCCTTTTTTCACTTTTCTATTTATATAATTTAATTCATAGTCATCCATGGTAAAATCCACTCCTTTCTCTTCACTGAGCCACGTCTCTGATATTGCCACAATATTGAATGGCTCTTTAAACTGATGTAAATAATCTTTAATGTTATTAAAGTTGGCATAGAGACTTCTGCTGTTGAAGTGGATCATAGAAATATTGAAATCAGATGTGACCATTGTGTTAAACTGTTCATCTGTGTAATAATTACAGTCATTATTGATTGAGTTAAATAAATTATTATCAGGGTCTATGTCATATTCTACGTCCTGTGGGTTGTGATCTGTGTATTCAAAAACTTTCAGTTCCTGTTGTTCCTGTTTGTTGTTTTTTTGATTCATGTTGTTGAATGTTTTGTTGCAGATGAGTAAAATCTTTCAGTGTCCTACAATTGTCTGAATTGTTGCAGTGACTCCAGTTCATAATATCCATTGATATTTGTCCAATTCCATAATATTACGGATGTTAATGACCTTGGCTTCTTCAGGTGATCCGTTTAATTTGATGTATATTTTACAGTTTGTTGTCCAGGTGTTTTGAATCTTTTTCTGCTTTTTCATGTATCTTGCTTTCCTGGCTATTTCTGCGTTTTCTTTCGTGAGGTGCTTGTTTATGTAAATGTTGGTTCCTTTTAGCTTCCTACCTTGTTTCAGTAGCGCAGTCTTGTGTTTTTTGTTCACAAACCTCATGATCACTGCCGGTTTGTCGCTGCTTTTCCTGGGCAGAGGGTGGCAGGACTCAATGTTGTTGCAGTCCAGCTGAATTCCTTTCGACTGCATGAAGGCCGACACTTGTTGCTCTGTGGATTCCTCTTCCAGCTCACCTCCACTGCTGTCTGCGGCCACTGCTCTCGCGTATGATCGGGGTTTGATGTGAAGCCCCGTGATGATCATGTCGTTCACCCGAGTGTTCTGGTCCATTTCTGCCATTCTGCTCTCCAGATACACCAGCCTCTTGTCTTTCTCAGCGTTCTGGCTCTGCAGCGATTTTATTTCCTCCACTAGGTCCAGGATGCTTCTTTGCTGTGTCTTTACAGCGGAAATCTCTTCCGCCAAGAAATCCAGCGCTTTTTTTATTTCATCCACCTCTTCATTTTGCAGAGCTCTCTTGGGACCCGGCCGATGATCGCTGATTTTGATTGTAGGGAAAAAAAAGGCACACGTGGGAGAAATCCCTTTGTTTTCCCTGAGCGCGAGGGGCGAGGGGCGCAGGGCCAATTGCTTCACCAGCTTCACCAGCCACTACTGGCAAATTCTCCTTATTTCTCATGAGCAGGTTCACTCTCCAGCGGCAGCCACAAAAAAAGCTCAAAACGCCAGCTCCAAACTGCGTTCTAACTGCGTTTAACTGCCTTTTAAACAGAGACGAACTGGGAGCCTTTACCTGTGTGTCCTCACTCGTCCTCACTCGTCCTCACCCGGAACCGGAAGTGAGTATCACAGACCACATTGCATCATAATGACAGTAACAATGCATTTCTCTCCATGATATCACTTTCACTGTCTACAATGCATCCCTTCTTTAATCCTTTAATTATACCCCCCACAGTCTCAAGCCTTGCATACCAAAGCTAAGATTCTTGCAGCTTCCTGTAATCACCAAGGAAGCTCTGCCTTTGTTCTGATCTAAAATGTGAGTCACAAAACAGGTCCCGTATGTGTGTCCACCACACAAAGCCCCCCCAACATTTTAGAACAAACAAGAGAATCACAACATGCATGCCGTGATAGTATCAATACACATCAGTCCACATGCTGCCTAGGCTTCAGTCTCCTGCCGTATCTGCTGTAGCTGGGATTCAATGTCTCTGCGGCGCCATCATGCTGGGGGTTTGCCGTCTGAGGGTGGAAACCTTTTGTCAGCACCTGTGGGTGTTCTGGGGAAACATTAATCTGTGAAGCCCCCCGCGGTGGTCTACCTCGCCGCGGGGCCCTTGCCAACAGCACTTGCTCATCTGCCACCACAAAAGCGAGTTTGAGTCTGTTTATGCCAATTTTCTCTTTCCTACCCCCCAAACCTAGCAAAAACTGCTTGTCCCCTGTTTCTAGCACTCTGAATGGTCCGTCATAAGGCGGTCGCAGCGGGGTTCGATGCACATCGTGTCTGACAAAAACAAACTCTGTGTTCTTCAAAGTTTTAGGCACAAAAACGTGCGGAAAACTGTGGTGCGCGGGGCCGGACAGCGTGCTTAATTCTATGTTACTCCGCAACAGCTGAGACGGGGAGGTGTCTGGCGCAGGGTTATCTGTGAGAAACTCCCCAGGCAGCCGGAGTGGCTTCGCAAACACGAGCTCCACTGGGGAGGCTTCTAAGTCCTCTTTAGGCGCAGAACGCAACTCCAATAACACCCACGGTAACCTGTCTACCCAATTTGCATCCGTCAGTGACGCTCTGAGAGCCACTTTCAATGACCTATGAAAATGTTCGCATAACCCGTTAGCCTGCGGATTGTACGCGGTTGTGCGGTGGATTGTGACACCCAGGCTGCTGGCCATTGTCGACCAAAGCTCGGACACAAATTGAGGGCCTCTGTCGGACGTAATGTCCGACTGGATGCCGAAGTGCGCCACCCAAGCTGTTAAAAACTCGCGCGCCACCTCCTCGGCCGTGGTTGATGCCAGCGGGACCACTTCAGGCCAGCGCGTGGTGGGTCCACCATTGTCAGAAGGTGTGTGCACCCTTGTGACGGCGGGAGGGGGCCCACAAGGTCCACATGAATGTGATCGAACTTCTTGGCCGGAATGTGAAACAGCTCCAAAGGAGCCCTTGTGCGCCTTGTGTGCCTGTGTACTTTGGCTCGTTGACACGCCGTGCAGGCTGCTGCCCACTCTTTGACTTGTTTGTGGAGGCTCGGCCACACAAATTTCTCTCCTACTATTTTGACCGAAGTGCGCTCTCCAGGGTGCACCAAAGAATGAACCGAGTCAAAAACGTGGCGGCGCCACGTGGCCGGTACTACTGGACGCGGCCGTCCAGTGGAGACATCACAGATTAGGGGGGGCATAGCGTCCTGCAGCACCCTGCTCTCCAGCCTTAACCCTGTTGGTCCAGACTGAAGCGCGCGCACATCCGCGTCACCAACCTGCTCCGCGGCCATGGCTGCATAATCTACTCCTACGCTGACTGGGGCCGCCACGGCGCGCGAGAGGCAATCTGCCACTACATTGAGTTTGCCCGCCACATGCTGAATATCAGTGGTAAACTCTGATATCGCGGCCAGCTGTCTCTGCTGCCGGCCTGACCACGGTTCAGAAACTTTGGCTATCGCGAATGTTAGCGGTTTGTGGTCAACGAACGCGGTGAAAGAGCGTCCTTCTAGCCAGAACTGAAAGTGGCGGATGGCCAAATGGAGAGCCAGCAGCTCCCTGTCGAACGCGCTGTATTTACGTTTGCTATCGCGCAAGGTCCTGCTGAAAAAGGCGAGGGGCTGCCAAACCCCGGCTACATGTTGCTCCATGACCGCCCCTATGGCCACATCTGACGCGTCAGTGGTGAGCGCTATGCAGGCCGTTGGGTCTGGGTGTGCCAACAACGCAGCCTTTGCCAAGGTTGCTTTCACCTCCGAGAACGCTTGGTCCCGCTCCGGGGACCACACGACCTTATCCGCGGGTTTCTTTTTTTTGAGCGCGGTATACAGCGGCTGCATGAGTTGCGCCACGCCGGGGAGAAAACGGTTATAAAAATTCACCATTCCAAAAAACTCCTGCAACGCCCTGACCGTCTGTGGCCGGGGAAAATCTGCCACCGCGCGCACTTTGTCAGGAAGCGGAACTGCTCCTTCGGGGGAGACGCGGTGTCCTAAAAAATCGATCTGCGTCACCCCGAACTGACACTTCGCTGGGTTGATTATTAACCCGTGATCTCCCAACCTTTGGAAAACTGTGGCCAGGTGTTTTTCGTGTTCGTCTTCGGACGCGCTGGCTACTAAAATATCGTCCAAGTAGACGAACACGAAAGGGAGATCGCGAAGCACCGTGCCCATCATGCGTTGGAACGTCTGTGCAGCCCCTTTAAATCCGAATGGCATGCGTAAAAACTCGAATAGGCCAAACGGAGTTATTACCGCTGTTTTGGGTATGTCCTCAGCGTGCATTTGGACTTGGTGGTAACTGCGGACCAAGTCTATCTTAGAAAAAATGCGTGCCCCTGCCAAATGAAAGGAAAAATCCTGGATATGCGGGATTGGGTAGCGGTCATGCGCTGTAGCGTTGTTTAACCTGCGGAAATCCCCGCAAGGTCACCATGTTCCGTCAGCTTTCGGGACCGTGTGTAGCGGGGAAGCCCACGGACTGTTTGAACACCGGATTATGCCCAGCCTCTCCAGGTGCCGAGGCTAGGTCCGTGCAAGGCAGAACAATTGTGCAGGAGATGTGTCCAAAACTTATGGATCCTTTCCATGGTTGGCTGAGAAGGATGACAGCAAATATGCAGGAGGTCCACGCAGACGGTGCAGGCAGACATCCAGGCAGATGGTGAGGGTGGTGTGGGCAGGTGAACGTGCACAACTGGGACACCCTCACTGACAGACAGGAATCCGGCAGCTTTACCTGAGGTAGAACAAAAGGTCATCCAAAGACAAACGAATCTCAAAAGCAAGATTTCTTCAGAGCTTGACTTAGTTCGGCAGCTTTACCAAATTGGTTCCATGCCGAACTTCTCTCCACCACTCCTACTTATACTCCAGGCAAAATGGAAACAGGTGGAACCAATTAACACAGGTGTAAGTGATGAGATCGCCCCGGTCTGCAATGAGAGAGATGTTGGCTCACCTGCATCATCAGAGGGCTAGCTTGCCGAACACTACACCTTTCTTCTACTAGTTTAATAAACATTGTATTTGTATTCCTTTCTATAAGGTTATCATTCGGTCTTACAGGATCTTGGATTTCTGCTGCTAAGTTTGGTCCAATGCTCACAAAAATATTATGTACATTTATTAACCACATCATCCATTTTATCAATACGAGTAATGCGATCACTTTCTAGAAAATACTGAGGATAATTAATCTGTCTTGAGTTATTTCTAATTACATTATTCAATATATTCCATATGCCTTTAATATTGTGTTTGTTATTCTCTGGTAATATTGTGATAATAATCTTACTATTTCACAATATTGTTAACTTGTTTTTATACTTCTTATATTTATCTTCTGCCTCTTTAATTCTATGTTTTATAAATTCTCTATATCCTGTATTTTTCTTTATGAAAGCGTTTTGCAACCCCTTTGACATCCACAGATTATTGTTATATTTTTTTCTATAGCATTGTTTCATTGGGCAGTTTTTATCATATATTTTAAGTATTCTCAGAAATTCATCATATGCTTTGTCACTATCATTTTCTTTGTATGTTAATTCCAGTCTTGCATTAATAAATCATTTTAAGTGTTTCCATAGACTCTTCTGTTTTCACCCTTCTGTATTGTGGTCTCTTGACCTCTTGGGTTTTACATAGTTACTGTTCTAGACTGTAAAAACTGGAAGGTGTATGTACAGTGAGATTCAACGCCACCGAGGACACAGTTCAAGGACGGATAATTTTTTTCACACATACTGTAAAGAGTTGTTTCGAACTGCTTATACAAAGATATAGAGTGATGATAATCAAGTCAGTGGCGGAAATGCACCTGTAAGCTGGTTGCCAACCACCAGTCAAATCTAAAAGAAGAAGAAAAACTGTAAGGTGGTCACTGATATGATTTACTCATAATCGACTTACTGTATGGTTATCCACGCCATTTAAAAACATGTTATCAATTAATGTTGCACAATGGGTTGTAATCCTACTGGGTCTGGTGATTTTTGGATATATGCCAATACTATATAAAGTATTGATAAAGTCATTTTACGATTGTTTGGATTCAAAAAATCAATATCAAAGTCACCACCAATGAACATGATTTTATATTGTAAATTTGCGAAATGTTTCTCCATTCAGTTTTTCCACATCTATTTTAGAACTCAGAGTTCAATTCAATTCAATTCAGCTTTATTTATATAGCGCCATTTCACAACAACAGTCATCTCATAGCACTTTCAACTGTAGGGGGAACCCCCACAGTTGCAGAAAGACCCCAGCAATCAGGCGATCCCCTGTGAGCAGCACTTGGCGACGGTGGAGAAGAAAAACTCCCTTTTAACAGGAAGAAACCTCCAGCAGAACCAGGCTCAGGGAGGGGCAGTCATCTGCTGTGACTGGCTGGGGGGTGAGGGGATAGAGAAGAAGAAAAGAACAGACATGTAGAGAGCAAACAGCACGATGGGGACTCAATCTATGGGAGAGAACAAACAGATGTTAATGACCAGCAAAAAAAAAAAAAAAAAAAAAAAATCATTGAGAGTGAAGAAAGGAGTGAAGCCCAGTGCATTATTGGAGGTCCCACGGCTGACTAAACCTAGTAACAGCATAACTAAGGGAGGGTTCACAAACACATGATCCCTCCCTAATTGTAGGCTATATCAAAAAGGAAGGTTTTATCCCTATTCTTAAAAACAGAGATCGAGTCTGACTCTCGAATCCAGATTGGCAGCTGGTTCCACAAGAGAGGAGCTTGATAACTGAAGGCTCTGCCTGTCATGGTGTGAGCGCCGATATCGTCCGCGCTCGGGTCGTGCAGTATTTTCCTCCCATTCTGTATTTAGTCCTGGTGGGCTCCCTGAGCTCTTATTCTGACAGCATCTCTGCTGGGCTTCTGGCTGTCAGAGCCAAGCAGCAAAGCTGGTGCTGATTCAGCTGATGACACTCTCATCAGCTGATTAATTATCATGCCCTATTTAAGGGAGCAGCTCCTGTCACTTGGGGCTGCGACCTCGCTTTATCCAGACTGGTTTCCCTATGTCCAAAGCCAGTTCCTTTCAGCGTCCTATTCGCATGTCCGTAAGTGTTGTATCCTTGTCTCCCATGAGTCTTCCTAGTCCTCAGTCTTTCGTTAGTGTCTACTGAAGCCTTTATTTGTGTTTTGCCCCACGAGGCTCATTATTTTGTAGTGTATGTCTACCTTTAATAAATGTGCAAACTCTACGGCTGCCTATAGTGACTTATTACCGGTCCGCGAGGACTGCTCCATGGCAGTGCCCCCATTGTACTTTTGGAGATTCTAGGTATTACAAGTAATCCAGCATTTTGGGAGCGTAGTGCTCTGTTAGGATAATAGGGTAATATCAGATCTTTTAAATAAAAAGGGGTCTGGTTGTTTAGAGATTTAAAAGTGAGAAGAAGGATTTTAAACTTGATTCTAAACTCTATGGGAAGCCAATGAAGGGAGGCCAGAACCGGAGAGATATGATCTCTCTTTCTAGTACCTGTTAAAACTCTTGCAGCAGCATTTTGGATCAACTGAAGACTATCAGACTATCAGACTCTAAGACTGAAGACAGTCTTAGAGCGTATCAGATGCCCCCCCAAAGTTTATATCGATGATCAGGCTTTTCCATGTTGGTATGACTGGCCAGGTCATCTCCAGCGGGAATGTGTCGGAAGCCTTTGCAATCAGCAACGGTGTGAAGCAGGGCTGTGTCCTAGCTCCAGTTCTATTTAACGTGTTCTTCATCTGCATGCTGTCCCATGCCGTCCGAGACCTGGTGAAGGGGGTCTACATTCGCTACTGTTTGGATGGCTCCCTCTTCGACCTGCGTCGTCTCACTGCCAAGACAAAGAGCCTGCAAACCCTCCTTCAAGAAGTCCTCTTTGCTGATGACTGTGCCCTTGTGGCCCATACAGAATCCGACCTGCAGATGATGTTAGACCGCTTCTCTGGGGCTTCAAAGCTCTTCGGCCTGACCGTCAGCATCGGCAAGACGGAGGTGCTTCACCAACCTGCACCAAATACTCATCCACCTGCACCCAACATCGTCATCGATGACACACCACTTGCCAATGTCGAACATTTCAAGTACCTGGGAAGCATCATTTCCTGTGATGGCTCCCTGGACAAAGAAACCACCTCTAGAATCAGCAAGGCTAGCCAGGCACTGGGCAGACTCCGCACCGAGTGCTCAACCAACACAGTATCCGGTTATCAACAAAACTGAAAGTTTACAATGCTGTGGTACTCCCCTCCCTCCTCTACGGTTGTGAAACATGGACGCTGTATCACAGACACGTCAAAAAAGCTTGAGTACTTCCACATGCGAGCTCTCTGCTCCATACTCGGAATCAGCTGGCAAGACCACATCACCAACCTGGAGGTCCTGGAGCGTGCCAACTCCACCAGCATTGAGGCCATGCTCATTAAGACCCAACTTCGATGGGTAGGGCATGTCATCCAAATGGAGGAGTTTAGGATGCCAAGACGCCTGATGTATGGTGAGCTCCAGCTCGGCAAGAGAAACCGAGGCCACCCAAAGCTGTGATACAAAGATACTGTGAAAGCAAACATCCAGTGGTGTCACGTCAAGCCGAAGGAACTGGAGGAGCGTGCTATGGACAGACCAGAATGGAGAGCCTCAGTCCACAAAGCTGCTGCCAATTACGAAGAAGCACAACGCCAGAAACTCACTGATGCCAGAGAAAAGCGACACAGAGCTGCATCAGCAGTGATTACAACAATGGACTTCCATAGCCCCCACTGTTCAAGACTCTGCACAACCAAGCTAGGACTGCAGAGCCACCTTCGCGTGCATCGATGAGCTGCAGAATGCAAGCGTCATCATCGGATCCGATGGACAACCGCATAGTTAGCTAAAACTCCTGGATCCAGCCTTGGCTTTTTGAGTAAGGGTTTAATTACAGCAGTTTTAAAAGCCTGTGGTACATGGCCTAAAGTTAATGAAGAATTGATTATTTGAAGAATAAAGTTACCAATAAATGGGGAAACTTCTTTAAATAACCTGGTCGGAATAGGGTCTAAAAGACAAGTTGAAGGCTTGGATGAGGAAACTATTTTGTCTAACTCTAAAAGGTCAATTGGAGTAAACTCATCCAAACAGATGTCAATTGAAGGAGTTGTAGTAGTTACTGTATTTAAGTTAACAGTGGGAAGAATCTGACTGATTTTATCTCTGATAGATGAAATTTTATTACTGAAAAAGTTCATAAAGTCCTGACTAGTAAGCTCTAAGGGAATGCTAGGATTGACAGAGTCCTGACTCTTTGTCAGCCTGGCTAGAGTGCTGAAAAGAAACCTGGGATTGTTCTTGTTCTCTTCTATTAATGCAGAATAATAACTCATTCTTGTCACGCCTCACCGCCCACCAGCAGCGCCAGCTGCACGCACACCTGCACCTCGTCAGCGGCGAGGGATTTAAGCCGCCTCGCCCTGGGCTTCGGCCTGAAGCTGTCAGCCTTCTTTCACTTCCCTTGCTGCAAGGAATCCCTACTGCAAAGCAAGCATTCAAGTAAGAATCTCTTACCTCCTTCTTCTCCTAGTCTGCTCCCCTGTGCACAGGTGGATTTCCCGGCGGCGGACCACTCCTCTCCGCCACCGTTCCCTCGCTGCTGCACTGGGCGCTCCAGGTTGCTGTCTTCCGGGCGTCACCCTTGCTGTGCCAGCCACCTGCCATTTCCAAGTAAGCCTGTCATCATTATCATATCTCCTGTGTTGGTGTGGTGCCCGTTACCCTTCTCCCTTTGCTTCTCCCATAGGGTTGTCTGGCTGTACGGCCTCCTGCCTCCGTGCCCTACGCAGACGCCACCACCAACACATTTACATCTTGCAGACACACACTCATACACACTTGTTGCTAATAAAGCTATTAGATCTACCCTGAGCCTGCGTGTGTGTCTCCTGAGCCGTGCATTACGTCAGTACGGCTTCAGCAGAGCGGCTCGGCAGACGGCGGGCTCACACGCCGACTTTCCACCCTCGAGGCTTGGGTGGACCTAATAGCCCACCAGCAACAGGTGATTTTAAATCAATTATCCATCATCACTAACCGATTGGACCGCTTGGACCCCCAACAGCCGTTCCCCCCGGCTCGTCAGGGCGGCGCGGCTCCTGCTGCTCCAGCGGCCGTCCAGTCTGCTCCGGCAGCACCGGTTCGGCTCACACCCATTCCGACCCCCGCCCGCTTTAGCGGTAAGCTTGGCGGAGCAAGGGGGTTTATAATGCAATGTGAGTCCGTGTTCCACCGTGTGCCCGGAGATTTTCCCTCAGACCATAGCCGAATTGGCTACATAGGGAACCTCCTGGAGGGGCGAGCGCTTACTTGGGCTTACGCCGTAATGGCGAAGCCCAGTTACGCCACCCTCACCTATGGCCAATTCGGGAGACTGTTCCTGGAGGTCTTTGATCATTCTCGAACAGAGAGCATTCAGGTCGATTGGCTTCTCTGCCTCCAGCAGGGAGGCCGGTCGGCAGCTGATTATGCGATCGACTTCCGGGTAGCGGCGGAGGAGGTTGGCTGGGGAGAACGTTCTCTCTGCGGCATCTTCCTCCGCAGTCTCAGTGATGGTCTGAGGGACGAACTGGCTGGACGGGACATCCCGGAGACTTTAGCGGAGCTAACATCCCTAGCCATCAGCCTGGATAACAGGTTGCGTGAGTGCACCTCGGAGCGGAAGTCGTCTTCTTCTCGCCCTCGTGGTGCCTCGTCGCGCCTGTCCCAAGCTCGCCCCCTGGCATTGCCGTCACCATCGCGCTCCGAGGAGTCGGAGCCGATGGTGACGGGCTGGACAAAGCTCCCTCCTGCGGAGAAACAACGCCGCCGTGAGTTGGGTCTCTGCATGTATTGCGGAGACAGCCAACACACGGTGGAGCTTTGTCCAAAGAAAGCCAAACGGGGAGGTCCGCGAGTCACTGTAGGGGGCCTCGCGGACGTCAATCGGTTAAATCCCCTCTCCCAATCAAAGCTGCCCATCCGGTTTTGTCACAACCCCACTGGGCACCTCACCCACGCACTGGTGGATTCGGGCACGGAGGGCAGCTTTATTTCACAAAGCCTAGAAACCCGACTGGGCATCCGTTGCCAAGTCCTCAAATCTCCTCTCGCCCTGGTCAACCTCTCCCATGTCTCCCTGGGGAGAGTTACACACCAGACCATCCCTGTCCCTGTGATCATCTCTGGGAACCACCGGGAGGAAATCACCTTCTACGTCCTCCCCAACTCTGTGTCGCCCGTCATCCTGGGGTACCCCTGGCTTCGCCTCCATAACCCTGTCCTGGATTGAAAGTCCGCCAGGGTATCGGCATGGAGTTCCTTTTGTATGAGCACCTGCCTTCAATCCGCTGCCTGCTCCCTGTCCTCTTCTCCAACTTCCAAGGACGCCGCACCTCCGGATCTCTCCCTGGTGCCATCAGAGTTTCACGACCTGGGTATGGTATTCAGCAAGTCCAAGGCGATGTCTCTTCCTCCACACAGGCCCTACGACTGTGCAATAAACATCCGCCAGGGGCACCCTTACCCTCTGGGCGACTCTACAGCCTGTCGGCGCCGGAGAAGGAGGCTATGAATTCCTACCTCAAGGAATCGCTGAGTGCTGGAATTATCCGTCCCTCGTCATCACCATTAGGCGCAGGATTCTTCTTCGTGGGCAAGAAGGACGGTTCCCTCCGTCCTTGTATCGACTACTGCGCCCTAAATGATATCACGGAGAAGGATCGCTACACCCTGCCACTAATGGACACCGCCTTCCACTCCCTCCAGGAGGCGACTTGGTTCACCAAGCTGGATCTACGCAGCGCATACCACCTCGTCCGGATCCGGGAGGGAGATGAGTGGAAGACAGCCTTCCGTACCCCGAACGGCCATTTCGAGTACCTGGTGATGCCGTTTGGGTTGACCAATGCTCCAGCCGTCTTTCAGTGCCTTATAAATGACGTCCTCCGGGACTTCATCGGCCTGTTTGTGTTCGTCTACCTGGACGACATCCTCATCTTCTCCAAATCCAGGGACGAGCACCGGGTCCATGTGAGGCGGGTCCTCCAAAGACTGCTGGAGAACCGGTTATATGTGAAGGCAGAGAAGTGTGAATTCTACACTAAAACCACGTCCTTCCTCGGGTTCGTCATCTCCCACGACCAGGTGCTTCCGGACCCAGTGAAGGTGAAAGCGCGGGTGGAATGGCCCACACCAACATCAAGGAAACAGGTGCAACAATTTATTGGGTTTGCAAACTTCTACCGCCGCTTCGTCCCGAATTTTGGCACCGTCGTCGGCCCTCTGACCCGCCTCACGTCCCCTAAGGTCCCATTCCGGTGGACCGAAGAGGCCGCAGCTGCTTTCCAGGCGCTGAAGGCGGAGTTCTCCTCCTCCCAGGTCCTCAGCCAAGTCGATCCCTCGCTGCAATGCATCGTGGAGGTGGACGCTTCGGACACGGGGGTGGGGGTGGTTCTATCTCAGCGGTCGCCTGATGATGGAGTCAAACAACCCTGCATCTTCTTCTCCCGGCGCTTGTCCCCGGCGGAACGGAACTACGACGTGGGGGACAGAGAGCTCCTCACCATCAAGCTCGCGCTGCAGGAGTGGCGTCACTGGCTAGAGGGGGCGGACCTGCCGTTCGTAGTCCTGACTGACCACAAGAACTTGGGGTACTTAAGATCTGCCAAGCGTCTGAACGCCCGCCAGGCGCGTTGGTCCTTGTTCTTTGCCAGGTTCCGCTTTAACATCACCTTCAGGCCTGGCTCCAAGAACGGCCTGCCCGACGCCCTCTCTAGGCAATTTGCCCCTGAGGCGTCTGAGGACACGGTCCACACCATCCTGCCCAGGTCGTGCATCGTGGGAGCCGTCATTTGGGACATTGAAAGTAAAATCCGGAAGGCGCAGGAATCGGAACCTGACCCTGGCGGCGGACCGGAGGGGAGGCTTTTTGTGCCATCCACGGTCTGGGGGGAGGTCATCCACTGGCTGCACACATCTAAACTCACCTGCCACCCTGGTTCCTCCCGGATGATTGACCTTCTTCAACGGTCCTTCTGGTGGCCGGGCCTGCGGAAGGACGCTGCCCGCTACGCCCGGGCCTGCCCTGTATGTGCCACCAGTAAATCAGCTAATGCCCCTCCAGCGGGTTTGCTCCAGCCTCTGCCCGTCCCTGGCAGGCCCTGGTCGCATATCGCCCTGGATTTCGTCACCGGACTCCCAGTCTCTAACACCTTCGACACTGTCCTGACCATCGTAGACCGTTTCTCCAAGGCGGCGCACTTCATCCCGTTACGAGGTCTTCCATCTGCCCTGGAGACGGCGGACCTCCTAATCCAACACGTGGTCAGGCTGCATGGGATTCCGGTGGACGTGGTCTCGGACCGGGGGCCCCAATTTTCCTCAGAGGTTTGGAGGTCCTTTTGCAACGCCCTGGGAGCCAAGGTAAGCCTCTCCTCCGGCCATCACCCCCAAACCAACGGGCAGTGTGAGCGGACCAACCAGGAGCTGGAGGCTGCGCTCCGCTGCGTCACTGCGTCCAAGCCTGCGTCCTGGAGTAACCATCTCACCTGGGTTGAGTACGCCCACAACACCGCCCGCTCTTTTGCCACTGGGATGTCTCCCTTTAAGGCGTCCCTGGGCTACGACCCCCCTCTGTTCCCAGCGCAGGAGAGTGAGGTAACTGTCCCCTCAGTTCGGGCGCACCTCAGGCAGTGCCGTTCCATCTGGGCGTCGGCGCGCAATGCGCTTTTATGCACGGCAGAGCGCAACAAATCCACGGCGGACCGGCACAGAAGACCTGCCCCAGCGTACCAGGTGGGCCAGCGTGTCTATGTGTCAACCCAGGACATCATTTTAAAGGGTGAGAGGAGGAAGCTGGCACAGTGTTTCATGGGCCCATACCCCATCACCAGGATTATCAACCCGGTGGCTGTGCGTGTAGCTATTCCCCCCTCCCTCCGCATCCATCCCACCTTCCACATTTCCAAGGTGAAGCTGGCAGTCTCCGATCCCCTTTGCCCTCCTCCTGCTGCGCAGCCCGCGCCCCGGATGATTGATGGTCATCCGGCCTGGCCTGTCTCTTCTATCCTGGACTCCCGGCGCCGGGGTCGCGGGTTGCAGTACTTGGTGGACTGGGAGGGTTATGGGCCTGAACATCGGCAATGGGTACCCTCGTCATTTGTGTTGGACCTGTCCCTCATTACTGAGTTCCACCGAGCGCACCCAGAGAAACCATCGCCAGGAGGCGCTGCTAGAGGGGGGAGTACTGTCACGCCTCGCCGCCCATCAGCGGCGCCAGCTGCACGCACACCTGCACCTCGTCAGCGGCGAGGGATTTAAGCCGCCTCGCCCTGGGCTTCGGCCTGAAGCCGTCAGCCTTCTTTCACTTCCCTTGCTACAAGGAATCCCTACTGCAAAGCAAGCATTCAAGTAAGAATCTCTTACCTCCTTCTTCTCCTAGTCTGCTCCCCTGTGCACAGGTGGATTTCCCGGCGGCGGACCACTCCTCTCCGCCACCGTTCCCTCGCTGCTGCACCGGGTGCTCCAGGTCGCTGTCTTCCGGGCTTCACCCTTGCTGTGCCAGCCACCTGCCATTTCCAAGTAAGCCAGTCATCATTATCATATCTCCTGTGTTGGTGTGGTGCCCGTTACCCTTCTCCCATTGCTTCTTCCATAGGGTTGTCCGGCTGTACGGCCTCCTGCCTCCGTGCCCGACGCAGACGCCACCACCAACACATTTACATCTCGCAGACACACACTCATACACACTTGTTGCTAATAAAGCTATTAGATCTACCCTGAGCCTGCGTGTGTGTCTCCTGAGCCGTGCAATATGTCAATTCTAGCTTTTCTCAGAGATTTTTTATAAATTAAAAGATGATTTCTCCAAGCTAAATAGATTTCATCCAAATTAGTGGAGTGCCATTTTCTTTCTAATTGACAAGTCTTCTGTTTTAAGCTATGAGTTTGAGTTGAACCAAAGGGTTAGAAATCTCTGATTAGACTTTTTTCTTTTTTAAAGGGGCTACCATGTTTAGAGTCTGATGCAGAGAAGCTGAAACACTATCCACCATGTTATCAAGGAGCAAGCTGTCTATAGCTTATTTCCGTTGTGTTGACACATGGCATAGAGGAAACAATCTGCATAAATTTGGTAACATCATCATCTGAGAGGCATCTACTGTAGTAATATTTTTCCTTAGGAGCCAAATAGTCAGAAATAGTCAAATCAAAGGTTAACAGACAATGGTCTGACAGTACAGGGTTATGAGGAGACACTACCAGATTTTCAGATTCTATGCCATATGTCAGATCAAGGTCCAATGTATGGTGGAGATAATGGGTAGAATTTCTTACTTTCTGAGAAAACCCTATCGTGTCTAATATTGAATTGAGATGAGATGAGATGAGATTCAACTTTATTGTCATTACACATATATGAATACAAGGTAACGAAACGTGACTTGGCATTTGGGCACGCTCTGCAGAGCGCATCCAAGGCCGGGGCAGCCATATTAAGGCAGTCACTATCTACATCTACATGTATATTAAAGTGCCCTACTAAAACTATTCTATCTGATTTCAGCACTAAATCAGCTAAGAATTTGGCAAATTTGGATAAAAACTCTGAGTACGTTGATGGGGGACTATAAACTATGGCAAATAAAATTGGGTTTAGCCTAAAATTGCTAAAATGCCCAGTACTGAGGACCAGGTCCTCAAAGGAATTAAGGAGTTCTATATATACAACTCACCATGATATTTTCTTTTTTCCTAACATACATATTTCTATTGTTAGACATTCAAGTATATTATCTATCACAGTTGACATGTTTTCCATCACCTTGTAATTATAATTCATGTCCACATATATACCAACAGTGCTAACATCCATCCATCCATCCATCCATTCATCCATCTTCTACTGCTTATCTGGGCATCCAGGTTGCGGGGGCATCAGGCCAGGCAGAGTAGCCCAGACTTCTGCCCAGTTCACATAGCACCCTGATCCCCATGATCCCTCCTGCAAGGGGTTAGCCCACTGGAGGGCGGACCCATGTACACTGTGTCTTTGATGTAACGTTCTTCATGGAGATCCACTGGACCGCTCTTAGTCTGGCCCTTCATCCAGGACCAGTTTGCCTTGGGAGACCCTACCAGGGGCAACTTGCCCCCGACAACATAGCTCCTGGGAACATGCGGGCACTCAAACCCCTCTACAACGATAAGGTGGCGATCCACTGAGGGGCAACGCTGCTACCATTTTTATTTTTCTATTCATGGAAATCAGCTCATATCCTTCTAGTCCAACATCTATACTCCTTTCACTGTTAATCCACGTCTCAGATATTAATCTGATATTGAATGGCTGTGTGAATTGGTTGAAGTAATCTTTTATTTTCTAGAAGTTGGCGTACAGGCTTTTGCTGTGGAAGTGGATGACTGAAATCTTGTTTTCACTTCTGAAGGTTCTGTTATACTGTCCATCCTTGTAGTTGTGGCTCTCGTTATTGATATTGAAAAGGAAGTTGTTTTTTGATCAATTTCATTTTCACTGTCCTGTGGCTTATGTGCCATGTAATGAAATATATTCAGCTCTAGATGTACAAGTTCAACAATCCTCTTGAGGAACTCATCAACTTTAGGATGGCTGTGGTCTATGCTATTGATGGGCAGCGGTGGCCTAATGGTTAGGGATGTGGACTGGTGAGCAGAGGGTCACAGGTTCGATCTGTGGACCAGCAGGATCAGATCTGGGTGGGACAGATAGCATAGCAGTGTTTGCCCCACCTTCTTTAACCCCACTGTGGTGCCCTTGAGCAAGGCTCTTAACCCTAACTGCTCCAGCGGAGCTGCTCAGTGGCCACAGGTCAGTCTGTGGTTGGACTGGGCAGCTTCCTGGTGTGAGTCTGAACAGGGTGTCCTTGAAAAAGAGAGGTTGTCTGTCATTGGAACTACCCTGTATAAAGAAAGGTTAAATTAAAAAAAATCAGTCATATGGAATGTTGTGGTGGAACATACTGTAACGTCGGGGCCGTGTTAAGGAGGGCAGGGATTTACCCAGCATGCTTTGACAGCAGAGAACGTTACTTTGTGTGTGTATTTAATGTGTTTACTGAGTTATTATACTGCTGGGTCATTATAACGCAGTTATAATGACCCAGCAGTGTTTATAGGCAGGATTAGGGCCAGACGTATCATGTGTGTGTAACCATGATTGAAACGGGGGTCTGGGAGGATGACCCCCCCCCTCCTGTCTGTGCTCAGAGTGGGGGTGTTTAATAAAGCCTGTTGCGTCGCAACCATCTGCTCCTCTTCTTTGTGTGAACCTCGCGTACGTCACAATACCATTTGCCAAGTTGCTGTCTAGATCATCAAATGTCTTTTTGAAAACTTTATTTAAAATGTGAACAAAATAAAAGAAAGACATCAGCAGATCTTTTTCTCACGTTAAACTCATATTTCCTTCATAAAAATGCTGAATGAGTTTAAACTGGACCAGATGTCACGTCTGTTCTGCAACATGTTTATTCAGAAAAAAAATGTTTGTCATTTTAAAATGTTATTTATTTATTTAAAACACATAAAAATGATAAAAACACTCATAAAAATAAATATAAAAACTAGATGTTTCATCATCGATGTCACTCTCAGCCATCTCTGCAGTCTGACATCAGTGGGTGGGGTCAGCAGGCGGCGGCAGCCATCAGACCAATGGTCAGCAGGTAAAACTGTGATGTCACCGAGGGGCCGGAGTCTCCGGACTCTTCCAGACAGCTGCCCGTCTTCAGACAGAGGCTTTGCTGACACAGTATACCTGTAACCATGACAACCACCACCATACGGTTATTATCACCTGTAACCATGACAACCACCACCACGTGGTTGCTATCACAACTCCAGGCCCTTTCTGTCTTTTTTGGGGTCTCGAGTCTTGGCAACTTTTCTTTCAAGGTGTCAGTTAAGTTATTCATAATGTTATGGAAACATCCAGAAGAATTACGTGAATATTTTAGTCAATAAAAAATATTTTCTGCCCTTGATGTAAAAAGTAAAAAAAAAAAAAAAATCCTAAATGAAATAATACGTCCATTTGTGGTTGAATGGTGGAACTGGGAGGTAAATATCCAGGAAAATCAACATTATTTCTGTTTCACTTTACTTTAACTGGACTGTTTACACCAGGGGTGTCAGACTCATTTGTGCTCGGAGGCCACATACCACTGGATTAATGTCAAGTGGGCCAGACCAGTAAAATAAGAGCAAAACAACCTCAAGGCAACTCCAAATTTAGTACAAAGAAGTACAAGTACATTATGAAATGTTTACATTTATTGAACCATTGATCTTTTACAAAATATGAACAGCCTGATTTTTTTTTTCTTTTCTGCTCTGCTTTGAACTGAAGCTGCAGACGAACAACACCTTAATCAGGATAAAAAACAAATCCTATTTAAGGAATCAGATATCATATTGCTGCCATCTACTGTTTAGTAAACCAGCCACAAGGGGGGCACAAGCCAGGGTACTCCTAGTGCCGGTCCCAAGCCCGGGTAAATGGGGAGGGTTGTGTCAGGAAGGGCATCCGACATAAAACCTTTGCTAACTCAAACATGCAGATCATGACAAAAGAGACTTTCATCCCGGATCAGTTGAGGCCCAGGTTAACAACGACCACCACCAGTGCTGTTAAGTGACAGGGTGCCAGTGGAAATTGGGCTACTGTTGTTCGAAGATGGAGGAGGAGGAGAGGCGGAAGGCTTGTTAGGAGGGAGAGAGAGAAAAGGAAAGGTAGAAACCAGATGGAAGGGAAGCAAGGCAAGGAGCATTGGAGTTGGATTTAAACTGTTCTACCATGGTGTAGATAGGAAGAGAAATGGAGTAAGAGTTATCTTGATGGAAGAGTATGTGATGAGTGTTCAGGAGGTAAAGAGGGAGTCAGACAGAATCATGAGTTTGAAGCTAGAAGTCAAAGGTGTGATGTTGAATGGTGTCAGTGCGTATGCCCCACAAGTTGGATGTCAGGTAGAAGAGAAAGAGGAATTCTGGAGTAAGTTGGATGAAGTGGTCGAGAGTGTTCCCAGGGGGAGAGAGTGATGATTGGCACGGACTTTAATGGACATGTAGGTGAAGAGGAGGTCCTGGGTAGGTATGGTCTTAAGGAGAGAAATGTGGAAGGACAGATGGTTGTGGATTTTGCTAAAAGGATGGAAATGGCTGTGGTGAACACAGACTTCAAGAAGAGAGAGGAAGACAGGGTGACTTACAAGAGTGGAGGAAGGCGTACACAGGTGGACTACATCTTATGCAGAAGGAGAAATCTGAAAGAGACAGGAGACTGCAAGGTGGTGGAAGGGGAGAATGTAGCTAGACAGCATCAGATGGTAGTCTGTAGGATGACTTTGGAAAGCAAGAAAAGGAAGAGAGTGAAGGCAGAACCAAAGATTAAGTGTGGGAAGTTACAGAAGGAAGACGGTCATAGAGTTCAGGGAGGAGTTGATACAGGCTCTGGGTGGTAGGGAAGAATTACCAGATGACTGGGAAAGTACAGCAAAAGCATTGAGGAAATGGGTAGAAAGGTATGTGGTGTATCCAGTCGACAGAGGAAGGAAGACAAGGAGACTTAGCGGTGGAATGAAGAGGTACAGGAAAGTATTCAAAGGAAGAGGTTAGCAAAGGAAAAGTGGGATAGTCAGGGAGATGAAGAAAGTAGACAGGAGCATTTGGAATCTAGGCACATGGCAAAGGGAGAGGTAGCAAAGGCAAAGGAAAAGGCATATAGTAAGTTGTATGAGTGGCTGGACACTAAGGAAGGAGAAAAGCTCTTGGCTAGACAGAGAGATGGAGCTGGAAAGGATGTACAGCAGGTTAGGTTGATTAAGGACAGAAATGGTAATGTACTGACAAATGACGAGAGTGTGTTGAGAAGTTGGAAGGAGAACTCTGAAGAGCTGATGAATAAAGAAAATGAGAGAGAGAGGAGGATGGATGAAGGAAAGGTGGTGAACAAGGAAGTCTGAGGATTAGCAAGGCAGAAGTGAGGGCAGCTTTGAAGATGATGAAGAATGGAAAGGTGGTTGGTCCAGATGACATACCTGTGGAGGTATGGAGATGTTTAGGAGAGATGGCAGTGGACTTTTTAACCAGATTGTTTAACACAATCTTGGAGAGTGAGAGGATGCCTGAGGAGTGGAGAAGAAGTGTTTTGGTACCAGTTTTCAAGAACAAAGGTGATGCTCAGAGCTGTAGTAACTACAGAGGCATAAAGTTGATCAGCCACACTATGAAGATATGGGAAAGAGTTGTTGAAGCCAGGTTAAGAGGAGAGGTGACAATCAGTGAGCAGCAGTACGGTTTCATGTCAAGAAAGAGGACTACAGACGCAATATTTACTCTAAGGGTGCTCAAGGAAAAGAATAGAGGAGGTCAGAAGGAGTTGCACTGTGTCTTTGTGGATCTAGAGAAAGCAGATGATAGAGTGCCAAGAGAGGAAGTGTGGTACTGTATGAGAAAGGCAGGAGTGGCAGAGAAGTATGTGAGGGTAGTGCAGGACATGTATGAGGACAGCGAGACAGTGTTGACGTGTGGTGTAGGACTGACGGATGGATTCAACGTGGGGCTGGGGTTACATCAGGGATTGACTCTGAGCCCCTTCTTGTTTGCCATGGTGATGGACAGGCTGACAGACAAGGTCAGGCAGGAGTGTCTGTGGACCATGATGTTTGCAGACAACACTGTAATCTGCAGTGAGAGTAGGGAGCAAGTGGAAGAGAACTTGGAGAGGTGGAGGCTTGCTCTGGAGAGAAGAGGAATGAAAGTCAGTTGAAGCAAAACCGAATACATGAGTGTGAATGAGAGGGAGGCAGGTGTAACGGTGAAGATGGAAGGAGTAGAGGTAGTCAAAGTAGATGAGTTTAAATACCTGGGATTAACCATCCAAAGCAATGGAAAATGCACAAGAGAGGTGAAGAGAGTGCAGGCAGGGTGGAGTGGGTGGAGACGATTGTCAGGGGTTATTTGTGAAAGAAGTGTAGTCGCAAGAGTGAAAGAGAAGATTTACAAGACAGTAGTGAGACCTGCTATGATGTATGGTTTGGAGATGGTGGTGCTGATAAAAAGACAGGAGGTGGAGCTGGAGATGGCAGAGTTGAAGATGCTAAGATTTCCATTTGGAGTGACTAGGAGGGACAAGATTAGAAATGAGTATATCAGAGGGACAGCTCAGGTTGAGCGGTTTGGAGACAAAGTCAGAGAGGCAAGACTGACATGGTTTGGACATGTACAGAGGAGGGACAGTGGAGATATTGGACAAAGGATGTTGAAGATGGAGCTGCCAGGCAGGAGGAAAAGAAGAAGACCACAGAGAAGATGGATGGATGTAGTGAAGAAGGACATGGAGAGGGTTGGTGTTACAGAGGAAGATGGAGGGAGAGGGAGAGATGGAGGCAGGAAGCCATCTACTGTTTAGTCCTGGGACTTGTTTGTATTTTGAACAGTGACCCCAGTTGCATGGTCACAATAAACCGATTACTGGGAATAAACTGATAATGCCAATAATCAGATTTCTGCTGTTTGCATGCACTGAACAAACAGATTACTGGAGGGTAAACCACCTGAGTTAATGACCCAAGTTCCACGGTCTTTATCAGATTATTCTGTTTACATAGCCACTAGAATAATCAGATAACTGCAGAAATCCAATCATAACCAGTTTATTAGTGTACATGTAAACCTGATCATTGACCATGTTTACATGTACACTAATAAACTGGTTATGACTGGATTTCTGCAGTTTCAATCCAGATTAAGACACTTAATCATTTTTGGCAGGTGAAGTAACATTTATAATCTATAACAGCCCTTTGAGACTCTTCACCAGTTGGACAGAACATATTATTGACATAGTGAGCAGACCCAGTGAACAGACTCTGACTCAGACTCAGGAATACTGTAGATACAGTTAAGTTTATTAACAACAATGAATGTGTGTGAGTGTGTGAGTGTGTAGTCTGTAGCCGCTGGGAGAGAGCAGAATACCGTACAACCTGGCAACCCTTGGGACAAACAGAAGCAGGGACAGTTGGGGATAATCACAGATGGGAATGTGCAGTTTAGTCCAAACCTTACTGTTTGCAGAGATGTTGAGTGGCTCAAGTTCAGCTTGGTGGCTACAGGCAGGAGGTCCGCCGCCACAGAAAGGGAGAGACCCGCTGCCACGGAACTCCGCCTGTGCACAGGGGACTGAGAAAAGGATTAGGGGAATGAGCGAGGGCTTACTTGAGCTGGAAGGAGATTCTTCCAGACGACGGTGGGCAGCAGGCTGGGAATGAGGATGAAGGTAGACTGTGGCTGGAACTCAGGAACAACTAAGAAGGTGAGAGAAGGCCACATGGACTGTAGATAGAGGACTCTGCACTGACCCCAGGGCAGCGTGGTTAATATAGCCCGGCCCATGATGAGGAGCAGGTGTGTGCACAGCTGAAGGGAATGAGCACTGGAGCAGACCTTTACAGTTATATTATAATATTCACAGTTTAACCTTGAAGAACCAAATCAAGTCATTTGTTGACAGATAAAATGTTTGAATCCCCATTAGGAGCCTTCATGAAATTCTGGCAGATGAAATATCGATTTTATGGATTCTAGTGACAATATATAATTCATCATCATCATCATCATCATCATAGCAGTCTGTCATGGGCGACAATGACTGTTTCATTTAGGTCTGATCAGATTCCTCCACACAGCTCTGTCCTTAGCCTTCCACTGCCAGGAACTCCTGTCTATGTCCAACTTCTTCAAGTTTGTTTTTACAGTGTCTTTAAATCTGAGCCTTGGTCTACCCTGATTGCATTTGCCCTCACATAACTGTGAGTAGAGTAACTGCTGAGAGAGACGCTGGTGGTCCATCCTCTCAACATGTCCGAGCCATCTCAGGTTCATCTGTATTAACATGTCCTTCATTGATGGTAGTCCAGCTCTTTTCAACACTTCTGTGTTGGTTATCTTGTCTTTCCATGAGATGTTCATTATGGCTCGAAGGTGTCTCATCATGTACGTGTGGAGTTTCTTCACCTGCACTCTGTAGACAGTCCAAGTTTCAGCAGCATACAATAGAGTAGCCAGTACTGTCACTCTGTACACTTTGCATTTCACACAGATAGACACATGTCAATTGTTCCACAGTCTCTCCCTCAAGTTTCCAAACACAGCGCTCGCTCTTCCCATTCTGAGAGATAGTTCATCCTCCAGCCTAGCATTCTCTGAAACAGTACTCCCTAGATACTTGAAAGTCTTGCACTTGACTAGTGGCTCTGTACCAATGCTGATCTCTTCTGGTAGTGATGTTGATAACTGGAACTTTGGTGGTTGATAAAGGCACTCTTTCTTCTTGATGTTGATTTGGAGGCAGAATTGGCTAGCTGCTCTTGCAAATTTCTCCACAAAAGATTGCATATCTTCCATGCTGTGTGCAACTAGAGCATTGTCGTTGGCAAAGAGCATTTCTCTTACTACCTTTATCGATGTCTTACTCTTGGCTTTAAACTGTGCCACACTGAACAAGTCTGCTTCTTTCCTTGTTTGAATGTATACTCCTTCTGAAGTGTCTTTGAAGGTCACCTCAAGCATGGCTGTCAGATATAGTGAGAAGAGTGTAGGTGCCAGCACACACCCTTGTTTCACCCCGTTGTTTACTGAAAAGTCTTTAGATACTGAACCACTCATTGCCATGTTTGCTTGCATACCTGCATGGAGTGCCTCAATCAGGCTGACAAACTTCTCTGCACAGCCATATTTCTTGAGTACCTGCCAAAGTCTTTGTCGCGAAACAGTATCGAAGGCTTTACTGAAGTCTATGAAGACTACATAAAGCGGCATGTTCTGTTCGATACACTTTTCTTGAACCTGTTTCAAGCAGAAAATCATGTCCATTATGCTTCTTCCACTTCTAAAGCCACACTGGGTTTCCGGTAATACATTCTGTGAGATGTGTTCATTGAGTCTGTTCAGTAGTACATGTGAAAGAATCTTACCAACAGTGGCTAGCAGTGATATACCTCAGTAATTTCCACAATCCTTCCTGTCACCTTTCTTGAACAAAGGCACAATATTTGCATCCTTCCAGTCTACTTTCTGGGCATCCCACATCTCTTGGATGATCTTGTGCAGGCAGTTGGTCAGCTGAACACCACCAAATTTCCACACTTCTGCTGGAATTCCATCCCTTCCTGGAGCTGTACCATCCTGTGTTGTCCTGATAGCTGCCATTAGTTCATGAAAATTTGGTGGTTCATCCAGACTTGATACAGCTGGTCGCTGCACTAGAGCTTCTTTAGCCTCTTCAGTGGGATCTCCAGGGTTGTTTAGTAGTTGGTCAAAGTGGTCTACAAATCTATCCAGGATCTTGTCTTTCTCCTGCAAAACTGTTTCACCATCCATAGCCTTTAGTTGGATCAATCCTCTTGGTTTAGGGCTGTAGATTTCTCTCAAACCTGTGAAAAATGTTTTCATGTCCTTTCTGTTATGTGTGGCTCTTGCGAGCCACACAATGAGAGCCAAGGGTGAGCCAGTGAGTTTGCGATGTTTTATTGTGATGAGGGAAAGGGAATAAGGAACACGGCCTCGTGGGGCCAAAAAGCACAAATAGTCATACAGGTGTAACAATCACATCTAACGCAGAACGATGAGCAGGTGGCTGGCGCCAGACAAAGGGGTTCCAGCCTACGATGTGCGAAGTCACAGCCCCGAATGATCGGAGCTGCTCCCTTTAATACTCGTTAGCAGCGCCTCAGCTGATGAGGGTTAATTGGGCTCCAGCCGTCTCGTATAACTTGACAGCTGGGAGCCCGCTGAGACGCTGTCACAGTAAGAGCCGGGCTGAGGGGGAATATGGCCTGAGTGCCGGATGACACGGCGTCTCACCCCATATGACACAGCCCCCTCCTCATGGCCGGACTACGAACGGCCTGTAACACCCATGACCCCCCACCCCCACCTATGGTGGGCGGATGGGGCGCAGGTCAGGAGGGAGAGAATCAGAGAAAGGAAAAAAAAACAACAATCGACAATAAACCAACACAGAGTACGAGGGAAAAAACCCAAACACAATACTCCATAAATCACAACATAAAAGAGAGAGAGAAAAAAAACCCATTTAGGCAGAGGTTAACTGTGGAAATAACAGCCCGAAACACAAGGAGAAAAAACCTCCCACAATACTCCATAGACCACAACACGGGTAAGGAAAAAAAAACATTTAGGCAGAGGGTAACTGTGGGAATAACAGCCCGAGACACAGGAAAAAAACCCCCCACAATACTCCATAAGCCATGTACAGGAAAATACAAAGAAAATCAACCCCGGAGACCTCAAAATGAGAGGAAAAACTCCTAAGGGCGAAAATTAACTATAACAGCCATCCCTCAAACAGGAGGGGAACCCCCCCCCCAAAAAAAAAAATCACACTAAACGCGGAGCAGTAATAAGAACTTAACTGTACCCACCCAAACACAAGCCCAGCAAAGGGAATTCAGTTCGGGGGGTCTCCCCGCACCCAGCGTCCATACCGCCAACAAGGGTGAAGGGAAAAGTTTCGGCGGCCTACCCAAACCCCAGGCCAGAAGACACAGTTCCTCGGGAGGCCAAACCAGATTGCCGAATAGGAAGTCTAGCGGGTCGGGCGGCCGCACAAACGAGCCGAATGGGCACGGCTGACCCTCCGGCGGCCGACCCACATCGCTCAACCACCAGGCCCGTAGAGGAAAGAGAGAGGTCCAAACAGGCCCTAGTGGAAGAAGCTTGGGGGAGAGCTGATGACGAGGTGGTCCAACGTCAGATGGCAGAAGATCTGCAGCTCCCTCACCGGACTTGGACACCGCTGGTGCCGAACCCACGTCGGACCCCGATTGGGTCTCTGTTGAACCCATGTCGGACCCCGATTGGGTCTCTGATGAACCCACGCCGGACCCCGATTGGGTCTCCGTCGAACCCACGTCGGACCCTGATTGGGTTTCCATCGAACCCACGTCGGACCCCGATTGGGTCGGCGCCGCACCAGAACTGACCTCCGATCTCGGACCAGGAACCTCTGGCACCGCGGGCGATGGCAGCTCCTCGCCGGCGACCCTGGGAGAAGGCTCAGGAGAGAGAACAGAATCAGGATCAGGATCACCGGCAGCGCCAGAACCCGGCGAGATAAGCTCGGACGCAGCGGACGGCTGCACCTGGCTCATCTCCCCTGGAGACAGGCTAAAGTGCTCTAAGGTGAGAAGGAGAAAGATAAGGTAGAGCACTTGCCTGATCTTGGGTTCTGACGCCGTCCAGGACTGCGAAGATCCGGGTTCACGCGTCAGGAGGTCATCGTCAGGCTCCCACTCAGCTGCGTTGGGCTCCGCAGCTGGCATGATGGAAAACGCAGCTTGTGAGTCCTCTGGCACCAGTGCCCACGCCAACGGCCCACACGGCATGGTGGCAGGAGAACCATGTCCCGCTGGACCGGACCGCTCCTCCGTGGAGACCCAGGGACACTTAGTCGTCGGCGTAGGCTCCATGCAGCAATCCACTTTTGTCCTCCGCCCACGGCATAGCTGCGGAACCGGAACCAGGCTGTCCAGAACCGCACGCTCCCTCCTCATCCCACGACGTTGGCCTGGCGCCGGGGACTGCTCAGCGGAAGGAGACACAGAGGATGCAGGATTAGTAATTACAGCTACAGCAGGTGGTGGGAGTTCGGGGAGCTGCGAACCCCAAACTCCACCTCCAGGAGTCTGACAGAGCAAATCACAAGATGAGTGTGAAAGAACTGGGACTTGCCTGTCTCCTGGAGGCTGGATGGTGCCTGCTGTCGCGGACGTTGCTCCTCCCTTTCCCCGCCGGGCGGTAACGGAGGACCCCCTGGGAGGACGTCGGGGAACTGCTCGTGAAGATTCGGGGATGGAGCTCGCCAGGTCAGGATTCTGGATGCACACAGCAGCTGGGGAGCGCGTCGAGGAGGAGGGGGCAACAGCCGAGATGAGCCGGGCCCGGAGCACTGGCGTAACAGCGGAGAGAGGTGGCTCGGGAGACGAGGCTGCGGGATCTCCTCTCAGAAGAGGCACAGGAGTGACAGCTGCGTGGGGGAATGAGACCTTGCGGCGACCCGGAACTGGATCCGGACGGGGTTCATGCTGAGGAGAATTGGCAGTGTGACGACGGCTACTCGCAGGGGGCGAAGCGAAGGTGAGACCCGGAAATCGCCGCTCCTGGGCAGAGACAGAGGCGAGGAGAGCGTTGAACTCGGGGAAGTCACGCAGCCCTGGACTCCTCTCCACCAGTCTAACTGCCGCCGCCACATGTTTCATAATTGCGGATGGGTGCACAGCGGAGCGAGCAGCAGCCACTCGGTCCCGGACCTTAATTGCAGTCAGCTGCAGATCCTCCAGGGGAATCCCGAGTGACGTCGTGCTGGATGGGGAAAGCCCTCTGGATGGCGCAAACTCCAGGGGCCGGAGCGGAGGCAGGAGCGGAATTCCGAGGCGAAGGAAGACGTCTCCTCCTCTTCGGCTTCCTGTCGGGATTTCCCTCCAACCCACGGAGCAGTTCTCGCTGTGCAGCTATGGCGTCCCTCCTGGCACAGACCTCAGGGTGGTTGGAGTGGCGAGAGAGACTGTCCAGGAGATTCTCAGCATAATCTAGGTGCCAGCATCTTTCGTAGGGGTTGTCATACAGGGAGGCGGTGAAGAGCATCCCGTCGACATCTTCCAAGATGGCTGTCAGCTCGTCGCCCTGGCGCCGAACATGACTCCTGGGAGACGGCATGCTCTAAGAGCAGACACCCAGACAGGGAAGACACAAGTCCAAACGGCAAACTCACGGCCGCCGGCAACTCACCTGGCTGTGACTTACTGTTACGTGTGGCTCTCGCGAGCCACACAATGAGAGCCAAGGGCGAGCCAGTGAGTTTGTGATGTTTTATTGTGATGAGGGAAAGGGAATAAGGAACATGGCCTCGTGGGGCCAAAAAGCACAAATTGTCATACAGGTGTAACACTCACATCTAATGCAGAAGGATGAGCAGGTGGCTGGCGCCAGACGAAGGGGTTCCAGCCTACGATGTGCGAAGTCACAGCCCCGAATGATCGGAGCTGCTCCCTTTAATACTTGTTAGCAGCGCCTCAGCTGATGAGGGTTAATTGGGCTCCAGCCATCTTGTGTAACTTGACAGCTGGGAGCCTGCTGAGACGCTGTCACAGTAAGAGCCGGGCTGAGGGGGAATATGGACTAAGCGCCGGATGACACGGCGTCTCACCCTATATGACACTTTCTGTCTGCTGCAGTTTGAAGTTCCTCCACTTTTTCATCCCACCAGTTGGACTTCATCTCTCTGGTGTACTTCTGTAGCTCAGTCTGAGCCTTTGAGTATTTCTTCTTCTTTGACTTTGTGTTACACTGTAGGTTTTCCTGCTAAGCTGTATTTCTTGCTTCTAGTAGTTTCTTCAGGTGTTCATCATGCTCATCAAACCAATCTTGATGTTTCCTCTCAGGGTAGCCTAATACATCACTCGCAGTCTGATACACTGTATCCTTCAGTGTTGCCCATTTCTCTTCTATGTCATTCTCTGAGTTGTTGCTGTCCCAGTCTTTCAAGTTTTCATCCATTTCCTGTGTAAGTTCTTCCTGCTTCTTTTGGTCTTTCAGTGCACTAGTGTTTAGCTTCCGTGGTGGCTTTGCACCCGTCCTGCAGTGCTGTTTTCATCTGCAAATCCTTTATCTAGGTCTCAGCATAACATGATCAGTACCGCAGTCCGTGCCTCTCATTGCTTTGGTGTCCAATACATCTCTTCTGTCTCTCTGCCCGACTATGATGTAGTCTAATAAGTGCCAGTGCTTGGATCTTGGGTGCATCCATGTCTTCTTGTGTGTGTCCTTGTGCTTAAATAGAGTGTTGGTTATCACAAGGTTGTCCTCCGAACATTGTGCAAGTAGAAGTTCTCCATTAGCATTGCACTTGCCTACTCCATGACTGCCTAGCACTCCTTTCCATTTCTCAGTGTCTGAACCAACTCTGGCATTAAAATCTCCAACGAGTATCAGCCTGTCATCAGTCGGTACACGCCTGATAGTCTCACGTAAATCACTGTAGAACTCTTCCTTCACCTTCTCTGTGTTGGTCATTGTTGGGGCATATACACAGATGAGTGTGGCATACATCTTCCGTTGTAGTGGTTCAGGTTCAGGTTCAGGTTACTTTATTTGTACCCGTAGGTAGATTTGTTTTGCAGTCTGGTGACATCCATATTTACAAGCCACTAATTACATTCAACATAGACACAAACACAGGCACACATCTTACAAAATAGGTAAATATAAAATATGTACAATATAATTTTTATAGCTTGTTCAACTCTTTGACAGCAGCAGGGACAAAGCTGTTTTTGTAGCGCTGGGTTTTGCTTTTTGGGACAGCAAACCTCCGTCTGGAGGGAAGAAGCTGAAAGTTGCAGTGCAAAGGGTGGGAGTCATCATTTAAAATCGAGTCGGCCATCCTCTGTACTTGTCTGGTGTACAGGGATGTCAGGCTCAGCTGTGACTCACCAAGCAAACGACTGGACCATCTAACTACCTGATCCAAGGATTTCCTCTGTTTCAGTTTTATCTGACCAAACCATGACATTAAAGAAAAGGATAAAACAGATTCAATAAAAGCCCGATAAAACATAGTCATTATGGTTTGGTCAATTTGGAAGCGTGCAAGTTTCCTCAAACAATGCAAATATTGCTGACCCTTTTTGCACACCCTTTCACAGTTCACTTCAAAGTTTAATTTACTATCAATAATCGTCCCAAGATATTTGTAGGATTGTACACATTCGGTGGTCTGGCCTTTTAGTATGGTGACTTTGTGCCTGGGAGTTTTCCTCCTAAAGTCAATAATCATGTCTTTAGTTTTTGTCGTATTCAGCTGCAGGTAGGAATCCTCACACCAGTGAACAAAATCATCAACTACTGGGCCGTGGCCACTCTCACCATCCTGGAGGAGACTGACAATAACTGAGTCATCAGCATACTTTATAATGTGTCTGTTGTCATGTCTGCTCCGACACATGTTTGTGTACAGGATGAAGAGTAGTGGTGACAACACACACCCCTGAGGAGAGCCAGTAGAAGAGCACTTTAGATCAGACAATGCACCATTGACCCTTACTCTCTGTGCCCTGTTGGTTAAGAAATCCAGAATCCAACCCACCAGATTATTGCTCAAATCAAAATGTTGCAGGAGCCTTTCAACTAAGATATGAGGTTGGATTGTATTAAAGGCAGAAGAAAAGTCCACAAATAAAAGCCTGGCGTGTGTCCCATTAAAATCCAGATGTTTAAAAAGCATGTTAAACAGAGTGACAGTGGCGTCCTCCACTCCTCTGTGAGGCCTATAGGCAAACTGCAGAGGATCCAGTGCATGTTCAGTCTCAGTGGGAGTCTCATAGTCATTATCCTGTCGTTGATTGGCACCAGTTCCTCATCAAGCATTGCTGCTATCTCCTTTCTAACTGCAAAGCCCACTCCTGCTTCTCTCCTTTCTTGAGTTGATCTCCCACTCCAAAAGAAGATGTACCCATGGTCTTCCAAGCTGCCATATCCAGGCAATCTTGTTTCACTAAGTGCAGCTATGTAATTATTGGATAATATTGGAAAATATAATGTATAAATATTGGAGGTAAATTATACAAAAACACTAGTATTTATGGGAAAGAACAGTTTTATTAACTTTTACATCATTATACACATATCTATCTATAAATGCATGAAATCTCTCTTTGTGTGTGTGTGTGTGTGTGTGTGTCTGTCTGTCTGTCTGTCTGTTCTACGCATATCTCTTGAACTGTTCGTCAAACTGAGGACCGTTTGTCATTTAAATAAAAATGACTGATACAACAGTTGCAGCCAAATGGCTCATTCTGCTGTGTATAAAAAACATGCAGGTTAGGTTAGCTGCAGACTCTAAAGTGGCCCTAGGTGTGAATGGTGAAGGGATTGGCACCGTACCATGGCTGCCTCATCCATCCAGGTGGATGCCCTGAATTTCCCTCTGGGGATCAATAAAGTATACAAAATACAAGTACAAAAAATAATGTTCAGGTTCAGGTTCAGGTTACTTTATTTGTACCGGTAGGTAGATTTGTTTTGCAGTCAGGTGACATCCATATTTACAAGCCACAATTACATTCAACATAGACACAAACACAGGCACACATGAAGCTGACTATAAACATGATAAAAATACTCAAGGCTCCATCAAACAGGGTATAAAAAGACAAAGAGATGAGAGAAAAACCAGAGGTAAGAGAGAAGGGTCATATTAAAAGTTAAAAACTAGTCAAAGAGGTTAAAAACTCAAAGGTCTAAAACTCAATAAAATATTTAGAACCCAAGTGACATCCTACAAAAATAAGTAAATATAAAATGGAGTTAATAAATAGGTACCTAAATTATGTGCAATATATTTTTACAGCTTGTTCAACTCTTTGACAGCAGCAGGGACAAAGCTGTTTTTGTAGCGCTGGGTTCTACTTTTTGGGACAGCAAACCTCCGTCTTGAGGGAAGAAGTTGAAAGTTGCAGTGCAAAGGGTGGGAGTCATCATTTAAAATGGAGGTAGCCATCCTCTGTACCTGTCTGGTGTACAGGGATGTCAGGCTCAGCTGTGACTCACCAAGCAAACGACTGGACCATCTAACTACCTGATCCAAGGATTTCCTCTGTTTCAGTTTTATCTGACCAAACCATGACACTAAAGAAAAGGATAAAACAGATTCAATAAAAGCCCGATAAAACATTGTCATTATGGTTCGGTCAACTTGGAAGCGTGCAAGTTTTCTCAAGCAATGCAAATGTTGCTGACCCTTTTTGCACACCCTTTCACAGTTCTCTTCAAAGTTTAAATTACTATCAATAATCGTCCCAAGATATTTGTAGGATTGTACACATTCGGTGGTCTGGCCTTTTAGTACGGTGACTTTGTGCCTGGGATTTTTCCTCCTAAAGTCAATAATCATGTCTTTAGTTTTTGTCGTATTCAGCTGCAGGTAGGAATCCTCACACCAGTGAACAAAGTCATCAACTACTGGGCCGTGGCCACTCTCACCATCCCGGAGGAGACTGACAATAACTGAGTCATCAGCATACTTGCTTCGACACATGTTTGTGTACAGGATGAAGAGTAGTGGTGACAACACACACCCCTGAGGAGAGCCAGTAGAAGAGCACTTTAGGTCAGACAATGTACCATTGACCCTTACTCTCTGCGTCCTGTTGGTTAAGAAATCCAGAATCCAACCCACCAGATTATTGCTCAAATCAAATTGCTGCAGGAGCCTTTCAACTAAAATATGAGGTTGGATTGTATTAAAGGTGGAGGAAAAGTCCACAAATAAAAGCCTGGCATGTGTCCCATTTAAATCCAGATGTTTAAAAAGCATGTTAAACAGAGTGACAGTGGCATCCTCCACTCCTCTGTGAGGCCTATAGGCAAACTGCAGAGGATCCAATGCATGCTCAGTCTGCTTTAGGACCTCACATCTGACCAATTTTTCAAAAATTTTCATTAAATTGAAGTCAAAGCAACTGATCTAAAGTCATTTACCGTTTTAGGACAGCTGGATTTTGGAACGGGAACAACCACGGCTTCTTTCCAGATCTTAGGCACATGTTGTGTCTGTAAGGACTTATTGAAAATGTAATGAAACATAGGACTCAGTTCATGTTGTTTTTTCTTGCCTTCTGATTGTTGCTCTGAGTGTTGCTATCCCTATGCTGTTGCAATCCTGGAATTTCCCCATTGTGGGGAAATTCCAGGCTTTAAATTAAAGGCTTTAAATTAAAGGCTTATCTTATCTTATCTTATCTTATCTTATCTTATCTTATCTTATCTTATGTGCACAGGACTTTACCAAGCGCCCACATATATTATCAGGGCCCTGGCTTTTGTTCACTTTTACAGCACAGAACACCCTTTTAACATCCTGCACCTCAATATTAAAGTGCTGATTGTCTTTGAGTTTCTGTTTCAAATCTTGGGTTTCAGTGCTAAAATCAAAGGAGTCAAAACGACCATAAAAACAATTAAGAGCATTAGCCAGCTCTGTGTCTGAATTAAAACCATCTAAAAACACACGATTACTGCGCTCTGTGCTCTGAAGGCCTGCGATAGTTTTCATACTGGCCCAGGCTGAACCAAGTTTATTTGTTACCATCTTACTTTCCAACTCTGATTTATAATTCTGTTTTGCTCTTAAAATTTTGGACTTCAGCTCGTTTGTGGCAACCTGCAGCTCAGAAACAGACCCCTGTTTAAAGGCAAGTGCTTTCCTCTGTAAGCAGGATTTAACTGATTTTGTAACCCATGGCTTGTTGTTGGGATATATTTTGACACGTTTACGTGGAACGATCATATTTTTACAGAAAGCCATGTATGAGCATGTGACGTCCACCACGTCACGTTGGGTGTTTTGTGCTGATAATATTGCTAAAATATAAAAGGATGCACTACAATGAGTCTTAAATATTTGTAAATGTGTCCTGTTATAAACTAAATTATAATGGTGGCTGAACAACTCCCATTCAAGAAAGTGAAGATACACTATTATTTTTATTAGAACTGCGTATATTTTCTTTAACCTCAAGGATTGCACAGATCAGAGCTTTAAGTACTCCAGCTTAATCATGATAATAACATGGTGATCTTAGGTGTATGGTATGTTTCATGGATTGGCCCCTGCGAGGCAGAGAGGAAGACCCAGATGCTGGACTGCTAGTTTGTGATATTTATTGAAAACACAAAAAGTCCAAACTCTGCACAAACACAAAAAACCAAACAATGCACAAAACAAAACTTACGAGTAGGACGGTGAGAAGAGAACAGGAAACATGTAGAAGCAAGAGGCAGAATGAGGACAGGGTTTCAATGCCAAATGATCTTTTAGACTTCAGCAAAAAGTGAAAGAAACGATCGGCTTAAATAGGATACAAAACCAATAGACACAAACGGTTACAGGTGTGGATCATGAGTGGGCAGGAAATGACAGTCAAGACCAACTGGGGTCAGCTGGGAATAATGAGAGGGAGAAGACAGGACTGACAGCTGACAGGAGCACCACCCACGACAGAGCAACACGCCTGGAAGTGCCACTGACAGCTGCAGCCCCGGAGAGGGAGAGAAAGAACACAACAGAATACGAATACAGTGTGATGACAAAATAAAGACAAGTAAACTCAAATATGTAAATAAAACTACATTGAACAAAAACAGAAAAATCAATTGTACTAAGAAACAATACAGAATATGTCAAACCAACCAAAGATAAAATAACAGGGATTAGAACTCAGAACCACAACACAATACAAATATAGAAAAAAAAGCAAAGAGACCGAGCACGGGGGAATCCTCCCATGCTCAGATTGTGACAGAGCTCCCCCCCCCGCCCCTTCAAGGGGTGGGAACCAGACACCCTGGGCAACATCAAAAGAAGAGAAAAGGACCCACCCACACAAAGAACCCACCCCACCAAAAACAAGAAAACAACCCCACCCCAGGCGGGAGGAGGGGGACCCAGGCATGGAGGTACTGAAACAAACCAGAGAAAATATGAAAAACTCTCATAAGTCACACCCCAGAGAAACCCAGACTAGGAGGGAACAAAAAAACAAAACAAACAAACAAAAAAAACCACTCAGGACCCACACCCATGCAGAACCAAGCACCTAAGCCCCCCGGACCAAAGAGGTAGACAGTTCAGGTGGCCAGCTAAAATCCCAGACCTGGCATACAGCGGGATGGTAAGAATTGGGCCCCCTGCTGGAGAATGTGGGCCACCCAGCCCAGCGGCACAGTCTGTCAGGTGATCTGCCAGAGTTCTTTAACCACCTAAACAGAAAAGGTGGTCCAGTGGGTGGCTGCCCAACAGGGACAACCAGCAGTGAGGAAGATGGAGGAATAGGGGAACCCCCGACAGCCTCGGGCAGAGGAGAAGGAACCATGATGGCCTTGGGAAGAGGTGAGGGAACCACGATGGCCTCGGGCAGAAGAGAGGGAACCATGACCCTCACCCTCCAGTCAGTCGCAGCAGATGACTACCCCTCCCTGAGCCTGGTTCTGCTGGAGGTTTCTTCCTGTTAAAAGGGAGCTTTTCCTCTCCACCATCACCAAGCGCTTGCTCATAGGGGATCACCTGATTGCTGGGATCTTTCTGCAATTGTGGGGGTTTCCCCTAAAGTTGAAAGTGCTATGAGATGACTGTTGTTGTGAATTGGCGCTATATAAATAAAGTTGAATTGAATTGAATTGAAGTTGAATGACGGCCTTGGACAGAGAAGAGGGGACCACAATGGCATCTGGCAGAGGAGAGGGGATCACGACGCTTTCGGACTGCTCCACAGCACCCTCGATGGCTCCAATCTGAAGCAAAGCTGCACCCATGGCAGCTCCGGGCTGGAGCAAAGCTGCATCTGTGGCGGCTCCGGGCTGGAGCAAAACAACACCCGCAGTGGCTCCAGGCTGGAGCAACGCTGCACCCACGGTGGACCCGGACTGGGCCAGGGCTGCACCCTCGGTGGACCTGGGCTGGGTCAGAGCTGCACCCACGGTGGCCCCCGGGCTGGAGCATAACTCCCACAGCAGACCCAAGCTGGAGCGCAGCACCCACGTTGGATTAAGGCTCAGCACAGCACCCATGACGGCCCCGACTGGAACACAACACCCACGGAGACCCGCACTGAGGAGGAGCTGCACCCACGGAGGTCCCGGCCTATGATGGAGCACCCGTGATGACCTCAGCTAGCTGGGAAGCAGCACCCTCGGAGGCCCTGGACTGGAAAGGAGCACCCATGACAACCTCAGCTGGAGGAGCTGGACCCACAGAGATTACAGGTGGTGAGGCTGGACCCACGGATACCTCTGGGAAAGTTGGATGCTCCTCAGTGACCCTGGGGCAAGGCTCAGAAAAGAGGGACAAAGACACAGGGTCAGGGTCACAGGCAGCAGTGGAGCCCGGCAAGGTGAGCTCAGGTGCAGCTGATGGCTGCACTTGGCTCTCCCCACCAAGAGCCACACAAGATCACTCCAAAATGGAAGCATTGAAAACAAAGGACAGCACTTGCCTGAGCTCAAGCTCCAACGCCATCCAGGACTCTGATGATCCAGATGACAACGTCCTGGGCCCCGCCCTCTGGAGATCCAGCTCTGACTCTGCTGCGGCGGCCACAGCAGCAGGCATGGTGGTCTATGCTGTCCCGGGACCCCCCAGCGAAATGACCCATGCAGGTGGCTCACCCGGCGTGGCAACAGGAGGTCAGTTCCCTGCTGGCGCTGGATTCTGCACAGCTGGAGCCTGGGGACGCCCAATCATCGGCGCAGGTTCAGAATTGCTAGTTGCGCTCTCCCTCCGTCCCAAACATGGCTGCAGGGCTGGAAGCAGGACCTCCAGGGCCGCAGGCTTCTTCATCGTCCGGCGGCTCAATCCAGTAATCGGCGGACACCCCGAGGGAACAGGAGGAGACATGGAAGTAGAAGGAGAAAAATTAGTGTCTGCAGCAGGTGGGCTGCATAAACTGAGCCCAACTACCGGGAATCAGGCAAGGTAATTCCGCTGGTTTCTGCTGCAGTAGGTCCAACGTCCTCCCTCTGCACAATAACGGGCCCCCCTGAAGAACATGGAGGCACCCCTGCAGACTCAATGGCGGGCAGAGCTGGGGATGAAGCAGCCGGATTTCTAGCAGCGGGAGGAGACGCCGTGGAGGAGAGGGGAGAAGCAGCGACGGGCAAGGAGGAGAAGGCTGATGGGACAGCCGGTAAAGAAAAACGAGAGGCAAAAGCTGTTGTAGGAATTCCTCTATACGGCGGGGAGCCTGCTGCTGGCTGGGAAGCATAGGAGTTCCTCCAGCAGCCTGTTGCTGAAGATGAGGGAGCAAGAACCTAAGCTGGTGAGCAGAGGGAGGAGGAAGATGCTTGTCAAGGGGAACGCCTCCTTGTCGGCTTCGGTCCCGCCGAGAATGAACCCATCTTCAGCCCGGGAAAGAACAGCTGGAGGGTGGAGAAGGTGGATAACAGCTCCACAAACTGGGGATACTTCCTCAATCCATGGTGTGCCTCAACAATCACCACCACTCCATTAATGCTTTCCCAGGTCTTATTTGGACTTTGGGAGGCAAGAGCTTCATCCACAAAGCTTTGGATGAACTCCGCAGCCCATTCCTCCTTCAGGCTCGGGCCCCAGCTGCTGATCTCCCTTTACTTGCTGAAGGCCAGTGTGCTGGGGACATAATGATGCTCCGGACCAAACAGGTGAGTGGAAACAAAAAAAAAAACCCACAAATGAGAAGC